>CAMZMU010000080.1:14497443-15000530 GCA_947311845.1 Poa pratensis
CCTGCCTGTGGTTTGGGCCCCTCGGGGGTCCGCCGACATCGCCCCTTCGCCTATTTATTCCCCGAGACGAGAAAACCCTAAAATACCGAGCCTTTCATCCAGAACATATTCGCTGCCGCCGCCGTCGTCAACCCTAACTCGGGGGGTTTCTGAAGCTCTTCCCGGCACCCTGCCGGAGAGGGGAATCATCACCGGAGGGCTCTACATCGCCATGCCGCCTCCGGAGTGATGCGTGAGTAGTTCATCCTTGGACTATGGGTCCATAGCAGTAGCTAGATGGTTGTCTTCTCCACTTGTGCCATCATGTTTAGATCTTGTGAGCTGCCTATCATGATCAAGATCATCTTATTGTAATGCTACATGTTGTGTTTGCTGGGATCTGACTTATATTGATACCTATGTGGAGCTGAATATTATATTATCATGTCTATGTCATTTGTGATCTTGCATGCTCTCCGTTATTTGTTGAAGCCTTGGCCACGTGAATACTTGTGACTCCAAGAGGGGGTATTTATGCATGATAGTTGGGTTCAACCTCTATTTAACCTGGGATAGTGACAGCAAGTTCTAAGGTTGTAGATGTGTTGTTGCCACTAGGGGTAAAACAGCAATGATTTATTCAAGGATGAATGTATTGTTTACATTACGCACATTACTTAATGCAATTGTCTGTTGCTTGCAACTTAATACTGGAAGGGGTACGGATGTTAACCGGAAAGTGGACTATTTAGGCATAGATGCATGCTGGATAGCGGTCTATATACTTTGTCGTAATGTCCAAATGAATCTCATAGTAGACACCACAACTCACACATGCATGTTATATGCACTTATCAATTGTCAATTGCCCAGCTGTAATTTGTTTACCCAGCATGTTAGTTATCTTATTGGAGAGACACCACTAGTGAACTGTGGACCCCGGTCCATTCTTTTACATCTGAAATACAATCTACTGCAATCATTGTTCTCTACTGTTTTATTTAAACAAACATCATCTTCCATTCGATACGTTTAACCCTTTGTTTTCAGCAAGCCGGTGAGATTGACAACCTCACTGTTAAGTTGGGGCAAAGTAATTTGATTGTGTTGTGCAGGTTCCACGTTGGCACCGGAATCCCTGGTGTTGTGCCGCACTACACTCCTTCACCAACACCTTCGAAGCAAACCTCGTTTTCCTACTGGTTCGATTAAACCTTGGTTTCATACTGAGGGAAAACTTGCTGCTGCACTCATCATACCTTCCTCTTGGGGTTCCCAACTGACGTGTGACGTACAAGCATTGTTTCTGGCACTGTTGCTGGGGATATATTCTCTCGTCAACTAGAGCCACCAACACGTTTTCTGGCGCCGTTGCCGGGAGGAAAACCGAATTGCTTCTGCAAGGGGAGTCTCTCACACCCAATCTCTTTACTTTGTTATTTGTCTTGCTTAGTTTATTTTTATTTTATCTTGTTTGCTCTCTTTATCAAAAACACAAAAAAATTAGTTACTTGTTTAATTCAGTTTGCTTTTGTTTTTCAAAATGAGTACTCTTGAGAACACTAAGTTGTGTGACTTCACTAGCACAAACAACAATGATTTCATATGCACTCCTATTGCTCCACCTGCTTCTAAAGCAGAATTTTATGAAATTAAACCTGCTCTATTAAATCTTGTTATGAAAGAGCAATTTTCTGGTGTTAGTACTGATGATGCTGCTGCCCATCTTAATAACTTTGTTGAACTTTGTGAAATGCAAAAGTATAAGGATATGGATGGGGATATTATAAAACTGAAACTTTTTTCCTTTCTCCTTGAGAGGAAGAGCTAAAGAATGGTTGCTTTCTTTGCCTAGAAATAGTATTAATTCTTGGAAAAATGCAAAGATGCTTTCATTGGGAAATATTATCCTCCTGTTAAGATGATATCTTGAGAAGTAGCATTATGAATTTTAAACAACTTGATAATGAACATGTTGCTCAAGCTTGGGAAAGAATGAAATCTTTGGTGAAGAATTGTCCCACTCATGGACTGACTACTTGGATGATCATCCAAACCTTTTATGCAGGATTAAATTTTTCCTCAAGGAACTTATTGGATTCGGCCTCTGGAGGAACCTTTATGTTCATCACTTTAGGTGCAGCAACAAAGCTACTTGATGATATGATGATCAACTATTCCGAATGGCACACCGAAAGAGCTCCTCAAGGTAAGAAGGAAGTTTTCAAGGATCAAGCGAGAAGGGTGATATTATGTGATCAAGAAGAGTGAAAAGCCTAAGCTTGGGGATGCCCCCGTGGTTCATCCCAACCATATTCAGAGAGACTCAAGCGTCTAAGCTTGGGGATGCCCAAGGCATCCCCTTCTTCATCAACAAACTTATCAGGTCATCTCTAGTGAAACTATATTTTAATTCTTTCACATCTTATGCGCTTTACTTGGAGCGTCTGTGTGTTTTTATTTTTGTTTTTGTTTGAATAAATTCGGATCCTAGCAATCCTTGTGTGGGAGAGAGACACGCTCCGCTTTTTCATGTGAATACTCATGTTCTTCACTTATATTTGTTGAGTATTCTTAACTAGCTACTGCAGTGCTTTTAGCTCCTGTTTTTCATGCATCTCTTCGAGCTGTTAGCACTTGTTTATAAATACTCTCTTGCTGCATTATATTATCATTTGGAGAGTTTATGTTTAAATAAATTGATTGGTGTTTGTTTGGAAGAAAGAAAATGCTACATGTAGTAGTTGGTATTGGAAAAGACATATGCATTCTTGTAGATCATTGTCTTGTTTGATTTGATGCTTTGCAATTGTTTTGAGCTCTCAAGTAGATCATGTTTAAGCTCTTGCATCATGTAGTTAAAGCCTAGTAGTGGAGAACTACCGTAGAGCTTGTTGAGACTTGGGATGCATATTTGTTCTCTCTAAGGTCTAGATATTTTCTGGTAAAATGTTTGAGCAACAAGGAAGACAGTGTAGAGTCTTATAATACTTGCAATATGTTTTTATGTGATTCTTGCTGTACCGGTTTATACTTGTGTTTGCTTCAAACAACCTTGCTAGCCTAAACTCTGTACTGAGAGGGAATGCTTCTCGTGCATCCAAAACTTGAGCCAAAACCCATGCCATTTGTGTCCACCATACCTACCTACTATGTGGTATTTCCTGCCATTCCAAGTAAATATTTCATGTGCTACCTTTAAACTATTCAAAACTTTATTACTCCTTATTTGTGTCAATGTTTTATAGCTCATGAGGAAGTATGTGGTGTTTTATCTTTCAATCTTGTCATTTACTTCTGACAGACTTTCACCTGGACTAGTGGCATATACATCCGCTTATCCAATAATTTGCAAAAAGAGCTGGCAACGGGGTGCCCAGCCCCAATTAATTACAACTTTCATTAATAATTCTCTTCACATGTTTTGCCCTGATTTATCAGTAAGCAACTTAATTTTGCAAATAGACACTCCTCCATGGTATGTGAATGTTGGAAGGCACCCGAGGATTCGGTTAGCCATGGCTTGTGTAAGCAAAAGGTTGGGAGGAGTGTCATCTATAAAGAAACTAAAATACATGTGTAAACAAAAGAGAAGAGGGATGATCTACCTTGCTGGTAGAGATAACGTCCTTCATGGGAGCCGCTCTTTGAAAGTCTGGTTGACAAGGGGGTTAGAGTGCCCACTACCATTCGTTGACAACAACAAACACCTCTCAAATACTTATTTTGTGCTCTCTATATGCTTTCGAAAACTTAAAAAGCTCTAGCACATGATTTAATCCCTGCTTCCCTCTGCGAAGGGCCTATCTTTTACTTTATGTTGAGTCAGTTTACCTACTCCTTTCTATCTTAGAAGCAAACACTTGTGTCAACTTTGTGTGCATTGATTCTTACATATTTACTTATTGCACTTGTTATATTGCTTTATGTTGACAACTATCCATGAGATATACATGTTACAAGTTGAAAGCAAATGCTGAAACTTAATCATCCTTTGTGTTGCTTCAATGCCTTTTACTTTGAATCTATTGCTTTATGAGTTACCTCTTATGCAAAACTTTTTGATGCTTGTCTTGAAAGTACTATTCATGAAAAGTTTTTGCTTATATGATTCATTGTTTACTCTTTATCTATTTGTTAGCAAACTATAGATCATTGCTTTGAGTCACTTCATTCATGACATGAGCCTTGCAATATATTGATCAAGATTGTGTGAAAGCATGTCTCCTCAGAAATTATTTGTTGTTATCGTTTTACCTACTCGAGGACGAGTAGAACTAAGCTTGGGGATGCTTGATACGTCTCCAACGTATCCATAATTTCTGCTGTTCCATGCTTATATTATACCATTTGCTACATGTTTTATATACACTTCGTATCACTTTTATGCATTTTCTGGGACTAACCTATTAACAAGATGCCACAGTGCCAGTTCCCTGTTTTCTGCTGTTTTTGGTTTCAGAAAGTTACTTCTGGAAATATTCTCGGAATTGCACGAAACAAAAGGCCAGTCCCTATTTTTCCAGCACGTACACGGAGTCCGAAGGAGAGACGAAGAGAGCCACGAGGTGGCCAAACCACCGGCGGCGCGGCAGTGGGCCCAGCCGCGCCGCCTGTGGTTTGGGCCCCTCGGGGGTCCGCCGACATCGCCCCTTCGCCTATTTATTCCCCGAGACGGAAAACCCTAAAACACCGAGCCTTTCATCCAGAACATATTCGCTGCCGCCGCCGTCGTCAACCCTAACTCGGGGGGTTCTGAAGCTCTTCCCGGCACCCTGCCGGAGAGGGGAATCATCACCGGAGGGCTCTACATCGCCATGCCCGCCTCCGGAGTGATGCGTGAGTAGTTCATCCTTGGACTATGGGTCCATAGCAGTAGCTAGATGGTTGTCTTCTCCACTTGTGCCATCATGTTTAGATCTTGTGAGCTGCCTATCATGATCAAGATCATCTTATTGTAATGCTACATGTTGTGTTTGCTGGGATCTGACTTATATTGATACCTATGTGGAGCTGAATATTATATTATCATGTCTATGTCATTTGTGATCTTGCATGCTCTCCGTTACTTGTTGAAGCCTTGGCCAGTGAATACTTGTAACTCCAAGAGGGGGTATTTATGCATGATAGTTGGGTTCAACCTCTATTTAACCTGGGATAGTGACAGCAAGTTCTAAGGTTGTAGATGTGTTGTTGCCACTAGGGGTAAAACAGCAATGCTTTATTCAAGGATGAATGTATTGTTTACATTACGCACATTACTTAATGCAATTGTCTGTTGCTTGCAACTTAATACTGGAAGGGGTACGGATGTTAACCGGAAAGTGGACTATTTAGGCATAGATGCATGCTGGATAGCGGTCTATGTACTTTGTCGTAATGCCCAAATGAATCTCATAGTAGACACCACACTCACACATGCATGTTATATGCACTTATCAATTGTCAATTGCCCAGCTGTAATTTGTTTACCCAGCATGTTAGTTATCTTATTGGAGAGACACCACTAGTGAACTGTGGACCCCGGTCCATTCTTTTACATCTGAAATACAATCTACTGCAATCATTGTTCTCTACTGTTTTATGCAAACAAACATCATTTCCATTCGATACGTTTAACCCTTTGTTTTCAGCAAGCCGGTGAGATTGACAACCTCACTGTTAAGTTGGGGCAAAGTAATTTGATTGTGTTGTGCAGGTTCCACGTTGGCACCGGAATCCCTGGTGTTGCGCCGCACTACACTCCTTCACCAACACCTTCGAAGCAAACCTCGTTTTCCTACTGGTTCGATTAAACCTTGGTTTCATACTGAGGGAAAACTTGCTGCTGCACTCATCATACCTTCCTCTTGGGGTTCCCAACTGACGTGTGACGTACAAGCATTGTTTCTGGCACTGTTGCTGGGGATATATTCTCTCGTCAACTAGAGCCACCACATCCCATCTATCTTTTTTTCCTTGTGGACTTTCTTGATGCCATGATGAGATTGTCTTTTTTCCTTAGAAATTTATACACATGAGAATAGTTACATCTTTAATTGGTATTCCAATCCTTTAGTGACCACCTTTTTTTACGTTTGATTCTTTGGTGGTTTCTAAAAGGCACAAGCTTTGTTTTTCACTTGGTATTTCTTTTGCATCTTAATAGGCTTGTGGATCTAGTTGCTACATCTTCTTTGGGTTGTGTTTATTGGAAAGACATGATATGCACTATGTGCCTCTTATGTTGAAAGACTATGATAATGCTATATTGCTATTGCTTATCCTTGCATTAGTCTCCTAAAAATGTATCTCCATATCACACCCATCTCTTTTCGGTTGAGCAAGTCTTTATTTGTCATTTCTTGTTCTTATTGCTCAACATTCTTTGTTGTAAGTTGTTTTGCTTCTTTTCTATCTTTATGTCTTATTGCACTTGTTTGTGTTCAACATCATCTAAGAGGGAGTGAGGATTCCATGTTGTGCACACACTATATTGAAATGCAAATCCTACATTGTGCACGTACCTTGGGGAGTTCCCTCTTGATTGTTAGAACACATGGTTGATCCTATCATAATATCTTCTTATGTTCTATTGGTTTTTCGGATCCTTTGATTGGTTACTTCTTTTGTCGAAGTATCTTTCAATTTGTTTTTCTTTCGCAATCTTTGGATCCTCAATATAGTTTGATCTCCTTCCCAACTATTCGTCATTGGATATGTGCATTTGATTTCACTCATATTATGAGAAATGCACACATTATGGGGGAGCTCTTACTATACTGGCCTTCTAAAATTTTCCTCCCATTTAGGCAATCGATGCCAATGGGGGAGAAGTTTAGAGGGTTTAAGGGAATTTGCGTTTATGCTTTAGTTTCGTTCTTAAGCATTTGCCTTTCATGCTCTTACATCCTTGCTCTTTGTTGTGCATGGTTGCTTAATTCATTATATAAACCCTCGTAAAAGGGATTGTCATCCATTACCAAAATGGGGGAGATTGAAAGTGCATGTGTTGCCCCATGCGTGGTTTTGGTAATTAAAGACAATCCTTATGAACTAATGTTTGCATTGAGATATTCTTGTAGATCTTGCCCATAGGAAAAGATTGGAGTTCATGTGTTGGACTCTAGAAGATTACATGATGATCAATGCTCTATTCAAAGGTTTATATGAAGAATGGTCATGTGTAGAGTTGAGCATATTGCAAGTATGTCTTGAAGGATTCAAGACATCATCTTTGTAAAACGGAGCTTAGCGAGGCTCTCCCATAATGGAGTATGGGGGAACATTTGGAGAAGTCTTCATCAAGCATGTGCTAGCAAGCACAATCAAGAAAGGTGTTCCAACTTGAGGGAGTCAAGATCGTCATCATCTAGCTCAAGTGGAATGCGCAAGGCAAAGGTATGATCTTGATAGGGTTTCTATTTTACTGGTCTCATGGTGTTAGTGGGAGACCGGGTTATAGGATAGACGGCATACTATCATGAGGGGCTCTCAAGTGAGTAACTTGATCGCATCTTTGTGGAGAGCTCAAACCTCTGCATACTTGGCATATCATCTTTCTTGATTCTTATTTGGCTTTTATCCATGTGAGAATTTAGTGCTTGTGTTCATCTCCATACCAAGCTCTAGTTCATCAAAACGGATTTCATATGCATATCTTGTTGCGTTTTTGATATTGGAGGTTATACCGGCTTATCTTTTCTAGAGAGGTCAAACTTTCTCCTTGTGGTTTCCTCCTCACGTGATGGACTATGATGTGTATATGCATGATCTTGTAGGGCTTGTGATTATCTTCGAAACTAGCAAAATATCATAGAAAACGGAGTCTTGATGATTATCTTGTTGAGTTTTGATGTTGGAGGATTTACCGGTTGTTCTTTTATAGAGAAGGCTTACCTTTCTACATTTTGTTTTATCCTCCCATGTTGGACTATGATGTTTCTCTGCATGATCTTGTAAAGCTCTTCGTTGCGATTCCAACGAGCCCTAGAACATCAAAAACGGAGTCCGGATGATCAAGATATGTCCGTTTTCGTATTGGGTGTTTCTGTAGTGTTTAGGCCAGCCTAGGCCAGGCCGGGCCCAAGGCCGGCCCCAGGCCGGGTGCCTCAGGTTTTAGGCCAGCCTATGCCAGGACGGGCCCAAGGTCGTCCCCAGGCCGGATTCCTCAGGTGGTAGGCCGGCCCCAGGCCGAGCTCGCGTTTTCTGCTCGTAACGGTTGGATTTTCGGCCCCTTTAAAAGGGGGTCTTCTTCCCCAATGACCCCCAACCACTAGAGCACGTTTTTCTCCTCTCTCTCCTCCATTGTTGACCTTTGGAAAAGCTTGCCCCCTCAATTCCTCCCATGATTCTTGCATATCTTTGAGGAAAAGTGAGAGGAGATCTATATCTACAATTCCACCAATCCATCTCTCCTCTAAGTGAGGGGAACCTAGTAGATCTTGATCTTGGAGTTCTTGGTGTTTCTCCTACTTTGTTCTTCCTCTCTTCTCTCCCCATAAGGAACTGAGGAAATATACGAGGAAAGGAACGATCGGTGCATGGCTGCATGCTGTACTACTTAGGTACAGGTGCAATCAGCCAGAGCTTGGTGTACATGCAGGTGCCCAATGGGATTTTAGAGAGACAAGGACATGAGAAAATAGCAACGAAGGAAACAAATCAGTACTAGATAAGTATACTGGCGTATATGTGCATGGATACATTATAAATGTACATACGTGTGATTAGCTGGAGGACCAAATCCAATTAGGATTTTATATAGAACGAAATAAGAGATAAAAGAAATAGATTTTCCTGTTTAGGAAAATCTAGAAAATATTATAAAGCTCCGAAAAATATGAAACGAATTCATGAAAACAAAATCAAATTCAAAAGAGGATATTTTAATATGATGAAGCCAAGAAAATATGATCAAACTTGAAAGAAAAATAAATAAAAGATTTATTCACGTTGATGCTAAATTCATTTTAAAGCTTCATGTTTATGAAAAGTCGAGTTAAGTTTTAATTCATTAAACGAAATTTTCTAGTCCTCATTTTTAGATAAAAGTTTTTGAAAACTCTGAAAATCGGTCTGTTACAATTCTACCCCCCTTAAAAGAATCTCGTCCCCGAGATTTGGGCTCACTATAGAATGGGTTTTGGATAGCTTCTGGGATTACCATTGATGGGTTGCTCAGCTCGGTTGAGTCTTCCACTCATCTGTTACATCGGATATATGTCCGCTACCCCCCTTAAATGAACTCCCGTTGGGGGTTTTCGTACAACACCATGATACTTCAATTCACATATCCTTAATTGTTGTATGATTCTTCTGGTTAACTTTCTGCGATGTTGAGGCCTTCTTTTATGGGCCATTTTCCGCAAAACGACATAGGCTGCCACAACTGAACAATACTTGTCTCCAATCCAGGCACCACATTTTGAGTCTTGAGATATGTATTCACGGTTGAACTACAACAAGATTGGTATTGACTTCTTTCTCGGACAAGTATCACCATAGGAGTAGCGTACATTTCTTGTAGTAATGGAAATAGTCTTTTCTAATTCTAATTCAGAATTGCTGAGGATGCGCGTCAAGGCGCCTTGTTTGGTCTTGCTTTCTTCCACTTGTTCAGGCAAATATTTGTTATGCTCCTCTTCACCACCACTCAAACAAGTCAGTCTCTTCAATGTTGAACTGTTGAAGGCGTTACTATTTTTTCTGTTGAGCTTCGTTTGCTAGAACTTAATGTATGAAGTCTTCGTGCGTCTGAAGAATGTTGTTGAATGAAGATACTCCCTGGGGGTATGGCTAACTATTGTGCCACCGGGTTTTTGTTGCTCCCGTTTATGACTTGGATCTCCTCGGGTAGTGTGTCTCATTCCACCTCACAGTTCACATGCACACCTCTTCCTTCTATATTATTGTTAACGGTGGAAAAGATCTTCTATGTAGGTAGCACAAATTCTTCTCCCTTCATCGAGTGGGTCTTGAGAGCTTCATGTAATCGGTTTCATCAATATTCACTATTTGTTTTGTGTCCAAGGGCTCATAGGTAAGAGGGAAAGAATAAGACGGGTGAAAGAACCTAGCTTGGGAGGGGTATCCAAGAATAAAACACGAGAATAACCAAAACATTTTTTTAAACACGAGAATAAATATAGTTTCTTTGAAATTACATAGGATTTTAGCATGCTGCACATGAAAAGGTGCCAAAGGCAAAAATGTGCAGACATTGCTCAAGCAAAAACTTTTTAAGACTAAACGATATGAACTATATAGCTACCAGGGATCTATTCCAACCTTATCCTATAGGTTGTTTGGTCACAACAAGTCTTGGTCCCGATCTTCGACATTGAAGACTGTAGAGTGTGGTCAAGGCTTCTTGACTCCTTGAGTTCTTCAGATGACTTCTCTTTTATTGTTATTGACTTCGTTCTTCCATAACAGGATTTTGGTCATGAATTGTAGACTAAAAGAGTTGTTGGGAAAGAAGCATTAAACATGATGTTGAATAAGATAAGTCAAGGAAAAACAATAGTCAAGAAGGAGGCTACGAGAATTTATAAAAGTAGTCTATATTTTATTTTCAAATAGTTCATGAGGCTTTCCATTTCTAACTAAGGCCACGTGACTAGGTCTACGTCGGCTCTGATACCACTTCTGTGAGGATCGGAATTACACTTCCAGACCTCCTGTGTAATCATGTCAATCCCAAGATCAATGTTGACAACACAGCGAAATGATACCATTGCAGAACGTACAAAAAGTACAGTTACATAGTTTGAATAGCAATAGCGAAATGTCTTGTGACATTTGTTACAATCAGAAAGCTCAGCGGAAATATAAATGCGAAGTGACTCCATCTAGCCACAGGCAGTCGATGTAGTCCACGAGGCCTCACTCTTAAGCATCGTCGTAGTAGTCGTAGTCTTCTTCTTCGTAGTGATCTGAATAATCAACAAAAGCAATGCGATGAGTACATAATAATGTACTCAGCGTGCCCCCTCATGCAAAACCTATAATAGCTACATGTGGCTTCAAAGAAAGGCTATATGGTTCTTTTGCATAAAAGCTAATTTTGTTTGCAATACCATATGTAGTAGTTTTGATAAAAACGATTTTAGATGAAAACAAGTTTTGTATTCAGTGTAATGTTTCTCATCATTGTGAGTGTCCTCGACACCTCACGTTCTCCATAGAATTCCAGAATAGGGGTAGAGGGAAGTAGCAAAACAGGGTTCCTGTATGTCAAGAAAGATTCATGTGTCGTCCATGACCGTGGACACGGCTATTCGAATAGTTTTACACTCTGCAGAGGTGGTACACTTTCACCACACGTCACAAACTCGCCTAATTGCAACCAGCCGTCGCTAGCATAGCAATAGAGAATTCGTGACAAGGTCTTTTAGCTAGATCCCCCAAAGATGTGACATGCCCACCGGGTATGGCGCCGGAACTGAGAGTACGTCCCCAAACCGGTCCCCCCATCTGTGCCGAAGGTTCTCCCGTAGGCAGACACCCCATCTGCGGTACGGCGACATCGACATCAAAGGCTGACTAACTTACTTGACCCAGCCAGAGCCCATTAGCATGTGGTTGTACGGTGGTCACAATCTTCAAATCCGAGACTTATTAGGCCCTTATGCGGCACGGACGACGGATTGCCCCCTTCAGCTTGTGAAGGGCAGCCAATCGCTCCTTCATCAGTTGATCCAGCAGTCGCCCGCGCCAATGTTTAGATGGTAAGTTTCACCCAGAGTAGAAGGTAGAGTAGAGGAAGCAACAACGGCTTATCAGCCAAGCTCAACGAGCTCATCAAGTTCAGAAAGATGTTTGTGACCCAAGGGTCAACCAATTCCTCCAAAGAGGCAAGATAAAGATATCCTACTCGATATTAAGCATGGCTAAGCATTTCTACTCTACAGGATTACTATATAATTTCTACTCAGGGTATCAAGTATATAAGGCGACAAGCGGATCAGGCTGGTGTGTCAATCGACACGCCAGTAAATTGAAAATAGCATGCATAATTTTAAAACAATAAATAATGCCCCTTTTAAAAACATAGGATAAAAACATGAGAGGGGGGGCATGCCTTCGTTGACGAATCCTTCTTCTTCCATAAGCTGATTATATCCACGTTTTTCAATAAGATGATTATATCCACGTTCTTCAATAAGCTGATCATATCCACGCCCAACCACGTCACTCCCTACTCATCGTAACGATAGCAAATGGCAACCAAATAAATACCAAAGCAATAATTACCAAAACCAAATGAATTGCAAATGAGAAAGAAGAGAGTAGTAGTTGAAGAATAGGATAGAACAACTCAGATAGAAATGTGAAAGTGAGTTGTGGCATCTCGGATATGATCGAATGGCATGGATAGGATGATGGGATAGATTATCAGAATAGAATGTGGTTATAAGAGATACATATAGATCTTACCATATATAACTTTCTACTAACCCGACATAAGGGGTTATAACATAGTTGGTCATACCCGTGTTAACACCGTAAACTCAAATCGCATAATGTAGCATAACTAGCTAAATAGTAAAGGTACAAACAAGACATAGCGATGATCAATATCATACTATTTTCTAATCATCAAACAACATTTATCATACTACTGATACAAACAGCAACTAGGATTATCTAGCATGATAACACAAGCATATAAGCAATACAAGAGCTAAGATAAACATAATCATCATAAACACCATCAATTGCAAACTAAAGTTGACACAATGAAAACACACATGACACTAGCACATCATATAGCTATACACCACAACACACAAGGATAACATAAGCAATAAATAAATACTACCATAGCTAAACTTCAACGATAATATAAGCTAGGAACGAAACAAGCTGTAACAACATCTAAAACATATGAATCATGCCCTAAGCAAGATATCAACTAAGATACGCTATATATACATAAACAACATATAAACACCTTCCATAACAAGAATATCATTACAAGCTTATAGTAACAAAGCATAGCATGTACTAAGCAAGCTAGGTCAAACATAACACTATATGACTAATCACGGTCAAACATAACACTATATGACTAATCACAAAGGGTATAGAAGACTATACATTTGAAAGATACTACAACATGGTATGCAATTATGGCCAAGCATAACAATAACAAATAACGGTCAAGCATAACATTACCAACATGAGATCACAAAGCATATACAAGTATACTACATAATCACACTCATGCCATTCTATTGTCTAGTTAAAAGAAAACGCATGCTCACAAGCATATACAACGATATAATAGTATCATGCACTACTACCATGATACACGAACTACCGTAAGCATGTGATGATCTACTACAACAAGTAACACACAACTAGTATGGTAACATACATGTATGAGACACACTATATACACCTAGACCAAACAACAACTGAAAGCATATTATCATCTAGTCAACGGGTAAATCTAAGCTAGCATACACGAGATAAAGCACTATATAACATGCAATGCTAACATGAAAAATAATCTAAACATTGGTAAACCTAACACAAAGAATGGAGCAATCAAATGTGACATGAGGTTAGATCTAGCTATAAATACATGAAGGACATTAACATACATCCTAGTACAAATATATGCCACTAGAATAAATAGAACTAAACATTATATGGAACACATGGTACACAAAATGCAAAGATATCTAAGCATGAATGATAAACTAGGCAAACATCACACATGTAATAACATTACTTATTGCATGATACAACAGTTAAATCTATGCATGAGCCACTAAACAGCCATAGGAAACAAAGTACGCCATCATCATATAAAGCACGAAACAAATAATAGACTACCAAACAAACCCATATCTAAACATGCATTAAGATGACGAGCTAATAGTAACAAGTCATGCTTGAACAAATATTAAACATGGATCAACATCACACAATATATCACGTACGTGATCATGCTAGTGATAATTACAAAGTAACACAAGCAAAACTAACAATATCATAAACCATAAACAACTATTTAAATATAAACGAAACGACCATCTACCCATGTCAGCAAACAATATACATAAACTGCAGAAAACACCTACACATGTGGTTCAACTAAGAAAATAAATCACACACAAAATCAAGCATATAAATCAATACCGTATATTAAAGCCTAACTTTAATTCTACCCAGTGTATTTACAATACAAATCCACCAAATGGTTCCTAAGGTCGTCTAGGTACCTTCACATGTTTAGATCGAAGTGTAAAGATGAACCAGAAAAGGATTTGTATGGCAATGTCACTATTCGACGAATTGGCATCAGTGGAGTATGATATATGATGGTCGGATTGGAGATCCGTTTTATTCTCTATATTAATGGACATGATTTGAACAAAGTGACACGAAAGGATTGCAGTAAGTTGTGCTGAAAAATGACGTTCGCATAACCATGCCGATGTTGGAGGGCATGGTCAAGAGTGGACATGGAGAAAGGCACAGATGGTCTACAGAAGCTTGTCTATGAAGTAGACTACATGATATGAGATTACTATGCAAGGGAAGCGATCTGATTCTCACCATACGCGGCGAATTCGTCCGACGAAGTCGATGAACAGAGTAGATGTGATCGCCAATTTCGTCCGGTGCGATAAACAAATCCAGCTTGTGGTCGCCTGAATCGAATCCTCCTCCTCCGCGCAGTTCTTATGGCGCAGCCGTTAGTCCTGGTGTCGCCGGAGTCACTGGGAACGTGGATGGCGTCCGTCGACAGTCTGATCTGGAGCTTTAGGAGATTGGATCTTGGGGCGAGCTAGGACTTGTGCTGGCGGCGCAATATGGAAAAGAAGATCAAGGAGAGGTCGACTCGGTGCTCTCTATGCGCAGGGGCAAGGCAGCCGGGCGATCCTTGACTTACTGGCATTTCTCGCATGGGTGCGTGCAGCGTGCGGAAGCAGCGCGAGAACGGACTGGACAATGAATGCCGACGTAAATAGTATTTGATGCGGCAGTTTCTGGTGTGATGCGTTTCTGTTTGCTGTCAGTAACAGAAGGGGAAGAAGACCGAGGAGCAGCGAGGCGCTTCGGCTGCTCTGACCTCCTCCCGTGCGTCCGAGCGAGAGAGAGCCCTGTTTGACTGGGCTGATACGCTGATGCTAGGAAAGGAAGAGAAACGGTACAAGGGAATGGATCGATGGGAAATAGAAGAAAAATCTAGAGAAAGAAGCCATCGGGTGCTAGAGCATCGGTAGGAAAAGGAACTGAGGAAATATACGAGGAAAGGAACGATCGGTGCATGGCTGCATGCTGTACTACTTAGGTACAGGTGCAATCAGCCAGAGCTTGGTGTACATGCAGGTGCCCAATGGGATTTTAGAGAGACAAGGACATGAGAAAATAGCAACGAAGGAAACAAATCAGTACTAGATAAGTATACTGGCGTATATGTGCATGGATACATTATAAATGTACATACGTGTGATTAGCTGGAGGACCAAATCCAATTAGGATTTTATATAGAACGAAATAAGAGATAAAAGAAATAGATTTTCCTGTTTAGGAAAATCTAGAAAATATTATAAAGCTCCGAAAAATATGAAACGAATTCATGAAAACAAAATCAAATTCAAAAGAGGATATTTTAATATGATGAAGCCAAGAAAATATGATCAAACTTGAAAGAAAAATAAATAAAAGATTTATTCACGTTGATGCTAAATTCATTTTAAAGCTTCATGTTTATGAAAAGTCGAGTTAAGTTTTAATTCATTAAACGAAATTTTCTAGTCCTCATTTTTAAATAAAAGTTTTTGAAAACTCTGAAAATCGGTCTGTTACATTCTTCTCTCTTCTCTCCCCATAAGCATTAGTTGCTTTTGGTGGGATTTGAGAGTGAAGGATTTGAGCACTTGTGCTCTTGCCATTACTTTGTGCATCGGTTTGTGCTCTCCACGAGGATTCGTGGAAGTTGAAAGTTTGTGAGCTTGTTATTCTTGGGTCTTTGGACCCTAGACGCCTTTGTCGTGGTTGAGGCCTTTGTGGTCATTTGTAGCTGTTCGGAAGCCCCCAATTCTTTGTGGGTGTGTGCCCCGGATCGTTGTTGTAAAGGCTCCGGATTCCGCCTTGAAGGATTCTGATAGTGGAAGGTGAACCAATCCTTTGTGGTGCGGTTCATCGGAGAATAGGGTGAGCCTTTGTGGCATTGAGATCGACCTTTGTGGTGCCTCACACCTCTCCAACGAGGCGTACTCACCTAAAAAGGAGGAACTCGAGAATACATCTTCGTCTCCACGTGGCTCGGTAATTTCTATACCCGAGCCTTTTACTTATGCACTTTACATTGTGATAGGCTTCGTGCTTGAAGTATTCTATATTGCTATCACCTTGTTGCTTGTCTTGCTTAGCATAAGTTGTTGGTGCACATAGACGAGCCTAGTATATTTAGGTTGTTGGCTTGTTAATTTAAACATCTAGTTTTATTCCGCAATTATCAAGACTAAACCGGAAAAGTTTTAATCGCCTATTCACCCCCCCTCTAGGCGACTTCCTTGCCCTTTCATGGATGTCCAGAAGCGTCATAACCTCGATATGGTGTTTGTTGGAGACCCACCTCGACATGTATCCTGTTGTTGTTTTCCTAAAGGGATGAAGATGGATTTTAAAGTTGTGCAGTGTAGTGATGGGCGTAGATACCAAACTAGTTCTGTTTGGGCACAAAGACTTAAATTTATCACTTTTATTTCGAAACCTGAATTAGATTGATGTTACCATTACCGAGGGTTCTACCAACACCTAGAGATTCCTTGGATTATAAGGCGAATTTAGATGGGTTGATACATATAAAACAGGGGTTAGGATCCAAGCAACATAATATGCCTTGACTCGCAATGGGTGATCTGGATTAAATTTTATATTCACATGAGAAAGAGGGGAGACATGAGCAGAGAATAGATTATAGTGTCCAGCTATTAGTAGCACGCCACCATATATAGTTACACGCCACTGATGGCGTGCCACATTCCTGCAAGCCACCATTAAGGGCATGTTTGAAACGCAGTATAGGAAAAACGCAGGAATAGGAAAATCACAGGAATATAATAGGAATGCAGGTGGAAACCTATGGATTAAAACCTACAGGAAAATTTCCTATATGAGACGTTTGGATGAGCTTAGGAAAAACACAGGAATATGTAGGCTTGAGATTTGAAAACAAAACTACATTGCATCTACCTAATTACCGAAAACACAATTTGCACAAACTGACACGTGAAATCATGGTCTCAAGATTTTTCTACACTTTTCGCAAAAAAAGAAGAAGTTTTTTCTACACTGTCGCCGGTTACCAAGAGCTATCCATCACGTGTACCAAGCCTTGGAGCATCCCCTTTTTGCGTTTAATATTAGTGGAAATGGCTTGCACTGAACATGCAACAATGGCTAGGTGGCCGAGCAAGACCTTCGCATGAAGACGTTGCTTCGCTAGTTCTGTACAGGAAAATGGAAAAGAGGCCGGAGCCAATGTTTTCTTTCCTGTACTTTTCCTACGAAATCAGAGGCAAAGGAATCTTTCCTGCAAAATTCCTATGAGTGAATCCTGCGTTTCAAACGGCTGTACAGTAGCCATTCCATAGGATTTCCAATTCCTACACTATTCCTGTGAAAATCCTACGTTTCAAACATGCCCTAATGGTGTACCATTGAAATTTCGATAAAACGAACACGCCACCAACACGTGGGTACCATGCGTCCACCGGGCAAAATATATCAGCGGCATCATGGGAATGTGACTGATTGGACCTTCGAATATTGTTGAGTTTGGTGCTACGGTCATAAACTTCAGGCTTTGAAATTTAATTGTTGCATGAATCATGTATGACAATATGAGAATATGTCTTTTTATTTCTGGACCTGTTATGTTTGAGACCATGTTTTAGACTATTTGCTACTCTGTGGTCATCTGATGCTATTTATGCAATATGCATGCGTGAAAACTGAAACCAATATGCCAAGTCTGAATTTATTTGCATACATATTGTCATATTTATGAGGGGAAAATTATTATTTTCCATCTTAAAAAAACCGAACATTGAACCGGTGAACCGGCGGCGGTTCGACCGGTCAAAACCGGAACCGAGAGCCTCGCCGGTTCGATCACCGGTCTGGTTTTTTAAACTATGATTGCTCGCACGCCATTAGTGATTTGTTATTCGTGGCATGTCGATCATGGACGCCACTATAGCCACTTAGTGGTGTGGCGTGTGCATCTGACCCACACGCCATAGGTACCGACGAAGATTTAATAAAGTTGGCCCTCGCCCGGCGCGTGGACGCAGCGTTATCGATCACATGCGTTGGTGCCGTAGTCGCGCGACGGCGCAGCTTTCTACACGGAGTTTATACGTGTACCCACCCCTGCTCCCGGCATGAATGCACACACCCACCCTCGTTCTTAAAAATCACGGCGCGCACCAGGCCCCTCTTCAGGTCTCGCCTCCGACCCTCTCCTTCCCCCACTCACAGGATCAAACCGCCGCAAGGTGCACTGTCATGGTGAGACAAGACGGTCTCTCGCGCCGCCGCCTTCCGGAGCGCCTGACGCCCACCGTATGTTGACGTTGCAGGAGGCGCGCAACCATGTGTGCAGCAACACTCCGTTGCCGGCCGATTGCCACCTCCCAGACGGGTCGATGATAAGCATCGTACACGTCCCGGTGGCGCTGCCTCTCACCGGCGAGGCGCCTCTCACCTACATTGAGCTTCTGTGTCAAGCCTTGCCATGGAAGCTCCAGACCCGCCCAGAGCACGCCTTGTCGAATCCCTACTGGGACAGAGTAGTGCAGCTGGAGCACGAGGGCTGACTCAACATCTTCTTCCCTACCGGCAGTAATCGCTTGCCGCGTTCCAAGTGGTTCTTGTCCGACGATGAGCAAGACTCCGACGAAGAAGTGGAGTTAAACAAGTTCAGGGACGAGGTCGCCAGGCAGTGGCACGCCATGCAGTCGACAATTAAAGTGTCCTCGGAATGGCCGCCACCGCCTCTGTCACCTCCACCGCCGGCTATGCAGGTCATCAACATCAACTCCGACTAGGCCGGCCAGCAGCATCCATGTTCCTCAAGGCCGGATTTTTTTTCAAATTTGAACATGTTTAATTTTTTAACAAATTTTCAAGTTTGAACAAATATCAAATTTGAACATTTTTAAAACAAACACATTTTAAAAAGAAACAAAAAAAGGAAAAAAGAAAAGAAAAGAAAAGAAAAAACAATAAATGGGCCGGCCCAGTGCAGCGCAGGGGTGTGCAGCACGGGAAGCTCGCCGGGCAAAAAGCATACCGGGCTTCCAAAATGGGCACATACTCACGGTCCGAGCAATCTCACATACCGGGCTTTCAAAATGGGCACAGTTAAAACTGCAAACCTTGGTTGCCAGCGCGGGCCAATGTACTCACTGTTACGCCGAAATAGGAATACTAGGGATTGCTGCAATGGAAAGCAGTTACTGCAGCAGCACAGACAAGACAGCTCGTCCCTCCCGTTGTTCTTTTCTCATCCCTCTGTCGTCCCCATTCCTCCCTAGCTAGCCGAAAAAAACCCTAGATAATCCACCAACCCTCATGGACGGCAATGGCTTGGCGGCGGCGGTCTTCATCACCCCGCGAGACCGTCTCAGCTCTCTCCATGACGACCTCCTGCTCCAGATCCTGATGCTCCTCCCGTTGATCCAGGCAATGCGAACGGGCGTCCTTTCCCGGCGCTGGACCAGATTGTGGACGCAAGTCGAGATCCTACACGTCGTCGACAACGAGGTCGACACCGGGGGCGAGCCCGGCCGCTTCACGCGAGTCGTTGACAGCATCCTCTCCGTCTACTCCCGCCGACTCAGCCGCGCCCGCTGCAACTTCGGCATCAGCATTTCCAGGGAGGACAACGTCGACGCCGGCCGTCTCACGACCTGGGCGCGCCTCGCCGCCGAGCTCTTCCACGGAGATTTCGTGCTGAGCGTAGATCGCGAGGGCTCAGATAAAGATGAGTCGGACTCAGAGGAGGAGTCGGACATCTTCGAGCTCCCGTACTTCGAGTTTGCAAAGCAAATCAAGCTGACGCTGAGGGGCCAGGTTCTTGCGCCTCGTCCTCCCGATGGGCGCCGGGGTGTTCGCGTCCCTGACCAAGCTCGAGCTCCGGAAGGTCCACTTCGCCGACGGCGCCAACGCAGCGCTCAGTGAGGTCGTGTCCTCGCGCTGCCCTTGCCTGGTTTCGCTGTACCTGGTACACGTCCAAGGCTTGACGGCGCTTACACTCCGCGCCGCGTCGCTCACGCGCCTGAATCTGTCGTGGCTCCACGAACTCGACGTGGTGGCGCTGAAGCTTCGCGTCATGACGGTGCAGTGCTGCTTCGTGGAAACCCAAGGCGCTGAGTTGCTGATTTCCACGACGTCGCTTCTCACGTTTGAATGGGCTGATTGCTGCCCGGAGCGCACTAACATTGGCCCCATCGACCACCTCAACAGGCTGGTGGTAGGGGAGATTCACCCCTGCGCATGGGATGTAGGATTCATAACCCATTCCAACTTCGACATGATCCTAAGCCATTTTAGGCGCACCCAGGTCCTGGAGCTTTATATCCCCACTCACCCTGTAAGTACATAATACTTCATTTAAATTCCATGCCCAATATATATATTTACATCTTTGTTTTTTTTTCTAAAATGGAAGAAACCCTGGTCTCTGCAACTAATAAAACAGTCTAGCTAGTTAGCTCCCAGAAAATATACATTTTAGTTGTTCAGTGGGTCATATTGTTAGTGTTGTATAACTGCATGCAATAGAGCTTTTCATCCATGATGCTTCACAACTTCAGATGCAACTTGGACCATTACTCTTCAGAGTAGAAATTTATCATATATAGTATGCATATTATTCATGAGGAATCTAGCAATAATATCTCACCAGGGCTACCTAACATTAATATTTTTATATATAGTTAAGTTTTTTTTCATGTATGATTGATGCATATGTTTAATTTCTAGGACATCTTTACGATTTTATTAGTTAATCTTCAATCGTTCCATGCTAATTAACGTTTTTAGCCTATTTGTTAGATTACATGTGAATGCTCGCAGCAACTATACATAGATTAGTTAAATTATGAGGTGCATATTACCTTTTTCTAGTTTAAAAAAACTGAACTCTTGCTCTCTTTTCCTGTAACTATCTTTTTTCTCCTTGGTACAAAGCTTAACTACATTAGCCTAGCATCTTAATAATCATTTCCTAACTACGCGTAACACTTTGATTGATGAGTGCTGTTTAAAGTTTACTTTTGTATTTGTTAGTCAAACATATGCACACTATAGTATTTGGACTGCTACAGAATTCACACTACTATTTTTTCTTATGTGGGATCTTGAGTGACGTTAGAAAATGCCAAGTTGAATGATAAAAATATATGTGTACAGAGTTTTGCACATGATGTTTCTTTTGTAACATTGGAGATTTTAGACAGCAGGACACCATATAAGAATATACAGCAATATAATACTTGTATATAGCGATTTTTTGTTAAGTATGATGCATATGTTTAGTTTCTAGTTGATCTGTTTTGATTTTTTTAATCTTCAGATATTCCATGGCAATTAACTTTGGCTTTTTAGCCTATTTGTTAGATTACTCGTGAATACACGCAGCAACTATACATATATCAGTTAAACTGTGAGGTGCATATATATATGAGGACATGCTTTCCATTTTTCTGGTTGAGAACGACTGGACTCTTGCTCTCCTTTTCCCTTTAAGATCTTTGGTGTCCTTAGAACATAGCTTAATTATATTAGCCTAGCATCTTAGTAAATCATTTCTTAACTGTGCATAATACTTTGATTGATGGGCGATGTTTAAAGTTGATTATTGTATTTATTAGTCAAATATATGCACCAGTTTCTTAACATTTATAGTATTTAAGCAAGAATGCTACTGAAATCACACTACTTGTCTGTCTTATCTGGGCTCTTGTGTGACGTTAAAAATTCCAAGTAGAATTATACTAATCTATATACTGAGTTTTTGCACATGATGTTTCTTTTGTAATATTGGAGATTAAAAGCAGGACACCATGTAATCAGGATTAACAGAACAAATCTAGCTTAGACTTGATACATACTATAAAACAAGTAGTTGGCCAGATTTTTGTACAATTCCTCACTGAATTCATAGTTAATTCTTGTTTTTCTATGTACTGTTACCTACAGTCTCTCCTAATAATCATCATACTTGAGAACTCCTTCTTGACCGGTCTACAATAAATACTTAACCAATAAACAAGGAAATAATGACTTACGCGGATGAGTAAAGACAAGAAGAGAAATGAATCTCGATGCCATTGCATGTACGATTCAGTGTATGTATGGTACCTATTTGGTTTGAAAACATAAAAAAAGTTACGTGTGATGACCTTGAAATTAATGGATCTTATATTTTGCATAAACTTAATTAATTTGAAGCTAGCTTGGGCAAACATGAACGCTTGCAAATTTCACAGTTAACTACTTTATTAGGAGATGAAATATTCATTTAATTGTATGTTCATCTTACTATTAACTAGGAGCTAGAAGGACACAAAAATTTGATGGAGCACATCGTACTTCCGGATCAGTATACAGATTTGAATCTGTTTGTGGAGCCAAACACTCATATGCTTGGAGTGGAGCCAAAAACTCATATGTTTGGAGTGAGCATGTTCCTACTACTCAAGAGATGTATTCGCTTAAGAGTGCTTCATCTTAAATTAAGTGAACACAAGGTATATGTTGTTAAATCGAGGAAAAATGCATGTAGTAAAATCTCAGTTTTTCATAGATGATTTCATTCTTGAAAATAATATATTTTCACAATCTCTTCAGGGTGACACAACATGCTTATCTTCTTGCATTTTCGATAATCCACCAAGTTGGAGAAAGCAGGCAATTATCTTGAAGTGTCTTCAAGAGATTGTAGTAAGCGATTTCAGAGACACGGCTCATGAAGTGGATGTTGTCAGCTTTATTCTAAAATGTGCACCATCACTCCAGCAAATCGATATAGAAGTTGCTGATGGTGTCAAACTATCTGAAGATACAGTCCTCCATTTCAATGAATACCACCCAGTGGTGTACTATTATTGAAAAGGATGGTGAGCCCATTGATATTTCAAATATAGGATTCAAGAACTATAAGTTGAACTATCATCTTGTTCCTTTATGGGAAGAACTAGGAACGGTTAAACAAGAAAACCGTTTTTGTTTTGGTTGACATTGATATTGTATGGTATTTGGTTTTTGTACTTCTTGGACAAGAATGGAAAAAAAATCATCCAGCGATTTGTGCCACTAGTTTAATTTTACGATATCAGGGTATAGTATGTGCTATGTGGCTCATGCAATAATAGCTCTCTACAATCCAATTTCTTATTATATACGTGTTGCAAATTTCTTTGCCTTAATTGTTCATACTTATTAACTGATCCTCGGTGCCCTTGGAAATGCAAGCCCTAATTAAATAGAAGTCTCCCTGCGTTGCAGCAAAACTTATTGCACACTGTTTTTTCGAATAAAATCATGGAAATGGTGAGAAGTTGATAAGACAGTGATTTCTTGAAGGACTCGGTGGGGAAGGAGCATGTGGCTGTATAAATTCTTATTGGGTATTATAACTGTTCAGTATATATCATCTTGATATTTATATATTCCCTTGGTAGACTTATTTTAGCTCAGGTGGCACTTGATCCATTGTTGCGATACGTGGGCTGCTAGCTCCCCTTTTGGGATGGGAATGTCCAAATATGTATTTGTTAATGTGTGACGACAAGGCACTCCGCGCCCTAGTGCCTCCTGGCGGCTGTGGGGCCCCCCTCTGGCTGATATTTGGTCTCTGTGTCTTGTTCGATGTAAAAAATATTTCTCGTAAGTTTTCAGATCTTTCGGAGAATATTTTTTTAATGACTTTCCTGAAACAAAAAGATAACAGAAAACAGGAACTGGCACTGTGCATCTTGTTAATAAGTTAGTTTTAGAAAATGCACTAAAATGATATAAAACTATAATAAAAAAGTAACACTGGTATTAAAACAATAAAAAAAATCATAGATACATTTGGGGAGTATCAGCATCCCCAAGCTTAATTCCTACTCGTACTTGAGTAGGTGAATGATAACCAAAATAATTTTTGAAGTGACATGCTACCAAAACAATCTTGATCAAATAGTAATGTAAAGCACATGAACTGTGATAAAGTGATCTAAAACAATTGTCTATAGTTGATATAAAGTAAACAATGAGTAAGCAAGTTGAATCATCTAAATAAAAAACTTTTCATGAACAGTGCTTTGGAGACATGAAACCATAAAATTTTACTTAAATGTTAGCTCACCAAGCAATATTCTCTTATCAAAAGTGTTTGACCAACACAAAGAAAGATTCAAGTTTTAGCAATGCTTCAACTTTCAACATATTTATCTCATGGATTAGGCCAATACAAAGAATCATAATTAGACATAAAGATAACATATAAATAGACTTGTACCCAGGGTTAACACTAGGTGTTTTCTTGTGGAGAAAAAGGTTGGAATGGGAAAAACTGACTCAACACAAAAGAAAAAGATAGGCCCTTCACAGTGGGAAGCAGGGATTAATCGTGTGCTAGAGCTTTTTAGTTTTGAAAACATATAGAGATATAAAAAAAGAGTTTTGAGAGGTGCACAATTTTTGTCAATGAGTGGCAATAGACAACTCAATATTACCCATGCTAAACAAACTTTTAAGAGCGGCTCCCATTGAGGAACGTTATTTCTGCAAGCAGATCATTCCTGTTATCTCCTTTGTTTTCACAAGCAAATGTTTGACTGAATAATCAGGAACAAAGTGTGAGGAAAGTTAATTGTTATGTTGTAATTTATCTTTTGCTGGGTTAGGCACCCAAATGCCAGCTCTTTTTACAGTATTAAAGACAAGCAGATGAAACATACAAGTCAAGGGTAAAGTCTGTTTAACACGTGTAATAAGGAACCATCTACCACTTCCCCATGAGCTAAAAACAGAGACACAAAATAAGAAGTAATAATAATTTTGAAGGTTTAAAGGTAGCACACGAAAAATTTACTTGGAATGGCAGGAAAATACCATGTATCGGTAGGTATGGTGGACACAAATGGCATGGATTTTGGCTCAAGGATTTGGATGCACAAGCAGTATTCCCGCTTAGTACAGAGTTTATGCTAGCAAGGTTTTTTAGTACAAGAATAATCATATGATATACCTTAAAAATAACCATAAGACTCCATGCTATCTTCCTTTTCAACCAAACATTCTCTTGATGAGAAAATATCTAGACTTTTTTGGAACTACCAAGTTTGAAAAACTAAACAACTTCGAGATTTAACGGTTGTTCTTCACTAATGAGCCTTACTTACATGATATACAAGTTTAAACATTACTTACTTGATATCTCAAAACAATTAATATCTCAAAGCAATTGTAAACAGAAAATAAAAAAACGCAGAAATTACCTTGCGGGCAAACCGTCGAACACCTGCGGGGCGGCGGCGAGCACGGCACGACAGGCAGGGAGACGGGGACGTGGAGAGTGGCGCTCTGCTCCTCCTAGCGCCGCGGCGAGGCAGTCGGTGACGCGGGGCAGCTCCTCGCTGTCGCCGGTGCCGTCCGACGCCGAGTGAAGGTCGGAGAAGGTGGGGCGGAGGTCGGGGAGGGAGGGGTGGCGGTCGGGGAGCGGGGCGGAGGTCGCGGACGGCGGTGCAAGGCCGCCGGCGCTGAGAATCGACCGCCCCGTGCCGAGATGTGTCAACTCGATGCGGCGGCCGGGGCGGCTCGATGCGGCGGCGTGGCGGCGCGCCAGTGGCCGGAGGAGGGAGGTGGGGGTGCACGAGGGTTGGGGTGAGCGGCGGGGGTGCACGCCGGTGGCCGGAGTCGGCGAAGACGCGGCGGCGGGGTCGGGGGAGTCGGCGGTGATTTTTCAGCTCAGGCGGTTGGGCCTTCCCGCCTTGATTTTAGGTAGGATGGGTATTTGCCCCCACAATCTCCAAATATGCCAATTCTCGGCTAGAATTTAGGTAAGAACCTAATTTTTTTTGTTGGGAACCACTTTTAGGTAAGCTTTTGGAGCTGTTTTTTTGTCCCCAGTACCTAAAAAAAGCAGTTTTTAGGTATTGAGAGCAAATTTAGGTAAGCTCTTGGAGAGGCTCTTAGATGCTTGTGACTTTTTGAATATTACAGAGGGGTGCCATGGGCATCCCCAAGCTTGAACTTTTATCCCTTCTTGATCTTCTTTCATCATCCTCTCTCTTGACACTTGAAAAGTTTCTTCACACAAAACTTCTCATAAATTTCAGTAGAGGGGTTAGTACTCAATTTTTTTTAATCCACTTTGTTTCTGTAAGGACACATTGCAAGAACATAAATTAACACTAGCAAAAACTGGCGCGGTGGCAAGCCATGCTAGGCCGACGAAGTCATCAACCCGTACAAACAATTGGAGGATCACATCGAACTAAGACTTAGATAATGGCCCAGTTTTTGCAATCCAGAAACATTATAAGTCCAGGCCTATTACGATTCATTATATTGCAAACCTAACTTGTCTCTGTCAACATATATTCGAGCGATAACAACCATACGGTCTGACGTCACGCTAGGCCAACCACAAGCACCTTGCTTCGTCTTACGAACAATTGCAAGATCACATTCAACTAAGTGGAAGATAATGGCCCAGTTTTTCAATCCACATAGACTATAATTGTAGTCCCAATACAGTCCATTATTATAGAGAGCGAACACGACATTGGCATACACAACACACGACTGCTAGGAGACACCGGACACGGCACTCACAGAGATTCGTCGAACAGAGCAAGCCATAAATCTACCCAAAACAAAATCCAATACACAACCCAGTTTTATAGCCCACAATCTACCTAATCGGTTAGCGGATGTAAAATTAAGACTCAATAATAACCAGTTAGCTACACAAAATAACAGCACAAAGTACCAACGCAAACAGCAATAAGCCATGCAAACTATACCAACACACCAGGTATGAAAGGAAATAGACAAAAGACAAAGGTTCATAACAGATACATGCCACTGAAAACAACCAAACAACAACATAACCAAATATCACAAACAAAACAGAAATGACCGCGAAACACCAACAAGGAATAACAGACCGCGTGGGAATAGCATCGACAAGGTGAAAGACGCCACACAAAGCAGAACAACTGAGATAAGTAGCCTAATTTCTAACTATATAAAAGAGAGTCCGTTTCTCGGCCCCTCAGCGATCGGCACTGTAGCTAGCTACAGTGGTGTACCGTAGATTGCTACAGTGTTGAACAGTAACACGATCTGCACCGTCCAGTTTCAATCCAACGGGCAGAGAAGCATCTCCGCGACACAATTGCAAAAAGGCCCCTCACAAAATCAGCGCGTGCTCCGCGGTCCACGATTTTATGAAGCAATGGACCTACTCGCAAATTGTGGAAACGTCAGGGACCTTTCAGCAAAACCGTCCACAGATCCCCCTCCCTCTCTCTCCTCACGCGCGATCCCGCCGTCGCCGGCGACGATGACGCGCCGCCTCGCCGCTTCGGTCCTCCCCGTCCAGATCGCCGCACACAGAGACGTCCGCCGTCGCGCGCTCTCCCTCCTCGCCCACTCTCGCGTGCCGAAACGGCGCGAGCTCGCCGCAATCGACGCCGCCCTGGTCGCAGGCCACCGCAGCGTCCGCACGCTGCCGGCGACGCTCCGGCGTCCCAAAATCGGTGACGCCGACGCTGGCGGGCACAAGGCGTCCGCGCGCGTCCCGCGGCCGCACGCGCGCGTCCCAGCGCGCTCTGCTGCGTCGCCGGCGACGTCCACGCCGCCGCGCCAGAGGCCGGCCGCGAGTGACGTCACGCTGACGTCCCAGCGGGCCTGGGCTGCGCAGTTGGGCTGCTTGCTGGGCCGGCCTGCTTGCTGCGCAACTCGCTCGGCTTCTTTTTTTTTTCCCTGTTTTGTTTTCCTGTTTCCAAAACTTTTGTAAATTTTGAAACACAACTCCAAAACAATTCAGACCAGTTTCCAGACAATTTATAAAAAATCAAAATAGTCATTTCAACTACTTTGAAACATTTACAAAATTATTTCAAATCTTAAAGACTTAAAATAACAAATAAATGCTTATTTGACAAATTTTGCAACTCCAACAAATTTTCAAAAAAAAAAAACAATGTGTCAAAATTCTAAAAATTCCCCAAATCCTCGAACCTCCCACACAAAAATTGAACCAAAAAACTTTGCACACAACAAAACGCAACAAATATATTTTAATTTCCAAAATTTAACACATTTCCATACTTCCCACACACAAAATTACCTGAATTCCCAAATTCAACCACTAATTTGAACTTTCCACACGCCCTAATAAATGTCCATATTGTTTAAAATAGATAGTATTAGACAAATTTGAACTTTCCACACGCCCTAATAAATGCCCATATTGTTCAAAATAGATTGTATTAGTTCTCCGCATGATTTCCCTATTTTCCCACTCGAAAAAACAATAAAAAAAACTAATGGAATTCAAGATTTCCGATCACACCGGGCATGACATGCCACCGCGCTAAACTTTCAGAACAATGTTATCCACTGTAATTTAAAAAAAAAATCTTCCGCGATGATTTCCACTCGACAATATTTAAACGCACCAGCTAAATTAACATAAATTTCATTCTTTCCTAAGACTTCTTTTTAAAATTATTAAGTTTCTGACAAGTAGTACCATTTTACTTTGACAATTTCCAGAAAGTGAAAACCGTTCGAACCAGCTTGATTTCCATTCTAAAATTCCTCTTAAAGAGCGCAGACAAAAATAAAAAAATATGTTTTGCCATTCCAATTTGGCCAACTATTTTACTTTCACAATTTCCAGAAAGTAAATACCGTTCGAACCAGCTTGATTTTCATTCTAAAATTCCTCTTAAAGAGCGCAGACAAAAATAAAAAAACATGTTTCGCCATTCCAATTTGGCAAACATTTGGCCGAATAAGAAAAAAAAATAATGCACAAAAATTCTCACCAAGGGCGTGCCGTGACGCCAAATACAAATATATTTGAACATTACAATTTGGCCAGTATTTGGACACCATACGATCAAACTTCCCCTAATTGTGGAATCAAATTCCAATGCATTTCCCTAATTTCAATTAAGTTTTGACGTCCAAAATGGAAACACGTTTGAACATTTCAAACTACTAAATATTTCAATATTCTATAAAATATAACACAATTGCTCCAAAAAAAAACCTATTCATGACAAAATAAAAACATGTTTGGACATTCCAATTTGGCAAACATTTGGCCGAATAAGAAAAAAAATAATGCACAAAAAATCTCACCAAGGACGTGGCGTGACGCCACGCTAAATTCAACTAGTAGTCCATCTATGAACCTTCAAATTCCCGCAAGCAGCCACGCTAAGAACCACTCGCACACGCCACCTATTTCACCACTTTGCTGCAAAATTTCAATGAAAACTAATGAGAATAGTACTCTATCAACGAATGTATCTATCCATCGCATTTTATCATAGAATGCATGTCTAAAACAACACACGGTGTATTATCTCACCTCTTATTTTGGTGTGACCCTCTGGAACCAGCACCCTTGCGTTTCCGCATACCAGTGGTCTACAATGGAATAAACGGTCACAAATCCATCAACAGAAACAACAAGCAGTCTAACGCTGAAAAAAGCATTAGGAAGATACAAACAACCTGACGTTTACGATAATCATAAATATCACAAGGTCCCACTTTTTGTCAGAGGAGATTACTTAGTTAGGTTCATTTTCTTGTTCCACATTGGGCACCTAGTGCTCCACTGCAGCCTGGCCTGCTCAAGGAGGGCCCGAGATGGAGTCCAATTCATGTATCTCTGCCTAAAAGTGCTCACCTACTAAAATCATTTATCAGAAGAAACAATTTGACTGGAGAATTTCAAAATCAACTTGTATGATATCCAACAGCAAATTCAAGCATCCCATGCCTGCCCAGAAATAGAATACATTGATATGTCAAGTAAGCGACTGATGACCAAAGTATATGGTCTGTTTCATTTTTCATTTTTCATTGCCTAAATGCCGCTGTGCATATATGGAAGGTTGTACCTGACTAAATGATAAAGAAGGAAGAACATGAATATGAAGTTACATAGTATTTTTCATTGGAGCTGCTTACTGCCAGGCTTCTTCAGTCCTAGCCTCCTAGGGGAAATAAACAAGCAGGCAATATAAAATCTTTTTGACACCTCTATGTTTATTAGCAAACAAACATAACAAAGAATGAATATGTAGCCGATATATTGCTTGCTCTACTCATACCTAACTCTTGAGAGTGTAAAATTCCTCACAAAGCTGGTGCTACAGATCATTCAGTTTATTACTAAGGGGCGGGCCTGAAACTTCATGTACCTATAAAACATTAGCCCTTACCATCTATGTACCCTACCAAGCACTCTTATGTTTGGCACATCTAAATTTCCCAAAAAAAAATTGAGAGGATAGTAGACAAAATGGTCGATATCTGAATGGTATTGGTGAACACTACCAAGTTATGATGGTCAATAGAAAAATCCGCAAAGTTCATCTGATTCCTCTCATGACAATAGTAGCTAGATACAGATTACAACTTTTCACGCTACGGCCTGTCATACTACTACATGACAGACTGCAAATAACATATCTGATCTTAGTTAGATATATAAGAGGGGATATATCATATATAGAATCTGATAATCCAGTAAGTGCGACAAAAGTATAGGGTAATTCATTTGAGTAACAATGGCAGGAGGACTAACTTGGCTAGTGTTACTAAGCAGCAAATCAGTAAAAACATGGACAATGAAAGGCCACCGCGCAGGCGCGTGTGAACTGGTCCGGTGGTGTCTAGTTTAGCTAATTTAAGTATACTTGAATTAGCATAGTCCATCGATGATCTATACATTAACTTGTATTTAATGTCGATTACCAAAAAAAGTTATTTTTGGAGAATGGATCGTGCTGTCCCAAATTTTCAGACAAGGATATGACTGTCAATGTAAAGGAACTTCAGTGTATCCCTCTAATGCATGCTAAGACGTCGTGCATATTTGGTGATGAACTACCTGGCAAGTGTGAACCTTACTTAATACACAATGACCAATGATCGACTAACCAGTAGCTCATGGTTGCTATCGACAACAGTTAGCTGAGGTGAAAACTCATGCTTGTACACATCCAGTTGCCTTAATCTGCCTAAATATCTTGGTGTCATCTCAACAGGGCAACAAAAAATAACCCCCAAAAATATTTCACATTATGGTGTCATACATCTAGCAAGCATCGTCTCATCTTTTCCTAAAGCACCACTCATCGATCCATTCATCCATCAAAAAGAAGGGACTAAATATATGCAGTGCTAAGGAAAGGCATAATCTTCCTCTCCTAGAAATTTCGAAATCAGATTTAATATGCAAATTTAAATCTTTCGAGAACAGAATATCTCACTTATAGGAATCAGATTAATACATTCTTAGGGAAGATTAATACATATTTAATGTTGCATATGAGAAAATTTTGGGTTAGACTATCTTGCATGCTATACACATTTAATTAACAGCAAGCCACAACATAAATCACATCAAGCTAGAGATGCCAAAACAATCAAAGAACAATTAGGTAAGAAGAGAATGGTGGGGAATCGCTGAGTGCCTCACCGAATCAATCAACCTGTACGTGCCTGGAGTAAAGTCTCAACGAATCAAACAACCGGTGTGCCCTTAGAAATCCTTCTTCTCCACTGCTGGCTGTGAACGGAGAAGAGAGAGGGAGAAGCAGAGGGGAAAGAAGACTCTCAGTAGCCGGCGCCGAAGAGGAGAGATCAGAGGAGGCGACGCTCGGTGTGGTGCCGGTACCCGGGTGAGTGGAGTCGACAGGTCGTGCAACGCTGCCGACGACCGACTCCTCCTTCAACGGCGTCTGCGAGCACATACCAAGGGCATGGCGCGGCGGCGGCACGTGAGTCTGGTTAGTGTGGATGGGTCCTTGGTCTAGGGCATTTATCGAGGGAAGGAGATAGGTTCTCTCGACTCTCGTTTCTGGAAGATTTGGATGCTCGTGCCAATGAAGAGGGGCGGAGGAGCCAAAGGAGGTGGGGGTAAGAGGCTCCCGACCGCCGGCGCTAGACGGGGCCTCACCGCAGATGGAGCACATATCCGGCGCACCACGCCCAGATATAGCGAGCGCTGGGAAGAAGGTCCGGGAGTAGCCTAACGCATGAGGAGAAGTACCGTATCTGATCTGCCTCCTGGGTTGCAGCACGGATCTAGGATATGGATGCAACAGGACAACCCAACACCTCCCTTCCCGTCGGAATTCCACGGTGCCCCCCACGGCGCCATGGATGTAGCAGGACGACGGGATATTGTAGGTCCGGCCGGCAGAGGTAGCAAAAGACAGAGACTATGGGCTAGCCATGAACGCACCTATGGAGGAAGAAAGGAATGGTCAAAGGCACGGGATTGGGAGCTGAGAAGGAAAGTAGTCATAGCCAACCAAACCGACATCGCGCGGATGAGATACATCTGAACCGTCGGATGACTGATCAAGGGTCAAAACTCAGCGAGCAACCACAGCTCGCTATTTCTTGTAGGATTGTAGTTGTAGAGATATAGACATACACAACTTACCTCGCCGTCGTCGCCAGAACGTGGATATTTGTCAACATGCGGCGTGTTGTCAGAAAAAGGAGGCAGAGTAGCTAACCCAGACGAAGTAGACTGCAATAAGGAACCCCAGAGGCAATTAACTGCTTAGAACCACCTTTCACAGCAGAACCACCCAACGGCTGGTTCAAAATGCGAGTCGGCTGAACTGTTGCCTTCACCGATTGAGATGGCATCTCTGACGCAGCGGTTTGTGTCTCACTGTCTTCATCGACAGAATCAGGCATTGAGAGGGTGAAAAGAGGAGTCGGCTGTACCAACGGATCTACCGAATGCACCAAGAAATAGGTATAATCTGGGTCCAAAGAAGTATTTTTAGGCGAAACAACTACGATATATTCTTTTCCCAGGATAGCATCAAGATCAGGTGGAACATAATCTGCTCGACCCCTAACGTTAGCCAGAAGGAGCCTCGCGTCTTTCCCAATAATATAATCACCAGGTTGTCCACAAAAGGTGAAATCAGCAAATTTGGCGGTAGCCGGGTCAGCACAACCAGCATCAACAGCTCTAGCATTCAGTTTATATCTGCACAAATAAACAACATACTACTCCATAAATAAAATAAATAAATAATACGTGTCTCGTTCTTTCGGCATACTCTTACCTAGTCTGAGGAACAGTAGTCAGACACGAGGGATACGTATATCCATCTCCCTCTGGCTCAACCTTCTTCCAACATTCTTTGCAGCCCATATAATACCAGTCAGTCCTTGATAAATTTTCAGTTATCCGTATTTTCATCTTGTACCGTTCACCCTACCCACAATTTTTTAATAAAAAATATAAACCACCTACCAAATAATGAGAAGATTAAGGTAGAGTCTTAAATAACAAATAAAAACATAGTCTACCATTATGTCATTCGGAACCATAGCTGCTATTTCCTCAATTGTCGCGTCGGTAGTCTCAGCGTTCTTGTGCCCAGCACCCTGCAACTGAATCTGGTGAGGTAGCTTCTTTGTATTGCACAGACAACAACAATCGTGTAAATAAAAACCGAAAATATAGGATAAACTTAACACTAAAAAGTACGGATGAAATGACAACACAACCTTTCACGAATAGCGGCCGTCTCTGGGATTGGCACATTAACGTACCATCTTGCTCTTAAAAGACCTGCACAGAGGGGAAAAAGCAGCTAAAACTGCAAGATAGTCGTTCGCTAAAGTTCATACTCAACTAATATATTGAACCAAATAACAATAAATAAATATAAATGATAAACACTTTACCCTGATATTGCCCAACCATCATACCAACGAATAACACAACAATAGGCTCGTCATTGGATGCTTCCCGCAAACCCTCCGCATCAAATGTAGACACGAGTGCCTCCTAGAGAGTAACCACAGCAGGCTCACTGGACAACGGCAGAAACTTAAACAACAACATCAGACAAAAACAAAAGCAAAACGTATAACCTATCCATACCGTCCATCAGAAATATAGATCTGCCGCTTCTCCTGCTTAGACGACCCATAAGGCGGTATAACATTTGTATCGGAAGTAACCAAACCAACCATATCTACAAACAGACCCAACACAAAAAAAGAAACATAGTTACAATTGCTTAAAACAGGCAAGTGGGGGCGACAGCATTGCGTGTCTTCATATTTGGTGGTGCTCTTCAAGTACTGAGTTTTGATGTACAGGGTAAAAACTCTAGATCTGACCTTTATTCGTCGTATCTGGTAATGGCAGACTTTGCCGCTTCCTTGTTGAAGGCATTGTTGGAGAAGGGGCTCTCTCCGGGGTGATAACCCATGACCCGTTTGGATCGGGCGACGATGGCTCTTATGTGTGCACCGTTTACTTTTTGTAGGCGCCGCTTTTGGAGAACTTATTATATAGTCTAGGTGTTGTCTTTGGTGATGGTTTGGATATTGCTGTTGCAAGTCGTTGATCATTGTGGGAGGGTCCTTTCTCTTTCTTTCTTTCTTTTTATATTTTAACTGTATGCATCCCTTATATCTAGTCATGTTGTACTTTTCGTCTTCATTGAGTTGTTTTGTACCGTTCGGTGTTTCTTTTAATGCCAGAGTCCTTTTCGCAAAAAAAAAATGTTGGACCTATGTTGGTATAGAATTCAAATATAATTGATCTTTTAGATATTAATATATTTTCTTTATACACTACTATAATAAAGATGGAAGGATTCTAATTCTCTCAATTTTTCGCCTCTTTTCGACCTATCACTACGTGACAAGTGTGAGCCTTGTTCCTACGTGGCTTCTTCCCATTGGTTGAGAACTCTTGCGAATTGGTGGTTGTCTTCTTCATTGTTTATCCTTTTTGCTCTCCCGGTTTGGCTAGCCGGTTGTCTTTGTGTTCCAACAACTTCTACTCTCCTTCATTTGTTTTTTCTTTTCCTCTCTACCGGTTCCTCAAGTCTTTGGATCAATATTGTGTTCCCTTTCGCAGCCGGTCATTGGGTGGCCTCCCGGTGGTCTTTTTTTTGTTTTCTTAAAAAAAAGGATATGCATGAACCTTGCCTTCATACCCTTGACTTATTGGACAAACTTGCCTCCCAAGTTTTGTAGTTTTGGCTTATATGGCTTGGATGTTTGACTTTTTTTTCTGGTTCCTTGCGTTTCATGTTTGCTTGGCCATTAAGTTTGCTTCTTTGGTTATTTTACACTTATACACTACTATAATAAGAGAGAAATGATTCTTATTAAGTGAGGAAGGATTCTAATTATGACAGTTTTTTGCCTATTTCCAGCCTCTTGTTTGGCAACACGTGAGAATGTTGTTCCTACGTGGCGTCGTCCTATTGGGTGGAGACCTTTGAAATTTGGTGTTTGACTTCTTCCTTTTCCTTCTTTCTGCTGTGACCGCTTGGCCAGCCAGTTCCCTTGATGTTGAACATTTTTCCTTCCTTCTATTTGATTATTTTTTCCTCAATTAGGTGTGTGTTATTTGGTAGTGTGTTTCCTTTCAGCCGGTCATCATTTTTCTTCCGGGTACTTGTTTCTATTTCTTTTTTCTATTACCAGCGTATGTGCATGCACATATCCACTTTGACTTTTCTTAGCCAAACTTGGCCCTAAGTTTGGCATTTTGTTTGTATACGGCTGGTCTTTTTTGCTCCCTTTGGTTACGTGGAACTTGCTCCATGTGTTATCTCTTCATATACTTGGCCGCTACGTTTAGTTATTCGACTGCGTTATCTCTTCGTATACTTGTCTGTTACGTTTAGTTACTTCTATTTATATATTTGCTACCTACGGTTTTCATTTTTCCCGTTTTCGCCATGGCTGACCAGTTTACTCGTTGCGATCTTCCTGATATGTGTGTTGATCGTCGTTGTTTGGAGATTCGTTCTTGCAAGGGCCGGTTATGGAGAGAGGTTCGTGTTTCTTTAATGCTCTTATTATTTTTGTATGGTATTTACGTCAGTGCATGAAATTGATGCTTTTTTTTGGGGTGTAGGTTTTTGTTCTTTGGATTTGGTGGCAGTTTGTTCGTCCGCGCCATCTATGATTGTGGATGATTCCGAATATTGAATATTCTAGCGGTGTTGGGTTTACTGAAATTATGTTTTGGCCTTATTTGTTTTTGTTCTTAGCATGTACGTATGTTGTAGCTGATTTTATTTGTTGTTCGCTATGGTTTTCCGTATGATTTACCTTCATGTTTTATTTCTATTTTTCCTTCTATTTATTTCTGATCTGATCAGCTGGATAGACTACCGATATTGGGATTTCTCCATTTTGTGCAGCCGGTCAGGATTTGGTCACCCGGTGGTGCATGTATCTTTTTCTATCTTATTTATTCATGGGTAGTCCTTTAGATGGTTTTTGTATATTTTATTATGGTGCATGCACCTGTTTTTCCTTCTTATCTTCTCATAGTAAGCTTGCCCCCTAAGCTTTCTTCTCTTGTCCATATACGGCTGGGCTTGTTTTCTTTTTCTCCATGAAGTTTGGCCCCTATTTCCCGTTCGTATCTTCCTTATCCAAGCTTGGCTCCTGCGTTTTCTTCTCTTGTTATTATGTCTGTGTTTCTCATATTTTTCCTCCACGAAGCTTGGTCCATGCGTTTTCTGCTCTCGTTTATATGTTTGCCCGCCCGTGGTCTTAGGCTTCTTGGTGTTTATGTGTTTCCTTTTTGGTTTCAATGGCTCGTAGCAGGGCTGCTTCGTCTTACTAACCTACTCCGTATGTAGGTATGTGCTCGCAGGGCTCGCCCACGATATGGCAGGATTCTCTTCTTCCGTAGCAGCGCCAGCAGCAGGTTTCTCTGCAGCGGCAGCATCAACAGCATATTTTTCTGCCGAGGCGGTCTCGGACACATTTATTTGTTGCGGCTTCTACGTCTGCAGATTCATCCGCTGGTTACCGCGCGACGATGGCGTTCCGGCCTGCAACTTCTTCAGGTATGTGCTTCTACCTTTTAAATTGACTGTCGTTTTTATGTGTCTTTTTTTTTGGATGATTGAGCTTTTGCTTTGCTTCGTGTTTCTTAAATTGACTGTCGTATTTATGCGTCTTTTTTTTATGATTGAGCTTTATCTTTGCTCCATTTTTTGCAGTTGCTGATTTGCCAGCGTTTTATGTAAATGACGGTCATAAAAGCCTATCCTATGTCCATGAAGAGAGGTTAGTGTAAGTATTTATTTCCCTTAATACAAAAAAATGAAGCACATATCAATTGACTAGAAACTAACGCTGCCTATTGTAATTTTACAATATTATTTTTTACAGGCAGAATCCTATTGTGGTTTTCAAGAGGAGGTTTCCCTGCCACAACAGCTTATTTTTGCTGGTTTTCCTGCAACGGCAGCCTCTTCTGCCCAGATATACTGAATATGGGTGTATTTTCGTGGCAAACAAGATTCTATAGCTAAACTAATATGGGTGTATTTACGGTTAATTCTATATTCTAGAGCTAAACAAGATTCAGAGTTACCTTCAAAGGTAGGTGTATAGAGAACCTTCTTGGCCCAGAACCTATTGTATCCACATCGCACTCCACATTCCTATTTAAACAACATCACAAGTGTTCAGCCAAGCCACAAAAGATGCAGCCTTCAGACAATATTGATGCTCCAGTGGCAGGATATCAAGAATCTGTCGAAGCAAAGGTATCAATTATTCAAAAGTTCAGTAAGCAGCAATACAATGTTCTTACCTATGTAATAGCTCTTATATAGTTGGTTTTGCAGGTAGATGAAAGTTAGGGTAGTTCACTGCAGAATATAGGTGAACCAGCCACCACACAGTTGGTATCCCCTGAACTACATGCAGCTCAACTAGAACAAAAACACACAGATATACCTCATGTAATTATTTATTTCCCTTAATACAAAAAATGAAGCACATATCAATTGACTAACGCTGCCTATTGTAATTTTACAATACTATTTTTTACAGGCAGAATCCTACTGTGGTATACATGTCTAGATCTACAATGCTGTTAGCTGCGGCCCAGAGAGGAGGTTTAGTCATATGTGCAGCACAATCTGAACAAAGGCCAGGAGGAGAGTACATAGGATGGGTGACCAGTCGAAGAAAAGCAGACACCTAGCCTAACACGCTGTGCTTTCTATGGAGGAGTGATAAGTAACAAGATAGAAGCTAAAGCAAGTGCAGCTGCAGCGGCACTGCAATTTATCTGCTCTTTTTATGGTTTTGCAATTAACGAACACAATAGCAGGCAAAAAAGCAGACGCCCCCGACCCTCCCCTCTCGTTCCCCACCTACAGTGTTCAGAGGAGATTTTTGGGCGATCCCGTGCGCTCCAGCTCGCCGGCGGCGATCCGCCCGATTCCTCGCCTCCGCGGCCGCTCCGGCGGCGGGAGGTCGGGGGATCGACGGATCCCGCCGTGTACATAGCCTAGGTGTGCGTGGGTGGCTTGCCGGCGGCGCTGTGGTGAGGGCGGCGTGGCCGGAGAGGCTTTTGGCGGCGGTGGCTCCCTCCTCTGCTCTCGGTGCTCCGGTGGAGGCCAAGGGCAGATCTGCCGTTGCGGGCGCGGCCGCTGCTCTCCGGAGTCGCGGCGTGCTCTTCCTCGAGCTGGCGGCCGTGGTGGCGGCGCTAGGTCTCGCTTTTGGGGTTCGGCAGCCTCCACTTTGGTGGAGGTCGGTGCTTTTGCTTAACTTTTCTGGGAGTTTGCAGGCGGATCGATCTTCCTCGTCGTTGGCCGTGGTGGGTGCAGTGGAAGATGGGTGGTGCTGTCGTTTCCGTCTCCGGCGCGAGGCGGCGATGGCGGCGTGGTGGCAGCTCGAAGCCGATGCTCCTTGAACGTCCAGATTCTGGTGCTTGCGTCAGATGGATCATGCGGCGTCTCAACGCGGTTGTTCGAGCTGGCTGCTCCGGGGCGTGGTGAGGCCGCCTTCTTCGGCTCCGGCGGCGTGCTGCTGGTGTTTCAAGACGGCGTGCTGCTCGGTGGTTCTGCGGCCGCTGCGTGTGAGTTTGTTCTTGCCTCGGTTCGTGCGTGTGTGCTTCTTTGCTTGTTGATCTTGTACACGAGCTCCCTGTCAAAAAAAAAAGAACACAATAGCAGGCAAGCACAATCTCTGATGGAGCACGACGCGCAAAAAGAAGGCTGCGCACATTTCAGCGAGCTACTATAGTACATGCTCTAAGAAATGCATGTAATATAGCTTCAAACGTGATGCCTATACAAGTGCAAATTCCAGACAGACCTGAAGGTACTACATATGCAGGGCCTGCACCGCCAAGAAGCAGGGCTGAAATGCTAGCGTTTGCATTAAGCAGCATTATTAACAATGTTGTTCAGCCAGACAATCCAGGAGAATGAATAGTAAAAATAATTCCCAGTAGTATGCAGTATCCTATAGCTTAGCTAATGTAATGCTACTTTAGCTTAAATTACCTAAGAAAGTTAGCACTAAAGTGCTATAGCTTACAGAATCCTACGTTAGTTTGCAGTACCTAAATAAGTTAGCAGCAGAATATCTTGGTAGGTATAATGCAATTTCTGCTTAGTATGTGTGTAAGAAGTATGTAACGTATCTGATTTTGGCATATGTAAAAAAAATCCCTTTTACAAGCTACTAGATGTGAAGAATGCTATTATACATGGCATTGACTTCAAAATATTTCTATCATGCTTGGAAATGATATATCACTGTGACCAGAATAAAGCTAAAGAAAGTGCAGTTGTACTAGCGTTACAGTATCTCTCTTCCTATGATTTTAGCATCAATAATTACAGTTACAGGGAAACCTACACCAGAAGATGAGAGCACGACAGGCCTAAATAAGGCCGCACACACTATTTAGCAAGTCACTACAATCCATAAGTTAAAAAAATACATAAGTCTCTGGTTGTACTGTAAGATCAATTTAGTTCTTCAGATTTTGTGGTTCCAACTGTACTACCTTATGTGTACGGTGTTTTATCCTATTAAGATAAGCCTATCCGGTATGATGTAATCTTAACTTGATATATTTATATGAGTTCAGTTTAATCTTCATTTGTGTGACCTATGTGATTTTATTAGTGTTATATTCATTTGGTGATTAAGATTTTATGCACATATGCTATGCATCATAGAAATTTAGGAAAAATGAAAAATAACAATCAAGGAGAATAAGATGCTCACTTCTTATATATTTTGGTTGACTACAATACAAACTATATTTCCGTAAATATCACACTTTGTATAAACTAATGATAAGCTCAACCTAACGGATAGACATGACGAATATACTAGCATATTTCTTATAACTACATCCACACCAGCAAAGGTACCACAAATAGTCCAAACCGGTGCAGTTAAGGATAATCTTACACAAGAAGATATACATCATAACATCAAAGTGCTACTAACAGTGACACGAATCTAGAACAAGGTCAACACTAGCAAAAGTTCCACAGACAGTCCAAACTGATGCAGCTAAGGATAAACTCACACAAGAAGATAGACATCATAACATCCAAGTGCTACCAACAGCTACAGGAATGTAGAAGGGATAGACATCATGGAATCCAAATGCTCCTACCAATGACACGTATGCAAGGAAACATCCACGTATGAATTGAGCTGTCGTAATAAGGTCTCAGTAGGTAGACATGGTAGGGCAAGCAAACCGACATACAAACACACTTAGATGAAAGATATATAAAGGACCTCCATAGACCCAGAACCTACAGCCACAACACACTACGCACTCCTATTTAAAAAACAACACCTCAAGTAGTTAGCCAAGAAAATATAATAAAACTGATTTTATGACGCAAAAATTACAAGTTTATTCCACTGCAATTAAAATCACACGGTAGACTTTAAATAAAAGCCCAATACAGGCTGACCCACAGCTACTTACGCATAACCTCTTAAACTTAGAACAAAAATAACCTCTTGAATACACATTTTTTTAAAGAACACACTTCCAACCATAAACTGTTAAATTAACCATTTGCCAACTTTTAAGAAATTACAATACTACTACTATTACTGGTAAAAATATTTGCTTTAACTTACTTCTGTTTTAATTTCAAACCAAGATACAGACCAGCCTACTTTAAATATACACTATTTCCACATTAATCCCAAGTGTGTACTGCAGTACCAAAACTTTGATCTAATCTCAGATTATTGTTCCTTATTCCATGGAATTTATCTCAAGTGCTACCAAATTTCAAAAGAACAAGTTAACCAACTCAGAATCTTGCATTCGTCAAAAGCTAAGCCAGCTATAAATTAGCTTCTCAGACATTATCTTATTTAGTACATTGCCCAACAACAAAGAAAAAAACCATGAATCTAGCCATTAGGTACAAAACAGGAAAGACATTTTTTTTAATAAATTGAGCAAGCACATTAGAAATCATTTACAGCTTCAACCGAAGTACCTGGGGCATAGTAGCGCCACATATATTCCTTCCACGTCTGGCGTCAGCTACTGGCTCAATCCTCGCCGCCTTCACTGCCCATACAAACGTAGCAGAGCAGTCATGGGTCAACGCCGGTAAGTTGTAGCCTCATAGCACCGCCTGCCTTCCTCGCCTTCCTGAACACCCTCTCCCTTATCGCCGGTGGACACCGCGTCGGGTGGAGCAGCCACCACCGGCTAAGCTTCGCCTTCTTCTCCTCCTCCAGTACCAATGCCAGGCGACGGCGGTCAATCGCACTCCCGCAACACCGCCTACCTTTCTCATCTTCCTGAACACCCGTCTACGTTATCGCCGTCGCCGCCGCCGAACAGAGCAACTGCGACCACGTTTCTTCTACAGAGACAGAGCACGAGAAAGGGGAATGAGGAACAGAGCAAATGGGTAAGTTGGGCCGCGATGGTCCATTTTGACAAAAACAACATTGGGCCGGACAAACGTAACGCTTTCGTTAAGAGTTTATAAACCCAATTTAGTATTGTTACGAATTTCGACACACCGATCTGAAAAAAAACGAATTTTCACACACAGTTACCAACTGTACCCATTTAACACACACAGTGTAATTATTACACGGGCGCGGCGTGACGCCGCGCCAAAGCCTACTAGTTTTCCTGAAACCTAGCAACATCGCCGGAAGAAGTTCACCACGGCACCACCGGAAAGGTAGACACTACGAACCAAACACTGACGTGTTCTACAGGAACCGGTCAGACCAGGACTACTATTATTGGGCGCTCTAACGTGTTCCCGATCACCAGGCCGGTGCACACGTGTCGCTTCCCCGTACGAGCCCGTGCCACGCGCCGTCCGTACGAGCAGCGCCGCCACCATTTCGGTTGGGCTCGAATCATTCAGTAAAAGACGCCAACATCTGAGAACCACGACACCAACAGCGGAGACGACGAGGCCGAGAGATCCAAGAAAAAGAGTAAAAGACGCCCGTCGACGCGTCCACGGCATTGACCGCCACGTTAGCCCGAACGGCACCGGCCATCGTCGTGGCCGCGCGAATTCCTCTCCCCGCCACCGCACGCGCCACGCCTCCATTTTAGGCGCACGAGTTCTGCATTTCTGCCTTCATCTGTTCAGTTCTCGTCCTCCTCCTTATTTACATGAGAGCGCGAAAGAGCCTCGCCACCGACCGTCGACACCGCGCACGAGCTCATCGTTTCTGCTTCCACCCGTCTGAATCCTTATTTACTTCCCGTGAGAGGCTCCCGGGGCGATTGGTTCTTCTTCTTCCTCTCGTCGCTAGCTGCCATTGCCCTCTTGCGTTCGGTGGCGGGACGTACGGTGAAGAGGAATCCGGCCGATGGGGGACGGCAGGCCTGTCAGTGGCGGCGGGTTCAGGTATCATGTGCTCGATGTCTTGTCGCAATTCTGTCTTTACTGCTAAAAATGGCAGGTGCATGCTTGGAATTTGTATTTTACGATGTTTAAGGATGCATGCATGCTCACAGAGATGCAGAATTGCTAGTTGTACCTACGGATCCTAAGCTGGGATCATCTGTTCGTGCGATTAGCAATTCTTGCTGATGAGATTTTTGCCAAATCTCCTTCTTACAAGTATTGGTGATGTTTGTCATGGCAGTGAGAATGGCAAGTTCAGCTATGGGTATGCGAGCTGCCTCGGGAAGAGATCTTCCATGGAGGATTTCCACGAGACCAGAGTTGATGGTGTTGATGGAGAGACCGTCGGATTGTTCGGCGTTTTCGATGGTAAGAGGTAGTCCGGTTCAGGAGAAGCTAATCGAATTGTAACAAGCATTCTGGTTCAGATATATACTAACGAGTGCTCTGTTTCTGCAGGTCATGGTGGAGCTCGGGCAGCAGAATTTGTCAAGCAAAACCTTTTCGGCAACTTAATCAAGCACCCTAAGTTCTTCACTGATACCAAGTCTGCCATTGGTACGCATTAGACAAACAAGAATTAAATCACAAAAACATATTGGTTTGCTTCTGGAGCTTAATGTGTGTAATGTACTCGTGCAGCTGAAACTTTCACTCACACGGATTCAGAACTTCTGAAAGCCGATACCAAACACAATCGGGACGCAGGGTCCACAGCTTCCACGGCCATTCTAGTAGGTGACCGCCTGGTGGTGGCAAATGTTGGAGATTCTAGGGCTGTCATTTGTAGAGGTGGCGATGGTAAGATCACACATTCTTTGGGTCATATTTCAGTCTACTTGACGAAGCACAAAGAAAATTGGCATGCCACATTTCCAGCAATTCAGATTCCTCTGCACTTCGTAGTAATGGGTCAGCATGTACCTTGTACTAGTGATTGAGTACCAAAATCCTGAATACTAATCGTATGTTGGCATGTCAAAACAATCTATTTGCTGTAGTTTTTTTCTGGAATGGTCCAATTTAGGTTGAGCATGACCATCATTCATCCCAATTTGCAGCTATAGCTGTGTCGAGGGATCATAAGCCTGATCAGACAGATGAGAGACAGAGGATAGAAGATGCCGGAGGTTTCGTGATGTGGGCAGGTATCATCAGTCCTGGCATTCTCTCAAACTACTGGCTGCTAATGGGGTCTTGAACATTCAACTTTATGCTGTGTACGTTGTGAAATCATCAATCGTGTAAATTTTACAGGGACATGGCGTGTGGGCGGCGTGCTTGCTGTTTCTCGGGCATTTGGTGACAAACTCTTGAAGCAGTACGTGGTTGCCGATCCAGAAATCAAGGTTTGTGACTTATGTGCTGTTACCAAGACACCAAACGTTGTTCCCTCCTATGAAAGAATACAGCATTTTAAAGCAACGTTGTTCCTTGTTTATAAGTTATAAGTTTATAACACGTCTGCCTGCAACAGGAGGAGGTGGTCGACAGCTCTCTGGAGTTCCTCATTCTCGCGAGCGATGGGCTGTGGGACGTCGTGACTAACGAGGTAAACAAACACTGGAATAAAAATCCCTAAATCCTGAACTTCACAACCGGACGCAGAATTCTGAAGCTGCTCTTTGTTCCCAGGAAGCTGTTGCCATGGTGAAGCCGATAGTGGACTCGCAGGAGGCTGCCAAGAAGCTCCTCGTGGAGGCGACCAAGAGGGGAAGCGCTGACAACATCACCTGCGTCGTCGTCCGTTTCCTCGACCAGCAGCAACAGAGCCCGGCCACCACCACCAAAGATGGATCCTCATAAACACATTTGCACCGTTGTTTGCTTGGATGTTCTCGGGTCCTTCAAACACAGCACAGGGCAAGTGTTTTCGTCACAGTTCACTGATGTAGCCCTTCTCATACATGTTTCATTTGATTTCCTGTGTTGGTGGTGTTTCCACGAGATCTTTATACCAGAGTAAAAGAGTTTGTGTGTGTTATACTGAAACGTGTTTTCAGTTGTCTGTATGGGTTGTGCTGTGTCATCTTTGCGTACGATCTTTTTGCTTAGATTGTGTCCGTTGTAGGCCTGTAGCTGGGAAATGCGTTCAGGTGGGTGCATATCTCAAACTGGTCTATGAGATCAACAAAGTTAATAAATCAGAAAAAGATAAATCCTCAATAGAACAAGCCTATAGTTAGGGTAACCAAATGAGTGTTGGGGTGTATTTTTGCTTAGGTAACGGCTCAGGAGGATCTGCTTTCAACACACACACACACAAACTTAAGTCAGATGCAGAATTCTTAAATGATTTTCCGTTCCCAGGAAGCTGTGGCAACAGGGAAGCCGAGGCTGCCAAGTGCCAACAAGCTCCTCGTAGAGGAGCCCCGAGCCCAAGAGGTGAAGCGCTGTTATCACCTGCGTCATCGTCAGTCATCATCAGTTTCCTGGAACAGCAGGAGAGGCCGTCCACCACCACCAAAGATGGGACACATTTTTAACTATTGTGTAACGCTGCAAGCTAGATTGTTCATGTAAAACAGGAAGTGTTGTCGTCGCAGTTCACTGATGTAGCCCTTCACATACATGTTTTTTTTTGTTTCCTGTGTTGTGTTCACTCGAGATTTTTATTCAGGTAAGACTGTGTTGTACTGAAATGTGTTCTCCGTTTCCTGTATGGACTATGCTGTCATCTGTGTCCAATCTTTTGCGTTGATTGCGTTCGTTGTAAGTGATTTATGCTGTGATCGACCCGACCTGTTTCTTTCTACCCTCGAGCCACAGTCAAAGAAGCGCTTCACTTTGGGAAAGAGATTCTTATTCAAACCCAATTCCGGTAGTGAAATAGTCTGCATCTATCCTTGGAGACATCAGGCAATTCTACTAACTCTAATCTTCAATTAATAGCTCGGATTCGTATCCTCATGCAAGGGAAATATGCTTAAACCAAGCTTCCCCTTTGTTCAGGTACTCGTTTCAGATGAGAGGCAGGTGCGAGGCTAGGCAAAAAGAGCTTTCTATGACCTTGCTGAGACGTAGGTAATAAGCAAATCCCCCTTTGACCACATCCCTTTAGTTTCGTACGTACTTCCTGTTTTCCTACTTCGGCTTCGGGTCCTTCCTCTATCGAATATCCCTAAGAGCATCCCACTCACGGCGCCTAAATGGCCGCACAAAGGCCACCCGGACGGGCGCTATAGGCGCCATCCGGACGAGATGCAGACTTTGGGGCGCGTCGCTCCCCACTCGTGGGGTCAAATACGTTTTCAATTTAACATTCAAACACAAAAATACATACATTTCATTGAAATTTCGTTCAAACCTGACATAATTCATTTAAACTAGGCAAAATTCATTCAAACTAAAACCTAGACCTAACTAGTAGGGTGGCACGCAGGGCACCGGCAGTTCGGGCAAGAGCCCGCCAACGCTGGCAGAGGTGCCCGGCGGCAGCCGGTGCAGAGGTAGTTAAGGTAGCCGGCGGCGGCGGACGACGACGCAAGACGCGGGACAGTGGAGGAGGCTATGGACGCCTCGATGGCGAGCTACATCTCGCCTGCGTCCCAAACGTTGTTGCCTGCTATGAAACAATAAAGCATTTTACAGCAACGTTGTTCCTTCTTTATGAGTTATAACACGTCTGCCTGCAACAGGAGGAGGTGGTCGATAGCTCTCTGGAGTTCCTCATCCTCGCGAGCGATGGGCTGTGGGACGTCGTGACTAACGAGGTAAACAAACACTGGAATAAAAATCACCAAATCCTGAACTTCACAGCCGGACGCAGAATTCTGAAGCTGCTCTTTGTTCCCAGGAAGCTGTGGCGATGGTGAAGCCGATAGTGGACTCGCAGGAGGCTGCCAAGAAGCTCCTCGTGGAGGCAACCAAGAGGGGAAGCGCGGACAACATCACCTGCGTCGTCGTCCGTTTCCTGGACCAGCAGCAGCAGAGCCCGGCCACCACCACCAAAGATGGATCCTCATAAACACATTTGCACCGTTGTTTGCTTGGATGTTCTCGGGTCCTTGAAACACAGGGCAAGTGTTTTCGTCACAGTTCACTGATGTAGCCCTTCTCATACATGCTTCATTTGAGTTCCTGTGTTGGTGGTGTTTCCACGAGATTTTTATTCCAGAGTAAAAGAGTTTTTGTGTGTTATACTGAAACGTGTTTTCAGTTGTTTTTTTTAGATAAAAGACAATAATGCCCAGCTTTGAATTAACAAAGCTCAAGGTTTTACACGGCTAGAGATTACAGGTGCTGAGGAAATCAGCTTACAAAAGAACGGAACAACAAGCAAACAGAAAATAAACAAGACACGCCGCTTGAAACACTCCAGGATCTTGTAAGCCGCAACAATCGCTGACCGGAGGAGTCTCTAAAAAGAAGCATCTGCGCCGCCGAAGAAATCATGTCCACATCTGCAACCTGGAGTCATACCAGTCGTCGGTGTGCCATCAGTCTCCACGTCCGAAGAGGGCCCCTGCCCTCTCGCTCGGATCGAAGAGCGCCGCACCGTTGGAGTTGGAGAAGCACACCCTTGAGCATAGATGGCAAGGAGACAACATGGCAGCAGAGGGAGAACAGGAACACGACCAACTCACCGAAACATACGCCATGACAAGAAGCACTGCTTGCGCACGACCCACCACAGAACATAACCAGTAGACACTAGGCTTCCAAGACGACGCCTCCAAGGAGGAAACGGCGCAAAAGCGTCACCGCCGTCTGGTCCAAGGTGGACCGAGATTTTCATCCGAAGCCTGCGGACATAGAAGCACGCCACCCCAACGACGCCCCCAAGGAGGAGCACGACGCTCGAAAGCGTCGCCGTCGCCGGCCCGGCAACACCGGGCAAGGAATTAACCTAGGAACCTGAACTACTGTCCGACAACGTCATCTCGGCAACGCGAGTGAAGGGTAGAGCAAGCGAGACACCTCTGGAAGAAAGCAGAGAGCTTTCGACCACGATTGACCCACGACGCAAACCTCACCGTCCACACGGTCAAGGAAGCCATCCAGCACCTAGCGTTGCGGAGCTCGCCGCCAAGCCCCAGCAACACCCACCACTCAGGGCCGCCACCCCGACGTACCAGAATCATCAATCTCAACCGCCGCCCAAAAGAGAGGCAGTCCACCACCGCGAAGCCAGCCACCCCAGCAACCGCAGACGGCGCTCCTCCAGGCACCCTGCCCAATCCATCCCCGCACAAGCACCGAGAGACTACGGTAAAAGCCCAGGCAGCCGAAACCCTAGATCTGAAGATCTCACCCTAAGGAACCAGACGCGCTTGAGAGGACGGCAGATCTGGCGATGGCACCAACGCCGGCCCACCAGCCAGCTCATGGTGGTTGTCTGTATGGGTTGTGCTGTGTCACCTTTGCTTAGGTGCGTCCGTTGTAGCTGGGAAACGAGTTCAAGTGGGTGCATATCTCAAACTGGTCTACGACATCAACAAAGTTAACAAATCAGAAAAGGATAAATCCTCAATAGAAGAGGCTACTGTTAGAGGGGAACCAAATGAGTGTGGGCATGGATAACCTCGTCTCGAAGTCTCAGAGCGTCTTATTCACGATAATTTCATGTATGTGAGGAACCTCGCGCGGCGTCTACACAAAAATAAAAAGCCAATGGGTACTCTTCAAGCTCTGACATTCGCAAGGCCTTTGACTCACTGCGGTGGGACTACTTATTAGACACCTTGCAGCATCGTGGCTTCCCGGCTAGTTTCCGGAGTTGAGTGGTTGCCCTTATTACCACTCCTTCATCTAGAGTCCTTCTCAACGGCATCCTGGGCACACCTATTCGTCACGGAAGGGGGCTGCGGCAAGGAGACCCGCTCTCCCCTTTGCTATTCGACATTGCCATTGATCCCCTTCAGCAGATCCTCGAGCGCGTCACCAAGAATGAAGAGTTGCAGCCCATTCATTATAGGGGTCCCGACCGCGAACCTCTCTCTACGCCGATGACACCGCCATCTTTCTTGCCCCCACCAAGGAGGATGTGGATTGCCTTCAAGATATTCTCCACAACTTTGGCTTGGCCACCGGACTATCTAAAAACTTCGACAAAAGCCTTGTCGCGCCCATTCGTTGTGAGGGTATAGACCTTGAGCATGTTCTTCAAAACTTCCCCGCTGTGCGCTCCACCTTCCCCATGACCTATCTAGGGCTACCGCTCTCTCTTGGAAGGTTGAGGCGGGTCGACATTCAGCCCCTTGACGACAAGTTGTCCCGGAAACTCGCCCCTTGGCAAGGGAAGCATGCCACGGCGGCCGGCCGCAATGTTCTCGTCAAATCCCTCCTCACGTCGCAGCTCATATTTCACTTGACCTCTCTCAAGATGTTCGAGGACTCGAACACAAATTTCAACACAATCTTGAGATCCTTTCTTTGGGCCGGCTGCGACAAGGCTTCCTGGGGCACATTCAAGGTGAATTGGACGGCGGTATGTAGGCCGAAGAAGTTGGGAAATTCGCGAGGGCCCGACCCTTCGACTTCGGTGGCTATGGTTCGAGTGGACGGATAGGACCAAGGCATGGATCGGTCTTGGCAGCCCGTGTGACGCCGATGACATCGACCTTTTCTATGCCGCCACCACCATCACTCTAGGAGAGGGGAAACCGCCGCCACCACCATCACTCTAGGAGATGGGGAAACAGCTGATTTTTGGGAGGTCTCATGGCTTGATGGACAACGGTCGAAGTACATAGCCCCCTACATTTATTCCATTTCTAGGAGGAAAAAGTGGCTGGTCAAGCAAGCCATGGCAAACCAAAGTTGGGTGGATCAGATTGACACCGCACGTATTCTCTCCGCGAGTCACCTTCAGGGGTTCTCGCTTCTATGCAATATAATACAAGGAACAAACCTCTCACCCGACACTACAGATTCCATCATGTGGAAATTTACTAAGGCTCTGTTTGTTTGCGCTGCCGCTGCCGCTTTTGGCTTCCAAAAGCTGAATCGTAAACAAACAGAAAACTGTAGGAAAGTGATTGTTAGAATCGCGGTGGGAAAATGTACTACGCGCGCGAGTGAGACGGGAAGCGAGCTCCGAGGTGCTTCCCGAGCTTTTCTCAGCTTCCCGAGTGCCACCGGACGAAATTACCCTCTATACCTTGTAGGATTTACAAGAAACCTGCCATCCAACATAAACCGAACTGCTCCCGTGCGAAACGGTCGAGCCCGACCTTCTCACCTCATTTTCCCCTTTCTACATCGAGGCCATGGCGTCCTAGGGTTAGGGCTCCGCCGCCGCCTCCCACCCCTGCCGCCGCCGGCGGCCCCTACCGCCGCCGTCCCTCACCGCAGCGTGCAAGCCCTTCCCCGCGTTGGGTCTCCACCATCTCGCGCCGTCAGCGCACGACGGGTGGAGCTCGTCCCCGTCGGCCGCCGGAGACAGGAGCGATTCCAGCCGCCGCCTCGCCCTGCCTCGTCCGCCGCCGTCCACGTGAACTGGTGTGCTGCGTTCTTCTTTGACCCCGCCAGCTCTTCTTTGCTGCCGACCACATCTCTACTGCACCGAGCGCCTCCAGCGGCAAGGTGAGGCTCGTTCCCCTCTTTTTCTTCTTTCTTTCTTTATGCAAATTCAATCTTGTGTTTTGTGCTGTTAGACCCAGAATACATGAACATGACGGTACATGTTTTGCTATATTGAATTGCTATGGACATATTTTTGTTTATGGGTGTGATATAACATCTTCAGCACTCAGGGGCATTCCAAACATTTCACCCAGAAAACCAACAGCAACAGCTGCCAACAGCACTCCTGCCAAACATCAAATCTCTGCTTCCAGAATCTGCTTCTCACAGCTGCTTTTCCACAGCTCAACAGCTACAGCTGCTTTTCAAAAGCTGCAGCCCAAACAAACAGACCCTAAGAATGGTTGCTACACGGCTTTTTCGGCCTATAGGATGCAGTTCGAAGGGATTGTGGCCTCTCCATGCAGCACCTCATTTGGATGGTGTGGGCTCCTCCTAAGTACAAATTCTTCGCTTGGCTTATTTATCAAAACCGCGTGTGGACGACGGATCGCCTTCAAAATCGAGGATGGCCAAACTCAACCCTATGCCCCTTATGCAAGCGTGAAAATGAGACGAGGACCCACATGCTCTTCAAATGTCGTTACTCCATGAAGTGTTTGGAAATCCATTCGAGATTGGCTTGGCCTTGTGCACCTGGACCCAACCACTTGGGCTGCCTTAGATTCGGTCAAGGATTGGTGGGATAGTTTTGCCTCCGCGGGATCTCAGAGAAAGACCATCCTCTCGATCATAATCCTCGTGGCTTGGCAACTTTGGAATGAAAGAAATGCGAGACTTTTCAAGAACAAATCCCCTATGCCGTCTTCGGTGATTGTTGGTATAAAGAGCGAGTTGGTCCTTTGGGCTAGGGCCGGCGCGAAACACTTAGGATCCTTTATTCCGGGAGAGTAGGCTTTTGTTTTGAGGAGTGAGGCCGCCATTCTTGTGGTCTCTCTCTTGCTCAGCTTATAAATTTTTTAAACTCTCTTCCTAATTAGTGGAATGAGGCAAAGATTTTGCCTCCGTTTCAAAAAAAGCTCAGGTAACTGCTCAGGGGGAAATATAATTTCCCAAACTCATGAAGCAGGGATCTGCCGTCATCACTAAAGATCTCATCACCGCAACAAAGCACCCCACTAGTTCACCCGCAAGAATATGACAAAAAAATCAAAATACTAAACTAGTGAATCCGGAAGATGTGTATCAGCTCAGACTACTTTTAAAAATCTTCAAGACAAACTTTCGTCAGATGAGCGAACCTTGTTTTCTTCATTGTTAAGACGTTGTACTTGTAATTCGCTTCTGGAATGGTCCAATTTATATTGATCATGAACCTAATTCATCCCAATTTGCAGCTATAGCAATGTCAAGGGGACATGGGACTTCCCCTCTCGTCCCCCGCGTCACTACCGCGGGGCGACTCGGGCGGCGAACAAAATCCAGCGCCGCCACAGCCCCTCCTCCCCTTTATCCGGCCCCCTCTCTGTCGTCGGAGGAGGCCGGTGGGCAAAGCCCCAACCGGTGGACGGCGGCGGCGGGGCTCCGTTCTGCTGACCGGCGCAATGGTTCTCGGCGCGGTGGCGCTGTGGGAGGGCGTGGTGGCGCTGCAGGCTACGCCTCGGGCGGCGAGGTCGTGAGGTGGCGACGGTCGGGTGCTGCGCTGCGGTGGCGCGGTCGTCTGCAGCGCGCGGTGGAGGCGTGGGGACTAGATGTGGGCCTGCCCAGGCTCGCGGCCCTCCCCTTCGCCCCAAGTCGGCCCATCTCCCTCCTCCTACCCCTCCTGGTCGTTGTCGGTGGAGGACGCTGTCGGGCTTGAGGGCAAGCAGCAGGTGGTTGCTCTGCCGTGCCTCGGCAGATCCCGACGGCGGTAGTGCGGGTCAGCATGGCGGCCACGGCGCCATCAGCTCGACGCGCTCCCCGCGGTGGCTGGCCCGCTGTTCGGTGCCTCGCTCCTTCAACAAGAACATTCAAGGATTCGTCCCCTTGTGTCGTTGGTCTTCTCAAGCCATCCGCTTTCCGTCTCCGGGCTACCCCTGCTCCGGCGGTCTTCGGGGGTCCTTGCTTATGGGTCGGGGCAAAATCCCCGCGCACCGGGGGACCCTATGTGGACTTCTTCCTCGAGCACCGGGGGAAACCCTAGGTCCGGCTTGCCGGATCGGGTAACGGCGGCGTCTCCGCGACGTTCCCCTCTTGTAGGTGCTGCTTGGGCTGCACGTGGAGACTCTGATGTGGCGGATGGAGTGCAGTGACGCATGCGAAGTCGACTACTGCATAGGGCGCGGACCTCCGGGCGCAATGTATATCGACGCCAGCTCCTTCCTGATGATCGATACACCAGTTCCAGCCGGGCCCTGCCCTCACCTGCTGACTCTCTAGGCACATAGGTGTGTGGTACGTTGGCCGGGCAGTCTTGGAGTGATGGTCGTCCATGAAGGTGTTTGGCAGTGGCTACGACGTGGCCCTGTTGTTCCGAGCCTCAGACGCCTCACCATTCATGGTTGGAGGCAAGGCTAGGCGAGATCTCATGTTGTTGTTGTTGCGGTTTGTAGGTTGAGATACCTCCTCACTTAGTTGTCGTTGTGAGGATCTGTTGTTTGGCTGTGTTACCGCATCGTTAGATGCCAGAATCGTTGTAATCTAGACTTTGTCATTTCTTCTAATGCATTCGACACGCAAAGCTTTTGCGTGTTCGCAAAAAAATAAAAAAAGCAGTGTCAAGGGACCATAAGCCCGAACACACAGATGAAAGGTAGAGGTTTTCGTAATGTGGGCAGGTATTTATCGACTATCGTATCGAGTGGAGATTTCGTGCTCCCAATGCAATGACCCGTAGTTCAGAGAGTACAAAGGGGCTAAATTAGATTTGTGCATTTGAATAGCATGCATCTGAAAATACGGGAAAATTTAAAACTTTTTCAACGAAGTCATAGAGTGTTCAACCACCACTCGAAAGGCTAGTTGAGAATGCCGTTAGTTTGACGAGTAACTAAAAACTTGGAATCCAACTTGTGAAACTTACATCGAGGTTTCGCTGATGTTGGTGGATTAGACTTAGTCATCAACATGAGTGCTATAAACTTCAAAATCTTGTCTTATCTAAATTCTCAAACATTTGGTTACAAGCGAATAATACAAGAAACTATAAATCAAATGATGAGTATGACTTACATCATTAATCGAATAAGTACATATCTTAAAGAAAAGAAAAGAAGGAGTATATGGAAGGTGGATAAAAGACTAAACTAAATCTTAATCTAGATCTACTTATTCTATCAAGACTATCTTATCCTCTTATCTTCTAATCTTCTCCAAATCATTCTACTAGAGAAGGCAACACAAGAAAGGAGGAAACTCAACAAGAAGATTGTACAGAAGGATTTCTTTGGTATGCATAGAAGCACTATGCCAGTCCATCACTAGTATTTGGAAACTCCTATACCAAAATCTATTCTTATAAACTTCTGTACAAATAGTGTGATATTCTAAGGTTTGTGTTATATAGAAGTAGTTTGGTAACAAGCCTAATCACCTTGTTAACAAATCACTCTTGTATGCTCAAACAATTGAGTGTCATATACAAATAAACAGAAGGTCAGATAATTGAGAACATCTCAACCTTTGTAATATAAGAAGTAATTTGGTGACAAGACTGATTATCTTGTTAACAAATTCTTTTGTATGCATAAGGCAATTGGATGTCATAAAGTACACATACATTCTTCTATAGCCATCTAATAGAAAGCTTTTCTAGGACTAATCTGGATGTCTTCACCACAAGGGTGAGGCAAGTGAAGTTGGATATTAGACCTGGGACTTTAAGAACTTGTCTTAAGTCCAGGTATTCACTTGAGGGATCAATACCAAGTTAAAGACAACAATGGATGATCATTTGGAGCATCTGGAGTCAAGTAGGAAACTATTAGATTCAACCATGATCCATACAAGAGGGAGCATAAAGAGGAAACACTAAACCACACATATAACTTAGGCAACATAATCAAGTATCCAAATAAGATAGTGATATGGTAGTTTATGTTGATTATCCAAGAGTATGAGGGAGAAAGTAAAGCCAAGGCATAAAACCATATGATCATCATCCATATTTAACCATCACATGAGTTAAGTCTTAAATTCATGTGAGTGGACAAGTCTCTTATGAGAGTAGATCACAAGATCATCTAGTGATGAGACCATTTGATTTGTCCAAGATTTTATTCTCAAGAAGAGATAAATCTGGACATGTGGTAAATGGAACCACATGGACTATTTAGTCAGCAGTTGTACTCTAACAATTTGCTTCCACACACCAAAGTATAAATTCCTGTCAGAGAGGAATGCATCAACCTTTGTATCTTCAGAATTAGATGTGGAACCCAGCAAGATTCTATTCTCATCATTTTGTGTCATCGTAAGACCTGATTTCAGGCAGGATATCTGTACCTGTGCATCCACATGCATATGATCATGCCTTCACATGATTTAGATGTCAGGTATCACAAGTCAAAGCCACTAGGGCAATATTTCGTGCCTGGCATGGATTTGAATTGTAAACACTTTGCATACCCGTTGGGGGCACCACAGTGAGCAGATCATGCATATATTGCTGAACAACAATTTGGTGTTGCCCAGGAATTTATAAAGCACTCAAAACACAAGATTAAATATTTATATCTCTCCAGAGTTGAAGCCAGACAAGGAAAACATCTTTAGTATTTGAAAACCAATATCCACAAATAAATACTACCATAACAAAGTTTTATCATGTTGCTTTAATGCAAAACAGAAATAAAGAAGTGAACAGTTCCGAGTAGCACCTAATTTACATGTTGAAGAGGAAGTATCATGCATGTGTTTAATTATGTTAACATTGTTGAGAGAGTGGCCACTAGTGAAAGTATGATCCCTAGGCCTTGTTTCCAATCATCGGAATACCGTTTTCAGTCCCTTTTGTTACATGTTTGCTTGCTACCATTTTTATTTCGTATTATAAATACCAATTATTACCATCCATATTACTTGCCTTTTACTATCTCTTCGTCGAACTAGTGCACCTATACATCTAACAAGAGTATTGCGTGTGTTGGGGACACAAGAAACTTGTTGTATCTTAATTGCAGGGTTGCTTGAGAGGGATACCTTTGACCTCTAACTCCCTGAGTTCGGTAAACCTTGGGTTACTCGCTTAAGAGAAATTTGTTGCTGTCCTACAAACCTCTGCACTTGGAGACCCAACACTGTCTACAAAAATAGAAGCGTGCATAGACATCACTGGCCAGCAATGGCTAGAAATCGGTATTTAGACATAAACGAAAAATATCGCACAGAGTGAACAGAAAACAACCGTGTGGGACTGTCGCAACTTATCGCACACTCTTTATGAGAAGTAATCGTGTTCGATAACGCACAGTTGAACACGGTTTGTGGAAGTTCACCGTGGGCGATATTATCCCGTTGCACACAATTCATTTGTTTTTTACAGGGGTACTACTGAAATTTTGCTAAGAATATACATAAAGAAAATAATACAGAACTGAGATTCCATCAATGTTTAGAGATTCCATTAATATTTAGAGGGCTCGATTAAAAATATTTCATCCCTTACATATGTACACAAAATATATCTAATACTCACTAAATACACTAGAGGTTCTCCTCGTCGGAGGTTTCATCGTTGGCGTCATAATTCACTTCATCGTCAGCATCATTGTTGAAGGGTGGCTGGCCAGACCCAGAGGCCTCGGCAACGTTGGCCTTGTGTCGCTTCGGTGGTGGAGCACCAGAAACATTGAGCTCCACATTGAGGCGCCTTCACCTACGCAGATGGTCTTCGTGCAGAGTCTCAAAGGATTCCTCCACCACGCGATGCGTCCTGTATTCTTTTGCGCCACGATGCAATGGACTCCTGCACCAACATGTGTTGTTCCATCTCCTGCCCCCGATCGAGCTCCTCAAAATAACTCAGATCAACCGACGACGACGACCCCGAACAAATGTCGTCGTCGTCGACTGGAGCCTCCGTGCTAGGGATGGACGATGATGAGCCGGGGGTGGACGATGAGGAAGGCGAGGAGGACATCGGCGAGAGGTGGAGGCACGCGTGGGAACGCGCCACTTCCTTGTTCCAATGGAGTATTGCATCTCGTCGGAGACTTTGAACTTGTAGCGAGTCATCGCTGCGGCTGGCGGCACTTCTATTAGCTAGATTTATACAGGAGCGCAAGGGCGGCGAGGAGGCGGGTATGCAGTGAAACAGCGGAAAAAAGAAGCGGGAAAGAAAGTAACGCCAATAATAACTACTCCCTCCGTTCATAAAAGTATGTCTCAATCTATCTCAAATTTGCATGTATAAATCATGTCTAGATAAATGCAAATTTGAACTAGGTTGAGACATTCTTTTGTGAATGAAGGGAGCAGACCGTAGTTGCATCTGATCCTGCTGAACATATGCTTCTGCCGAACAATAAATTTACTGACGGGAAAATACGAAAATACCACAACACATAGAAATGAAGATGAGCAACATATAACCTTGGTAAAAAAAAATTCTTATTTCTGAGTTATATTCAAGGGTCACTTTATTTACTTCATAACTGAAGTACAATATAGAAACCTTGGTTTTCATTTGGATCTCACTTATCACAGTAACCTGGTCCCCCATAGAAGAACACACCAGATATGATATTAGTAATACGATAACAACTAGGAGAAGACTGGTAAAATGGTATATCTTCGTCTATATCATGGGCAGAGCCTTCTGCATCAAAAAACTTTAAATTGGTGAAGGAAGCGGCATTTCTCCCAGGAAAGAACCCGTTTCCCATTGGAGGACTTGCTTCAGTAGTTGCGTGAGTTGTGAAGCCCCCAAATTGAATTCTCAAATGTTTCTTTTCCATGTCCCGGAACAATGATTTTGGAAAGTAACCAATTAGTTGTGCGGGACCATTGAATCCGTAGTGGACTTCCCAATCACCAGATGTCTTGTCCTACGAGCACAATCATGAAGGAGTTAATTTACAATTGTTGTTAAATAGTTTTGTGTGCTAATTTAGTAGCATGAAAATTTGTTCAGGTCTAACTTATTTTGTAACACACGTTCAAACTATTTAGTCATCTATTAGTTTTGAAACAATAGTTCGTATGGGGATGGTTCCTGTTACGTTCGGGGAGGTAATTGTCCACATATATCTATTAGAAGGGAATGCATTTCATTGTATATTGAAATATTTGGCATAAATATAATTATTTACTTGCAAATTATTTAAAATATACAAGTAATTGCCGTATATACCTACCTTACACTAGGATAACGCATTAAAGTACTAAATTTATCAAACAACCAACGCACTAAATTTATCCACTATTTTTACCTCATGGATGGTAAGCTTTAGCTTCTTGTATATCTCAAGAGTAATACATCTAGTCGAACATTAACCCTTCTGACCTTCATCTATTTTTAAATTATTTTCAAATTTTGTGTAGTTTAAGTTGGGATTGGGTTGTGAGTTTTAATCATTAACTTTTCAAATGTTGTGGATATTATTAATTTATTAATATACATATAAAATTAGCTTCCAATATTAATATCGTGTTATGGGAATACAATACTAAATAATTCTTCATTATTGTTATTTAGACAATCCCCTACATGCATGTCACTTCGAACTTCATTCCATATGTACCAAGATTACTTCATCTCTATATGAAACTAGTAAGTTGATTTAGTTTTCTCCATTTTTTCGTTAGCAATATGTAACATAAGGTCTATCAAGTCCATAATATGGTCAATTTTTTCATGTTATGCAATATTTTGGCATTGTTGCATGCCCTTCTGAAGAACAACAAAATTTTGGGACAATATCTATTTGATAGAAAAATGATATATTAAGGAAGAAAAAAAGTTTTAGGGGTTAAACATTTTTTATGCATGCAAAACAACTAACTTCATATGTCTGAAATGTACTTTTGTTTCTCTAAGTAACGAACTAAATCAACTTACCATTGTATATAATAGTAGCCTATTTATCAATGGTATATAGTGAATTTTAACGGGTATCGTGTATGGAATTTTGACTTTTTTTTGTTATATACTAATACCTTCAGATATGAAGTATACAAGCAACTTACAATGCAGTTTTTAATGAAACATGTAAGAAATTTTAGTCATCAATTATTTCCCTCTAAAAGAGTTTCAATAGTAGTCAATACTATGCTTACTTTGAGCGCCCGTATTGTTATGTATTGCTTTTTACCCTTGAGGCTAGACACTGGAGTTATCACATCTCCAGGAGATATACTAGAATTCATCCTTATGTAGCCAGCACACTCCATGTTGTAGCAACCCCCGGATGGTGATCCATTACCCTGACATACCATAACAATAGAAAGAGTAAGGCTAAAATATCACTATAATTCATGTAAATATTTAATCAGGTCCACTAAAAACTATTTTAGCCAATTATTATACATGGTCAATTCTCAAGTTTTTTTGTCTATTGCTGATAGAGTTTCGAGGATCTTATAGTAAACACTTTTATTAGGTATTTCCATTTAAATGGAAAATAATTTTTCATTTACATTACCTGCATAATCTGTATGGAATCACTTCTCTATGATACATAACGATTGATAGAAAGTATACAGCTAAATATCCAACAAAATTATTAAGATCGGTTGTTATCAGAACTTCTTATGTTGAATCTTCATGTGGTGGTCAAGAGTAAACTTACTAGCCACGTTGTGACAAAATGTGTTTCCGAATCATTGTAGAGTGCTGGATAAACCTATATTGGGTCCACAACAATGTTAGTATCAATACTCTCATGACAGAACTATAGATATTAAGTCTACAATAAAAATATTCAAAACAAAATTATAAAGATTTGTTGTTATCAGAACCGATCATACTCTATGGGCAATAACATTTCCTTTTGCAGTCCACTGCCGCTACACATTCTTCTAATAGTTCCAACGAAAGAAGAAGTGTACTCCTTCCTTCCATGTTGCTTGATATTTTCGACTACAACTTGGGACATACATTTGACTATTAGTTCAAAAAATATTGACATTACCAAATATCTCTAATTATTTTCTTATTATATATAAAGTAATTGGGCAAAGATTTTAGATTTATGTTAGTAAAATAGCTTTGAAACAAAAGGATTTTAAAAAAGTATGCAGTACACAAAATATTAGACCTAGTTGACTTAATAAACCAATACTTATACATATTTTAAAATTTGTTACTTACATGCCATCCAACTGAAAATCCAGTGATAGATGATTTTCCTCCTTCTCCTAGAATATAGATCCAAACTGAAGCCATGCTTTGTTGTTCAGGTTCAAAGTTATATCCATAAACATCCATCGTAGCTTCTAACCCACAATAGTTTTTGCCATCTAGACTTGGATTCCATCTGTGAATTGCAAACTGCCAAAATACTATTCGCTTAGTCTCATGGTAGATATTTCCCCATATTACAACATAAAAGGTAATAATGCATTAGATATATGCATAAGACTCACATGATGTAAGTAGTCTATAGAATCATGAACAAAGACTTGTTCTCCATTGGTTGGATGAATCTGTAATGGCCATGGCGCCATTGTCCAGTTTTGTGACTTTAGTTTGTTCATGAGAATATAATGTATGAAGAAAGAAAGATAACCATTCCTTAGAAAACATATCCCAACTACCCGAATATCTGGAAATAGATCTGGATATATATATATATATATATATCCCTGCTATTCTAGACTCCCTTCTAGAATAACTATTTGGACAACTTTATGAACCTTCGAGTTAATAATAGGTGAACTTCCGGATGGAACACTTAGATTCGGTGAGTTTTTTCATCGTGGTTTTCAAACCGTTTGTCGAATTGAAGCAAATGATACGGCGTTGGAAAGGTATGGAAAATGCGCACCTTTTTCACTTCTACAAGATTTTGAAATTAGTTACGGTTTTAAAATAATTTTAAATATACGAAACACTGTTTTTCACGTGCTTTCCTCGTTTTCGTACTGTTTTGGACGCCATTTTCAAACCGTTTGTCGGATTGAAGCAAATGATACGCCGTTGGAAAGATATGAAAAATTCGCACCTTTTTCACTTCTACAAGATTTTGAAATTAGTTACGGTTGTAAAGTAATTTTAAATATACGAAACACTGATTTTCGCGTATTTTCTTCGTTTTCGTACTGTTTTGGACGCCATTTTCAAACCGTTTGTCGGATTGAAGCAAATGATACGTCGTTGGAAAGATATGGAAAAAACCGCATCTTGACTATCTCAGGTCAATTTTCGTAATTCATCACGGAATAAGAGCAGTTTGAAAAATTAACAATTCTGTTTTTGAATGTTTAAGTCCAGCGGACAGTATTTTTAAAATTACTTTCAAACCGCTTATCAAAACGTAATAAATGATATTGCGTTGGAAAGATATTGACTATACGCAACTTTTTCGTATAGAAATTGTTTCCAATTCTTTATGTTTTTGATTAATTTTAAAAATACGAAAAAACAGTGAAACGAGATAACATGGAAACGATTCAAAATTGACTCGATTTGTGGTGCTCGGACTGGGCGAGTCGGCATGGGAGAGTGAAATTACACTCATATACTCGACAATTGAATGCGGCGGCGGTTGATTTGGACAAACGGAAATCATAATAATAATTTTAACGCGTAAGAATCCCGTCTTCGAAAAACAGACTATATGAACTCCCTAGAATATTCGTAGTGAACCTCTGTTTTATGCCTAAGTGAACTTCCGGTAACACTGCTCGTAATTTTTTATATATTTTCTAAAAAGTGAATGCCTGCCGTGTGAACTTCCAATTAAATACGAGGTGAACTTCTTATATCGCCGTATAATATGGAATGAAATTTTGCAGTGTTAACTTCCGATTTAATATGAGGTGAATTTCCGTGATTTGATACAGTGAAACTCTGTTTTTGTTATTTTTTTCTAAAAAGCTAACTCCATGGTGAGAACTCCCGTTAAATACGATGTGAACTTCACATATCGTCGTATAATATGAAATGAATTTTTTGCAGTGCTAACTTCCGTTTTAATATGAGTTGAACTTCCGCGATTTGGTACTATGAACCTCTGTTTTTTGTTATTTTTTTTAAAGCGAACTCCGCGATGTGAACTCCCGTTAAATACGATGAACTTCACATATCGTCACATATATATGAAATAAACGTTTGCAGTGTTAACTTCCGTTTTAATATGAGGTGAACTTTCGTAATTGAGACAGTGAACCTCTTTTTTAGAAAAAACATGATCCTTTTTTTACTCAAGAATAAATTTTATTTTTATTGTTAGGAAAAAAGTGAACCTCTTTTTTAGAAAAACATGATCCTTTATATTTCTTTGGACCTCCAAACAACGATCTGAACCTCCTTACCAGCAGCAAAAGCAGCAGCCACTAAAAGTAGCCTAATTCATTTACAGATCCAAAGAAATATAAAAATTATATTAACAGGGGTAGACTAGAGGTGGCCTAATTCATTTCTTTAGCCCAAAAGAAACAAGCATCGTATACTGTGCCATGTGAGAATACGGTGGTCACTTCTCAGCCACAAGCTTCTTACGTTTTCTTATCCACTCATCGTCACATATATCCACTCACGTTTCTCCTCCATCGTGAGAAGATGCGATGTAGTGGCCCGCAACGAGGACTTGCTCTATTCATTCGGCAGTCTACCAGGGAGTATTTTCGTGGTCCACTCGATAACCGGCGGCAGCGGCGGAGGTTCAGCGCACTGCCATTTGAAGGTTCACAGCCATCAGCACGTGCTCCCCCGCCCTGTTTCTTGATGAGTACAGCTCGCCGTTGACCATGTGCGAGCTCGGCCGGGCGCCTGCGGGAATCCGCAACTCGCTGTGATGGGGAACGAGCAGGCATGCGCGCTCTGATTCCAGCAGAATCACGCGGGGGTTTCACCCAGATTGAACAAGGGATGTAGGCGAGGTCGGGGGTGGGCGCAGCAGCAGTGACGAGTCGTCGGCGACGCGCGCGGTGTCGTGGGTTTGTCACGTCAGGTGTCATAGATGACTTCGTAGGTGTGGGATTACGCGAGTCAAGCATCTCCGAGCTTGGGATCGCAGGAACAAAGATCAACACAGATTTACCCAGGTTCGGCCCCCTCAATGTGAGGTAAAAGACCTACTTCCTGCCTACCCTAGATTGGTATTGATATGATAATCGAGGTGTTACAATGGAGGCGATCCGATCTGGTACTCGCCGTATGAGCTAGGGTTTGGGGCTTGATAGCTTGACCCGCTCTAAGTCCTGCGAGTCCTCTTTATATACACAGAGGCTCGCTAGGTTACAAAAGGAAACTTCCCCATAAGGAATACATCCACAGAGGCCTACTCGGAGACTACTTGGTCTTCACGTCCTCCGGGATTTGTCTTCTAGATCTTTCTCCTTATGGCGGTTCAATATTGGGCTTGTTCCCAAGTGGGCCTTCATCCGTGCGAGTAAGTTAAGTCGCACTGGGCCGCGGGTTAATCCAGAAAGTATTCCCCCGACATTAGCCCCCAAGCATGGCCTGAACTTCATAGTACTTCTTGATCTTGAATGCTTAGGCCGTGCTTTTCCTTGTTTCGCGGCTTATAATTGTACAGTTTGGCCTTGACTCGCACCTGGAAGATCATCTGACTTCATGAGCTTTAGAGTATCCTGATAGCTTCAAACTTGATGACGATCTATCTTCAAATTTTTGATGATAATATGATATAGCCCCCAAGGATTGAGAGGATGTTATGTGGTAATCATCTCAATTCTTCTCAGAGAACTCTGAAGGTCATCACCTGTAACTTGATATCATGAATAAAACAATTGTTAAGTTACAAGTAATTGTAATTGGTGTTGCCGTACTATAAGCAGTACATCGACCTCTAGTTAGGCCATCTGAATCCTTAAGTGGGCACTCGCGCGACTCAGTATTTCCCAGGAATATGTGTGTTCAGGGTCGAGAGCGGCCATGATAGGCAATCAAGCTCGATTGACGCCACACCCCAGTACTTTGGCCACATAATGCGAGTAGCAATCCAACTTAAGGTAAATTTGATAATTGCCAATAAATCGGCTGTTTCAGGGTAACAAAGACCCCAAGAAACATAATGATATTGCCATGATAGGCTAAGCTATGATAAGCTTTGATTATGATGACACATAAGGTCGCGCCTAGGTGGCAACCGAGTGTTATACATAGGGTTGGATCGCGCGTAGGTGGCGATCCATGGTGATACATGGGGTCGGTCGCGCCTAGGTGGCGACCAGAGATGATACAAAGTTTACGGCCGCGCCTAGGTGGCGGCCGATTTCTGATACAAGGGTCGATCGCGCCTGGGTGGCGATCAGATGTTGCATAGGTCGCGCCTAGGTGGCGACCAAAGTTGAAGTTCTAGCCCTGAGTGGCTGTGATGATACTCAGCTATAAAGCTGGAAAGGATGATGCTTGGCTCTGATTAGCCTTTTCTTATGTATAGTACGGTCGCAGGTGTGCGACGTTCCAAGGGCGAGGTGCCTCGAGACGATCCTCGAAATCATGGCGTTCGCTGCTTTCTTCCCTTACATCCAGCAGGTAGTACGACCCATTGTTTAGCTTCTTGCTGATGATGTAGGGTCCTTCCCATGGAGAGGACAGCTTATGCATTCCCTTGTGATCTTGTTTAAGTCGCAACTAGGTCGCCTTCTTGAAAGGTGCGTGTTTTGATGCGTCTGGCATGATAGCGTCGCAAGTCTTGTTGATATACTGCTGACCTTGATGCTGCCAAGTCTCTAACTCTTCTAATGTGTCCACCGAGTCTTGCCGAGCTATCTCATTATCTGTCTCGATGTAAGCCGCAACTCTTGGTGAATCATGTATGATATCGCTGGGCATGACTGCTTCTGCTCCATAGACCATGAAATATGGTGTAAATCCTGTGGATCTGTTAGGGGTTGTTCTCAAGCTCCACAGTACTGCTGGCAGTTCTTCCACCCAACATCCTGGAGATGCTTCGACCTTTTCAATAAGGCGCGGCTTAATTCCATGGAGAATTTCCTGGTTAGCTCGCTCAGCTTGTCCATTGCTCTGCGGGTGTGCTACTGACGTGAGGTCCAATCTTATCCCATTGTCTGCGCAAAATATCTGTGTAGCCCCTTCAGAGGTGTTGCTCCCATTGTCTGTAATGATACTATGGGGGTAACCAAAGCGGAATATGACCTTCTTCAAGAACTTGACTGCTGTTTCAGCCTCGCAATCTCCCACAGGTTCTGCTTCTATCCACTTTGTGAATTTGTCCACCATGACTAAGAGGTGAGTTTTTCCGTTTGAAGACCGTCTGAAAGGCCCTACCATGTCAAAACCCCATACGGCAAAGGCCATGTAATGGGTATTGTGCGAAGTGCTTGGGCTGGCATATGATCTTGCCTAGCGTATCTTTGACATCCATCGCACACTCTGACAATTTGCTCTGCATCTGCTAATGCTGTTAACCAGAAGAATCCATGTCGGAACGCCTTTGCCACCAAAGATCTTGACGAAGCATGATGGCCACAATCGCCTGAATGAATTTCGTGCAAGATTTTTCGTCCCTCTTCTGGTGAGACACATCTTTGAAATGCTCCTGATACGCTGCGCTTGTATAATTCATTGTTGATGATTGTATAGGCCTTTGATCGTCGTATGATTTTGCGCGCCTCAATTTCATCGTCCGGCAGCACTCCGCGACTTAAATATGCCATGTATGGCTCTGTCCATCCTGGCTGTTCATGCAGGGCTGCGACTAAAGTTGAATCATCCTCTGGCTCTGCAATGTCAATTTCTGCTGGAGGCTTGACTGATGGATTGTGCAGTTCATCCAGGAAAACATTGGGTGGGACTGACTGTCTATTGGATCCAAGCCGAGACAGGGCATCCGCAGCTTCATTTTGTCTCCGATCAATATGTTCAACTTGGTATCCAGTGAAATGTCCAGCAATTCTGTCCACCTCTCTCCTATATGCAGCCATGTTCGTCCTTGCTGTCCCACGTTCCGGAGACCTGCTGTGCCACCAAGTCTGAATCGCCAAAACAGCGTATGCGACTGATGTTCATCTCCTTTGCTATACGTAGACCATGAAGCAGTGCCTCGTACTCCGCCACGTTATTTGTGCAGTTGAAGTGTATCTGTAACACATACCGCAGCTTGTCTCCCTTGGGAGATGTCAGAACAACTCCAGCCCCCGAGCCTTGTAACTGTCTTGACCCATCAAAATGCATGGTCCAGTATTTGGTTTCTGCCATGCTGGGGCAACTTGGATTTCTGTCCAATCGTTAATAAAATCTGCAAGGGCTTGCGACTTAATTGATGTGCGCGGCTCATAGCTGATGTGATGTGGTCCCAACTCGATCGCCCACTTAGCGACTCTTCCAGTAGCTTCTCGATTACGAATGATATCTGCCAATGGTGCTGAACTCACCACAGTTATTGGATGCTCTTGGAAGTAGTGCTTCAGCTTGCGACTCGCCATGAACACTCCAAACACCAACTTCTGCCACTGTGGGTAACGCTGTTTGGAAGCTGTGAGGACTTCGCTCACGTAGTATACTGGCCTCTGGACAGGGTATTCCTTTCCTGCTTCTTGTCTCTCCACAACCATGACAGCACTCACAGCGCGGGAATTTGCCGCTATGTATAGTAACATTGGCTCTTTATCTTTTGGAGCCGCCAGAACTGGAGCATTCGTCAATTGATGCTTCAAGGCTGTCAGAGCTTCGTCAGCCTCTGCGTCCCAAACGAAGGTGTCTGATTTTTTCAGCAGTCTGTACAAAGGTAGCGCTTTTCTCCCAATCTTGATATAAAGCGACTCAAAGCTGCTACGCAACCAGTAAGCCGCTGTACATCTTTTATCTTTTCTGGCTTTTGGAGATCCATCACGGCCTTTATCTTGTCAGGATTGGCCTCAATGCCTCTTTCTGATACTATGAATCCCAATAGCTTCCCTGCTGGTACTCCGAAGACGCACTTTGTGGGGTTGAGCTTCATGTTGTATTTTCTGAGATTTGTAAATGTCTCTGCCAGATCACCAATAAGATCCTGGCTAACTTGCGATTTAATCACAATATCATCCACGTAGGCATGAACGTTGCGACCTATTTGCTCATGTAAGCAATTCTGAATGCATCTTTGGTAAGTCGCACCTGCGTTCTTCAACCCAAAGGGCATGCTGACGTAACAAAAAGCTCCGAAGGGTGTGATGAAGGACGTCTTTTCTTGGTCTTCCCTCTTCATCTTGATTTGATGGTAGCCTGAATAGGCGTCCAAAAAGCATAACAGCTCGCACCCAGCAGTTGAATCAATTACTTGGTCGATTCTTGGCAAAGCAAATGGATCCTTTGGACAAGCTTTGTTAAGACTGGTGTAATCAACGCACATTCGCCACGTACCATTCTTTTTCATAACCAATACTGGATTTGCCACCCACTCCGGATGGTATACCTCTGTGATGAATCCTGCAGCCAGCAAGCGAGCTATCTCCTCTCCTATTGCCTTTCTCCTGTCATCATGAAAACGCCGTAGTGGCTGCTTCACTGGTTTAGCCGCAGGGTTCACTTTGAGGCTATGTTCTGCTAATTCTCTTGGTACCCCTGGCATATCTGACGGCTTCCATGCGAAGATGTCTTTATTTTCCTGGAGAAAAGCAACGAGGGCCTTCTCCTGTTCTTCTTCCATGTGTGCTCCAATGCTAGTTTGCTTGGATGAGTCGCCAGGAATAAGATTTATCTGCTTAGTGTCCTGGGCCGCTTTGAACTTCATTGGTGGCTCAGCAGATGGCGTGGTAACCACACTCATATCGTTTGGGTCCACCTGCGACTTATAACCTTTTAGTTCTTCCGCGGCACAGGCGGATTCTGCGAAAGCCGCATCTCCTTTCTCGCATTCTATTGCTTTTTCTCTATCTCCGTACACTGTGATGACCCCTTTTGGTCCTGGTATCTTCAACTGTAGGTACACGTAGCATGGTCTGGCCATAAACTTAGCAAAGGCCGTTCTTCCAAACAGGCGTGGTATGGGCTCTGGAATTTTACTACTTCGAAGCTTAGGAATTCACTTCTAAAGTTCTCTTCTGTTCCAAAAGTTACCCCGAGGGTTATTTTCCCCACTGGCCGTGCGGACCTTCCTGGGACAATGCCGTGAAATACTGTTGACGTGGGCTGCAAGCTGGAATCTTGAGTCCTAGACGCTGGAAAGTATCGTAGTACAAGATATTAATGCTGCTTCCTCCATCCATAAGCACTTTGGTCAGCTTGTATCCTGCAACGTATGGTGCCACAACCAGTGCCAACTTGCCAGGTTCCCGTACCTGTGGCGGGTGGTCGTCGCGACTCCAGGTTACCGCGTATTCTGACCACCTTAACCAAGCGGGTGTTGTTGGTATCACGGCGTTCACCTGCTGACTTCTCCGGCTCAATTTCTCTTCTCTTTTGGAGGTATCGATAACTATGTGTGATACTGCCCCGTCTGTCTGGGGTTACTCGCGCCGTGCTGCCCAATGTTTGTGTTATGAGCCGCACTAGGGTTTCCTTCATGGGTATTCCCCCGTTGTGTTGGCTCTCTTCCTTCCACTTTTTGTAATAATGGCATTGCGCCTTGGTATGGTCCGCTGGCCGTCCATCACCTGTCGCATGAAGGTCGCATGGCCGGTTGAACACTTCTTGCATATTGATTGGCCGGGAGCCGTATCCTCGACCCCTTCCACGCTGGCCTCTGAATCCTCCACGCGCATTGGCTACGAGCCCTGAGTGACCATCTTCGCTTTTGCGTTTGTTTTGACTCGTGTTGTTGTGGCTCGTTTGCTGCTGCTGGAGCTTGTTGGAGTTTTTCTTTCCTTTTGCAGCAACCTCCTCTTCTTCTCCGTCTGACGCGTCTCTGGTTTTGTCTGAGCTGGCATATTTGTTAGCCGCAGCCATCACCTCGCTGAGGCTTTGACTTTATCCTTCATGCGACCCAGCTTATGAATCAGCGGCTCAAACTTGCAGTTTTTCTCCATCACCAGGACGGCTGAGCTTGGTGGTATATTATCTGAGGAGTGTATTATTTCTGCCACCCTTTTCATCCAATGGCGACTTGACTCGCCTTCCTTCTGGACACAGCGCTCTAAATCTTCTATATTGCAGAGTCGCTTGCAAGTTCCTTGGAAGTTCTTAATGAAGGCATCCTTCAGTTCCTCCCAAGTATTTATAGAGTTGGGAGGCAAATTTTGCAGCCATATGTGCGCTGCTCCTTCTAGCATCATGTTCAGGTAGCGTGCGCAGATCTCTTCAGATGCGTTTAGGATGCTCATGCCCATCTCGTAATTGTTAAGCCAAGTGGTTGGATCCATGCTGGCGTTATAGTTTGCCACCTTGCGTGGCCCTTTGAAATCTTCAGGAAAAGGTTCCGATCTGATCTTTTCAGTGAAACACGCTGGTCCCTTGAGTCGCGAGGACAGGGCTGTGGGTGCGCCTGCGGGGTTATCTGCGACTCGCTCCTGTTGCCTCTGTGCGACTCCTGACACGTCCTCTGGCGGCCTACTCTGGACGCTTCTTTCTGCCGTAATCCTGTGATTGAATGGTACGAGGGGCAGCTGTGCTTCGGCTTCCGCCCTATTGGCTTGTTGCAGGACTGCCGTACTTAACATCTGAATCGCGCGCCGCGCCTCAGCGTTGACCGGGTCATCGCCTGTTGGTACCATCTGTGTCAAGATATTAGCCGCAGCATACATATTATCGACAGGGTTCTGGTAATGGCCCTGTGGGGTGTGAAACCTCCTTGGTTGTTGCTGGGTCTCTTGATTTGTCGGTACCCTTCCTTCCGCAGTCGTCTGGATTCTTGTCCCTGCGGCTGGAGTGAGCGGGATTTCCACTGTTGGTTGAGTCGCGCGCAGCTGTGTTTGCGGGTCAACCTGTTGTTGAGTCGCAGCCAGCGCGGCTACTCTCTGCCGCTCCTGTTGGATTCCTTGGTTTATCTGATCGAGCCTGCGGCGCTCTTCTTCCATCCTTCGAACCTCATATAGGAGCTCGGCCCTGGCGGCCTCAATTTCTGTTGCACGGAGGGCGGCGTTCGTGGCTGACACAGGGACAAGAAGTGGGTTGCTTGGGGGTGCCGATGCCTCGGTTTCTCCAGCAGTCCCTGACGCACCTGCTCCTCCGGCCATGTAAACCGCGACTTGTGCCATCTCTTGATCTGGTGATGATGTGATTTCTGGTGGGTAACCCCAGCAACTTTCTTCAAAGGCAGGTATGATGGACCCAAACTCTTGCGAGTCCATGCTTTCCACGGATTCTTCCCCGTCATCGGCGACTTCTTCTATTGAATCGCCTTCCTGGACCGATCTAACGGACCTGCCACCGATGAAGCCGACGAAGACGTTGAAGGATCCGAACGGGATGACGTGGCCGGTCTCCAAATAATCTGCCTCCGGCCCCCAGCTTGAATCGTCGATGAGGGGTGTGCCATTGACCGTGATGATACGGCCAACAACAAGATCTTCAGCTCCCTTCATGGATCCTGCGCGGAACGTGACGCTCTTGACCGCAGGCCCCACGGTGGGCGCCAACTGTCGTGGGTTTGTCACGTCAGGTGTCATAGATGACTTCGTAGGTGTGGGATTACGCGAGTCAAGCATCTCCGAGCTTGGGATCGCAGGAACAAAGATCAACACAGATTTACCCAGGTTCGGCCCCCTCAATGTGAGGTAAAAGACCTACTTCCTGCCTACCCTAGATTGGTATTGATATGATAATCGAGGTGTTACAATGGAGGCGATCCGATCTGGTACTCGCCGTATGAGCTAGGGTTTGGGGCTTGATAGCTTGACCCGCTCTAAGTCCTGCGAGTCCTCTTTATATGCACAGAGGCTCGCTAGGTTACAAAAGGAAACTTCCCCATAAGGAATACATCCACAGAGGCCTACTCGGAGACTACTTGGTCTTCAGGTCCTCCGGGATTTGTCTTCTAGATCTTTCTCCTTATGGCGGTTCAATGTTGGGCTTGTTCCCAAGTGGGCCTTCATCCGTGCGAGTAAGTTAAGTCGCACTGGGCCGCGGGTTAATCCAGAGAGTATTCCCCCGACACGCGGGGCAACACGCCCGAGGAGGGCGCGGCAGGAGGACCATCGGCGGTGCACACATGGCTGTGAAGCACAGGGGCAGGGCAGCACACTAGAGTGGGGGCGGCACAAGCACCGGAGAAGTCGGGCGCGGCTCGCCGGCGGGGACGGGGGCGGCGCGCCGGCGTTGACGAGGGCGGGTGGTGCGGCAGTGCGAGACTGCGGGGTAGGTAGTTGGAAGAAACTGGGTGCGTGCCGGTTAAGAAGGTCTTTCGGACGGGTCGGCTCGGGATAAGAAACCCCGTTGGTTTCCAAAAGTTGTCTAGAATAACTATTTTAGAAACACTATAGGGGTTGTCTAGAATAGTCCTGTCCTATATATATATATATATATATATATATATATATATATATATATATATATATATCATTAGGTAGGACAACATATACCAGTTTCTTGTAAGAAAAGCATCCCCCCGTAGTTGCGCTAGCAATAATAAACACATACCAAAGTGCAATATGTTGATAACCTTTTTCCATTTTTTGATTTGGGATCAGAGTTGAAAAATTATGTCTAGCGGCGTCTCGTTTAAATAGTGTGAAATGTAGAGAGGGGGTTTAGGTTGGTGTTGGATCTTTATAAGGAATAAATTTGAATAATGTAAGATCTTCACCATAAATACTATAGTTGAAGGAAATAATGAGGGGCATTAATAGAATTTATACTATAAGATATAATTCACGTATGAGAGTGGGATTTAAATTGGAGAATAAAATAAGATCTTCAGCATAAATACTATACTTAAAGAAAATATTATGGGGCATTTAATAAGTTTTATTAAAATATGATCTTCATCATAAATAATTGAAACTAGTAATGACGGTAGGTAGGATAGCCTCGAATATTGAGAGTGGGGGCAAAGGTTAAAAAAATGAAATTGGGGCTACGTGAATGTTAGAGGCAGAGAAGGAACAAACTTAAGGGTACATGATATTACACATGAATAACAACAAATATTAAGATATATTTTTGTGATGAGCGCGACTAGATAAATGAGTGTTAAGTATTGAGAGGTGGGTTAGGTGGGGGTTGGTAGTTGAGAAAGATATAATGGAAAAATATTTCGTACATTAATACAAAAGTTAAAGAATGAAATTATAAGGGTATTAAATAAATGTAAATACAGTATGATCTTCAACATTAATACTCCCTCCATCACGGTTTATTAGGCATAGTTCGAAATCTAATAATTCTCAAGAGTTAGGCATAGTTTTGGTAATTAATGCTAGATTAGAGAAGAGAAAATCGCATCAGGCCCACCACCAATTTAATTCTCCTTGCATGCAACGAATGGGGTTTAACCATAGAGCAATTGTTGGGATTCTGCATTTATAATCTGCATCGGTTTCTAACAAAACTAGGCATAATTTGAGTGATTAACCGCAGCAAGAGCTCTTTCCTTCTCCAATCGGTAGCCACCTAGGTCCAGAGTTTTCCAAACTATGCCTAATAAACTGTGATGGAGAGAGTACTATATTTGAAGGAAATAATGAGCTTCATTTATAGACTTTTAAACAACTAGATAGAATAGCGCCAAATATGGACAGCGAGGTTACATGTAGGTTGTGGGTTGAGAAGGAACATATCTGAGCATCGAAAAAGAGCCGTGATACGTCTCAAACGTATCTATAATTTCTGATGTTCCATGTTGATATTATACCAATTGTTACATATTTTACATACACTTCATATCATTTTTATGCATTTTCTGGGACTAAATTATAAACAAGATGCCACAGTGCCAGTTCCTGTTTTCTGCTGTTTTTGTATTCCAGAAAAGCTGTTCTGGAAATATTCTCGGAATTGGACGAAACTTGGACAGAACCTTCTATTTTCCCGACACGTACACGGAGTCCAAAGGAGAGACGGAGGCGACCGAGGAGGCAGCCACGCCAGGGGCCGGCGTGGCCCCACCTCCTGCCGCGCCGGGGGGTGGCGTGACCCCCTCGGGTGCCTCCAGACGCCGCCCTTTCGCCTATATAAAGCCACACATTTTATTAAAGCAAATAAATCCAAATATGCCAAATTCACTTTATATGTGAAAGGAATTCAAAATACACAAAGTATTCAAATTTCAAAGTTGGAACAAACTTCCTTTTGAAATTCTAAACATTCCAGGACTTTCCTTCAATTAAAATCATCTCAAACAGGTCCTCAAATCACTTAAAACATGAACCAGGGGCCTGTTTCAACTGTGTCTGTAATTTCCTGGAAACCGAGGGGGTTTTCTGCAAAATGCCCTTTTCTTTCTTCTTCCTCTCGCCAGAAGGACGAGCAGACGGTCGTCGTGTCGATTCTCTCGTGCCACCTCCTGCCTGCTTGCTTACCTTCGAAGATAAGACCAGGGAGACGTCGTACTCGATCTCCCCTCTCACCCCGTACTTCTCCATTCCCCTCCCGGGCTCTCCTTCTTCCTAGGGATGAAACCCTAGCTAGCACGGCCGCCGCGCCGCGCTGCCAACTCCGGCCACCCCGAGACAAGCCGAAGCTACACGGAGCTCCGCCGTGCCTTCCTAGTTCTTCTCGTCGAGTCGTGCTTGCTGGGAAACCTAGGAGCCGCTGTATTGCTCCGTCTGCTTCAACTCCGGCCGCCGGCTTTCGTGGACGAGTTCGTCGTCGTCCATCCATGTCGTGCCTCGTCGAGCCATCCTCTGCTCTTGGTGAGCTTACGCACCTCTGTGTGCCTTTAATTTGGTCAATTGCTTGAGGGTTCGTCGTCGCACCGTGCACCATCTCCGGCCGCCGCGATTGCTTGTCGCCGGAGCTACTCCGGTGATCATTAGGGAGCGGCGCCGCCACCATTTGGTTCCCCTTGATGCGCTGCGTCCAGTACGCCCTTTCGCGCTAGCCAATTCGTTCGCGTTCGTCGAATCCGTGCTCGGATTGGAGATGAACTCCATTGCGGACGTCAGCATGACGTCAGCGAACCAATCGGGATTTTTCCTGAATTTCTTTTTAAAAATAAATAAAATTATGACAGGTGGACCCCATTGTCAGATATTTAATCATTTAGGAAATCATTTCTGGTAATTATTAAAACTATGATAAGTGGGACCAACTCATTTTAATAAATTCCAGAAATGGTTTAAAATTGAATTTAAACTTTGGAAAATCATAATTAAATCATAAAAATATAAATAATATACCAAATGTTCACAAAAATAAAATCTATCTATTTGTACTAATAAGATACATATTTGATTAAATTTGAATAATCCTAGAATTGAAACAAGAACTCATTTATTATTTTAAATATGGAATTTATTTGAAATGCTATTTTGGATGCATTTCAATTCAATTTAAATTGTTTCACATGTTTAACTTCAAATATGGAAATATGTCTCCATCATAACATTATGACCATTTTTAGAATTCCATTTGTGAACATGTTTAACTAATATTCTTTAAGTGGTTTATTAAAATGATATTTTCCATAAGGAAAATAATTATTCAAGAATCCTTTAACAATACAAAAATGAATCTATCAACATATAAATTTATCATATTACTACTTTATGATATTTCATGTAGTTCTTAATTCATAAAAGTGAATTATCTATTTAATAAAACTTGATCACTATTATTAATACCTTTAATAATTGGATTAATTTTGTGTTATAAATTTTAAGTCATTAATCCAAATTAATAATTACTTCATGACATGAGTTTACTTGTTGTGTTTCTTCCAAGTGTTAGTATTTAAATCATATTATCTTATTACTTAAAGAAAAGTTAAACACATAAGTAACTACTCTTAATATTCAATAATATACCATCAATTAAATAAAATAAGTACCTTATGGTAGACCAACCGATGTATACATTATTTATTTTTTCAAAAGTTATTCTTTTTGTATTCATGAACAATAATACTACACCTCTTCTTTAATTAATTCAAGACCATACATGTTCTTTACAAACATAAAGATGTTAACCCACCTTTAAACAACCATTTAGCAGTGGCGGACCTTGGATTTTGCCACTGGATATGCCGCACCGAAAATATATTGGCCATTTCGATAAAGTCTCATGTTGAACGGTGGTTTGCGGCTCTCCTATAGGCGTCACCTATAATTATAAGCAAGCATACGGAAAGTAGTTTTTGCACCCAAGATTTAGTGCTCCTGCTACTTTAAAAAAATTGAAAAATATATTTAAAATTTCAAACAAATTTGAAAAAAATCATGTATCTTCTCAATTATATATACTACAAGCGAGCAAAATATAAATGCAAAATTATTTAAATTATAGTCTGCACGAAAATGACAAATTGGAGAGATTTGAAACTATGTATTGTTAACTATAATAAGATCCGTAAATTTGTCATTTTTGTGTTGGTGGAAATATGAAGTATTTCGCATTGTGATTTTGCATGTCTATAGAATACATCATCAAGAACATGTATGATTTTTTTTTTCAGATTTTTCTGAAACTCTTATATATTTTTTTCAATTTTGTTAAAATAGCAGGAGTATTGTAGCTCTGGGTGCAAGAAATCTCTACTCAGCAATTTAGCACTAGTCTATCCGGCTATAGAACTTTGGTTTAGATTCAGATTACATCTAACTCCTAACATGTACTCCCTCCGTTCCAAAAAGAATGGCTTCCATTTGTCTACATGCGGGCGTATCTAGACATGTTATATGTATAGATACGTTCACATACATATAAATGGAAGTCATCCTTTTTAGAACGGAGTGAGTAATCAAAAACACTACTCGGACAAGAACCAAAGGACGTGAGGTGCACTGGCGGGAATACCTAGCTTTGTAACTGGGCGTGAGGCATCAAGGGGCAGGTCGGCAACGGCAGAAGGGCTGCCGTCAGGGCGTCAGGTCGTGACGACATGGCCGAGATCGCTAGACGCTGCCGCGATGGAGAGACTTTTTGAAACAGGGATCGGGGTCTCGAAGGACCCCGAGAGAGCTGCTATTAAATTAACGGTGGGTACATTTTACAACCGAGGCCTTGAAAGAAAAAGACAGAAAAAGCAGGCCTAAATTTTACAAAGAGGACCCAGAAGTAAAATCCAAACGCGATCAGGTCCCTGGGCACCGATCAGAGAGACTTTAAATCGATCTATTCGACTGAGAACGACGAGATTAGAGTATCTCCAACAACCGTGCTAAACGCAGCTTGCGTGCCAAATAACTGCAATTTTCCGCACACGCTGCCAGTTCGCGCGTTCCAGCAGACGCAGAAAAAGTGCGCGTGCTCGAAAAACGTTCCCGCACGCTGGCCAAAGCGGTGTGCGGCGCCCTACATATGCCACGGCGAGTCCAGCGCGCGCCACGCAGTTGCCATGCAACCGTTTCTTTTTCTCTCGCGCGCCCCTCTGGAAAATTCCCCACCGCCCGCCGAGCTTCCGCGCCGCCGTCGCCACGATGCTTCCGCGCCGCCGCAGCTTGTCCGGCTACCGCGGCGTCCGTCCGCGCCCCAACGGCACGTTCTACGCGGAGATACGGTCCAGCGACGACCGCATCCCGCTGGGGACGTACGGGACGGCGGAGGAGGCCGCCCACGCCTGGGACGCGGCGGCGTGGCGCCTCAATCGCTCCCGGCGGGAGATGAACTTCAGCGATGTTCGCAACGCGCAGTAGGCTCAGGCGCGGGCGCCGCCGCCGCGTCTCCTCACCGATGAAGACCGGCGCATCCAACGCCGGACCCAAGCTCGCCTCCTCGTCTTGGAGAGGGACGAGCTCGCCGTCGCCCAATGGCGCGCCACGCACCCAAGCGAGGCCACCGCCGAGGAGGAGTATTGGCAAACTCAGGCAGCCGAGCGCGCGGAGAGGCGGGCCGAGCGCCATGAGCACCGGGTGGAGCGGCGGGTGGCCAAGGCGGCGGCGGAGGCCGAGCTGGCGGCAGGCGGCGCCACCTGGCCCGTCGGCGACGACAGGTGGCGCGCTGGAGGATGACATATCGGATACCACCGTCGATTCGGAGTTCTCCGACGACAAGTTTTAGTTTGTGTTCGCCGCCACAACCGTGTCGTGTTCGTGGATGTTTTTTCAGTCAATTTTTTGTGTGTGTTTTTTATCTTGTTTTCGATATCCTAAAGAGCAAAACGTGTTTGTGGCGCGCTATAATAGTGCGTCTGCTAAACCTTCTCCTTCGCACGCTAAAAATATAGCGCGACTGCTAAACCCGAACACCCCACCCGCGCGTGAAAACGTTATTTCAGCGCTGCAAAAAAAATTAACGCGCGGCGCATACCCGTTGGAGATGCTCTTACCAAGGACGCTACGATAGGCGCCGGAAACTGCTCGCTTATCGCTAGGCCTGTTTCTTTTTGCGTACCGATCGCTACATATCAGGCCTGTTGTATCTTCTTTCTGCTAATACACTTACCTACGAGGGCTGGGCTGCAGGGTATGCCATGGCATACCGGGCATTCCATGTAGGTCCGCCACTGCCATTTAGTATTAGGATGTTGTTTTACTTTATTCTTATGCTTAATATGATACTTTAAAGTTAGAGTTTTAAAATTCATCTTTCTTGTAAAGTAAACTTGAAGACAAAACAAATCTAAAAGTAATCACCAAACTCAAACAACCCTCAACCATCGAGAGTTAGCTACGTGGTTTAAAGCGATGCATCTCACACTTATGCATAATAACATATTGCTTCTTCAAACATTACTCCTTACCGGACCAATGACGCTTTTTCCAGATTTTGGAGTCTTTATTGTATCGAAGACCTTGGCTGCATAATCTTGCAGTAAAAAAGACAAGTTCACTCTTGCTCATGTCTTACTTGATTATGTTTATCAAAATAAATGCAAAATACTATGGTTTATCATTGCATGAAAAAGAAAAACATATTTTCGAATGATGTGAATTGCTATATATATTGTTGGCTGACAATGGAACCATGGTTTGATGTTGTGGTGGAGGTTCCATTTGCACGGGAATGTATTACTCAGGACTTAACGACCACTGCCGTCAATATTCTTGCGCCGTAAATGACGCGTTAACCATAAGACTTGGAATGGGACGGGAAAGTCACCTGTGACCTTCTTCCTTTCGCATGTCAACGGACAGGCAGTTCCGTAGGCTGTAGATCTTGTGGGACTACATGCACATGGGTGGGATCCCTCAATTCACACGGTTTCTGGTGTCTATGATGGATTGTAGGGGTTGTCTGGAACGGTCTATCTTTTTGGTATAGGGGAGGACTTGGTCCGGATCGGTCTACCATAAAATAAAGGGGTGGACAAACCTACAAATGGGTGGGCATGTGGGGTTGGTGGAGAAGCACGGCGAATGGATTGGATCATCGACTGGGCCCCACACCAAAGAGAGTGTGGATGGGAAAGAATCGCCCGGTTGTGCAACAAGACGTTGATCTCTTATGGGTAAAGTGACGCACCTCTGCAGAGTGTAAAAAAGTGTGACATGTTACTCCCTGTTCCGGGAAGGAGCTGCGAACGCTGCAGGAAAGGATCTCCATGAAGTTCTAGCACCTGTGAATGGTTGACGGGCATAGTTTTCTGAAGATAAAATGAATCTTTTCCTAAAAATGTGTTACAAAGATATGTATGTTCATCCATGACCTTTTGGTATGGATGGTAGCTAGTGCATAAAACACCTTATTCCTGTTATATGAACTTGCTGAGTAACGCTCGTGTTGCTCAGCCTTTCCTCTGTTGACCCCTGCTTAGATTATTGGAGACAGCAGAGGAACGACAGGAATCCAGAACGATGTTGGTGAGATCTTCGACAAAGAGTCAAATCAACCTGGTGGAGCCTGAAGGAGTCAAACTCTACTTTGCCAATGGATGAGTGGCGACAACAGTGCAACGGTGGACACGTCGACAACAATACCTATGGACAAGATGACTATAATTGGATGGAGGAGCACAACTCTAGACACGGAGATTCTAGGTGGATAGATAGGGCTGTGACAACAACAGTAGTGGATTAGGAGTTACAAGTAGAGTTGATATCCAGCTTAGTGCTATGACTTGAGTCTTTCGGGATTTCATTTGCACGAGATCTACTTCTGCTTGTAAAGAAGGTTCTCGAGATTTTGTATTGAGTAGTGTTGTAATCCTATAGTGTTATCTTGGACCAGCCTTGTTTCTGTTGTACTACTCTGAGGGATGTAATATTTACGGAAAGGTCCTTCCGTGGGTATTATATCAGTGACTTGTACACTACAACATGTAGTGGTGTGCGTGGTCACCACAGATGGTATCAGAGCGAACGACCTTAGGATTAAAACCTTTTAGGAGACTTGTAGGTTGGTAAGACTATAGGAAGTTATCCCATTTAATTAAATTCTATGTTTTTACAATTATGATGGTTATTCTTGAGAATAAAACTGTTATAATTGTATACACATTTCCTTGCCCAACTGGAGTAGATATTCTTATTTACTATTCTATAGATTAATATTCATCTACCTTAATTATTTTCAACTTGGTATGACCAGTTAAGACTGTCTTGTACCAGTTGATACACCAAATAAATTACATCCATGTCAGTGTTACCTATATGGTATCATTGATAATCCTATCCTATGAAGTAGAACCCTATCATAAGTTGGTGATGAGGAAGACAGGAGATGTTTGTTGATAGTGAAGAATCATCGAAATTCAGCTATGAAAAGTATGCCAATACCCTAATGATGAAGTCCAAAGGGGATTCACCTGAGTATAGTATAAAGTGTTAAGGAAATTAGGAGATGCATAAACAATGACGGGAGCTACACTACTACTTCTTATGTACCATGAGTAACTACATGAAGGATCTGGATATGTTCGCAAATAGATGTTCTAGCCAGACGGAAATCCAAGCTACATGGAGTTTAGTTCCATAAGAAACCAAGCCATACCACAACTACTCTTTGAGTACTTTGTCCTAGGATTACTCCGTTCCAAATGGGCAACTGGTGTAAATACTGAGGCAAAAGTTGTTTTAGCATAGGACTATAAGGTAATATATACCTATCTCGTAGTGTATAGCATCTAAGCCTGGGTACTTGAGATGTTTTTACTCAATGTACTAATTATTTTACGGGCTTATGTTGCATGATTGATATATAACTGCATTTGCGATTTATTGGATCTTATTGGATTTTTTATTGGCTAGGTTGGTACATGAAGTTAGAATTTGATGTACAATTGCATGATTGTCACATTGAGTTCTTTTCTTGATGTTACTGATCTAGAGGTAGATAGGATTCGTGTAAGGGAGAGACGTGCTCTCAGAAGTTCCAAACAGCAATGAAAGCTCATGAAGAGAAGTAAGTCAGGATGATTGAAGTAAACGAAGCTACACGTGGGGATGGACCACAACTCATATCATATTTGGATTCGGAGGTCAACAGCATCACAACATGGAAGGATGGAGGAACTACGAAAGTTCAAGGAAGAGTACCATCACCATTTGGAGAATAATCAACAATGATAACAGGAAAACTACATGAGAATTCTACTGAAGTAGGAGAATTGTGAAGTTGGAATATCTAAATAACAGGTCCTGTCCTGGCAAATTTATGATTTGGACGGTCAAATTTAAAGACTTATCCAAGGATGACGATTATTGAGTGAAGGACATCGAGCGGGAAATTAAAAGACGTTGGATTAAGAAGCCACAGGATGTAGTCATATATAGTTGGGAGGTGTCGTAACTTGACGGAAGAAATGGGTGTTGGAAAATCATAAGGCACAATTGATCTTTGGAGAAAGTTCGAGAAGAAGTTGTATAGGACTTATATGTCTAAAAGAGCCATGAAGTTGAAGGTAGAGGAGTATGAAGCAACAATCCAATACTTAGCAGACAACAACAAAGTCTGATATTTCAAGCAAGGCAAGATAGTAGTATCATCGAGAACAAGGCGACAAGAGTTCAAAGTTCAATGTTCCAAAGGACACATATCAAGACCATGGGAGATGAGTTCCTGGATTGTCGATAGCCCCAGAAATTAGTTATTTCATATGTCGCCAACAGAGACATGTGATGTCGAGATATAGTGAAGTCACCGTCTATACGGGGTAACTATCGAGAAGGATGGATTGCCATAGGATTGACATTCTAGGTCCAAGGACTCAGATGGAGGTTGAACCAACATAAGATTGAAGTGACACATCGTCTGATAAACCAAAATAAAGGAATCAAATTCCAGCAACAGATAGATGAAAGAGTTGTTATATCAGCCGAGTTTGGACTAGATAACCAACAACCTATTCTATTTTAGAGTTACGTTATCACCAATTGCACCCTGTTGTGCAATAGGTCTTCTTCTCTAGACTCTTGGTAAGACAACTGGAATGCTAGTGAGCGTGACTATCTGATTTACCGGGAGATCTTATTGCTGCTCACATCATGGTGGACTTATCAATTGTTCTCCGAGAAGTTATTGGATGTTGGAAAGGATATCTCTTAACCGGGGATTATTGGGGAATCACAACCTTTTGGCAGTACCCTGAATTATTCGAGAAACCATTAGGCAAATTTGATGGACGTTTGAATAGAAAGGTGGAAAGTAAAAGCAGATCCATTCAGCAGTATAAATTTGGTTGTACTTGAGATTGAACCGATAGAACAGAATGAAGATCGACTAATAGATGGTCAGGACGAAGAAAGCCCTAAAACTTTCTAAGGGAAGAGTGAATCATGTAACCGGATAGTACTTTGCGAAGGACAAGATGAAAGTTGGAAGGAATACCTTAACTGAGACAGAGCTGACTTGATCACTAATGCTCTAGGAGTTTTTCAGAAAAAGAACTTCCTGAAACCTTCAAGAGATTCGTAAGTCAAAGGGATAGTTAAGATCTGAAAGTTAAGAGTCACAAGGAGTATGATAGTCATAGGAGTTATGACTGGAGGATCTGAAGGTGATTGAACGAAAGAAACTTGAGTTCAAAGATGAGAAAGAGTACCTTGTCAACACCTGAATTCAAAGGGTTCGACAAGCTTTTAGACCAAGAAGTTATGGAAGAAGTCTGATCTGGATGAGAATCGAGAGCTCAACGCGAGTAATGAGACTACCGCAACTGATCGAAGGATTGTTTAATGTCAACGGCAGGTTAGCCCAATCAGCAACATATACAGATCAAGTTTGAACAAAGGATCAATTACATCCAAGACCACAACAGAGAAGGTTTAGAGAAGATGATGTTGCAAGAAGTGCTTTACACTCATCAATACGTGAGGGAAACCGCAACTTCGGGACGAAGTTGATTTTAAGGGGGAGATACTATAATGACCCATAGTTCAGAGAGTAGAAATGGGCTAAATTAGATTTGTGCATTTGCATAGCATGCATCTGAAAATACGGGAAAATTTAAAACTTTTTCAACGAAGTCATAGAGTGTTCAACCACCACTCGAAAGGCTAGTTGAGAATGCCGTTAGTTTGACGAGTAACTAAAAACTTGGAATCCAACTTGTGAAACTTACGTCGAGGTTTCGCTGATGTTGGTGGATTAGACATAGTCATCAACATGAGTGTTATAAACTTCAAAATCTTGTCTTATCTAAATTCTCAAACATTTGGTTACAAGCGAATAATACAAGAAACTATAAATCAAATGATGAGTATGACTTACATCATTAATCGAATAAGTACATATCTTAAAGAAAAGAAAAGAAGGAGTATATGGAAGGTGGATAAAAGACTAAACTAAATCTTAATCTAGATCTACTTATTCTATCAAGACTATCTTATCCTCTTATCTTCTAATCTTCTCCAAATCATTCTACTAGAGAAGGTAACACAAGAAAGTAGGAAAATCAACAAGAAGATTATACAGAAGGATTTCTTAGATATGCATAGAAGCACTATGCCAGTCCATCACTAGTATTTGGAAACTCCTATACCAAAATCTATTCTTATTAACTTCTCTACAAATAGTGTGATATTCTAAGGTTTGTGTTATATAGAAGTAGTTTGGTAACAAGCCTAATAACCTTGTTAACAAATCACTCTTGTATGCTCAAACAATTGAGTGTCATATACAAATAAACAGAAGGTCAGATAATTGAGAACATCTCAACCTTTGTAATATAAGAAGTAATTTGGTGACAAGACTGATTATCTTGTTAACAAATTCTTTTGTATGCATAAGGCAATTGGATGTCATAAAGTACACATACATTCTTCTATAGCCATCTAATAGAAAGCTTTTCTAGGACTAATCTGGATGTCTTCGCCACAAGGGTGAGGCAAGTGAAGTTGGATATTAGACCTGGGACTTTAAGAACTTGTCTTAAGTCCAGGTATTCACTTGAGGGATCAATACCAAGTTAAAGACAACAATGGATGATCATTTGGAGCATCTGGAGTCAAGTAGGAAACTATGAGATTCAACCATGATCCATACAAGAGGGAGCATAAAGAGGAAACACTAAACCACACATATAACTTAGGCAACATAATCAAGTATCCAAATAAGATAGTGATATGGTAGTTTATGGTGATTATCCAAGAGTATGATTATCAGGGAGAAAGTAAAGCCAAGGCATAAAACCATATGATCATCATCCATATTTAACCATCACATGAGTTAACTCTTAAATTCATGTGACTGGACAAGTCTCTTATGAGAGTAGCTCACAAGATCATCTAGTGATGAGACCATTTGGTTTGTTCAAGATTTTATTCTCAAGAAGAAATAAATCTGGACATGTGGTAAATGGAACCATATGGACTATTTAGTCAGCAGTTGTTCTCTAACAATTTGCTTCCACACACCAAAGTATAAATTCATGTCAGAGAGGAATGCATCAACCTTTGTATCTTCAGAATGAGATGTGGAACCAAGCAAGATTCTATTCTCATCATTTTATGTCACCATAAGACATGATTTCAGGTAGGATATATGTACCTGTGCATCCACAGGCATATGATCATGCCTTCACATTATTTAGATGTCAGGTATCACAAGTCAAAGCCACTAGGGCAATATTTCGTGCCTAGCATGGATTTGAATTGTAAACACTGTGCATACCCGTTGGGGGCACCACAATGAGCAGATCATGCATATATTGCTGGACAGCAATTTGGTGTTGCCCAGGAATTTATAAAGCACTCAAAACACAAGATTGAATATTTATATCTCTCCAGAGTTGAAGCCAGGCAAGGAAAACATTTTTAGTATTTGAAAACCAATATCCACAAATAAATACTAGCATAACAAAGTTTTATTATGTTGCTGTAATGCAAAACAAAAATAAAGAAGTGTAAAGCCACACATTTTATTAAAGGAAATAAATCCAAATATGCCAAATTCACTTTATATGTTAAAGGAATTCAAAATACACAAAGTATTCAAATTTCAAAGTTGGAACAAACTTCCTTTTGTAATTCTAAACATTCCAGGACTTTCCTGCAATTAAAATCATCTCAAACAGGTCCTCAAATCACTTAAAACATGAACCAGGGGCCTGTTTCAACTGTGTCTGTAATTTCCTGGAAACCCAGGGGTTTTCTGCAAAATTCCCTTTTCTTTTTTTCTTCCTCTCACCACAAGGACGAGCAGACCGTCGCCGTGTCGATTCTCTCGTGCCACCTCCTGCATGCTTGCTTACCTTCGAAGATAAGACCAGGGAGACGTCGTACTCGATCTCCTCTCTCACCCCGTACTTCTCCATTCCCTTCCCGGGCTCTCCTTCTTCCGAGGGATGAAACCCTAGCTAGCATGGCCGCCGCGCCGTGCTGCCAACTCCGGCCACCCCGAGACAAGCCGAAGCTACCCGGAGCTCCGTCGTGCCTTCCTTGTTCTTCTCGTCGAGTCGTGCTTGCTGGGAAGCCCAGGAGCCGCCGTATTGCTCCGTCTGCTTCAACTCCGGCCGCCGGCTTTCGTGGACGAGTTTGTTGTCGTCCGTCCATGTCGTGCCTCATCGAGCCATCCTCCGTACTCTTGGTGACCTTACGCACCTATGTGTGCCTTTAATTTGGTCAACTGGTTGAGGGTTCGTTGTCGCACAGTGCGCCATCTCCGGCCGCCGCGGTTGCTTGTCGCCGGAGCTATTCCGGTGATCATTAGGGAGCGGCGCCGCCACCATTTGGTTCCCCTTGATGCGCTGCGTCCAGTACGCCCTTTCGCGCTAGCCAATTCGTTCGCGTTCGTTGAATCCGTGCTCGGATTGGAGATGAACTCCATTGCTGACGTCAGCGAACCAATCATGATTTTTCCTGAATTGCTTTTTAAAAATAAATAAAATTATGACAGGTGGACCCACTGTCAGATGTTTAATCATTTAGGAAATCATTTCTGGTAATTATTAAAACTATGACAAGTGGGACCAACTCATTTTAATAAATTCTAGAAATGGTTTGAAATTGAATTTAAACTTTGGAAATTCATAATTAAATCATTTTAAATCATAAAAATATAAATAATATACCAAAATGTTCACAAAAATAAAATCTATCTATTTGTACTAATAAGATACATATTTGATTAAATTTGAATAATCCTAAAATTGAAACAAGAACTCATTTATTATTTTAAATATGGAATTCATTGGAAATGTTATTTTGGATGCATTTCAATTCCATTTAAATTGTTTCACATGTTTAACTTCAAATATGGAAATATGTTTCCATCATAACATTATGACCATTTTTAGAATTCCATTTGTGAACATGTTTAACTAATATTCTTTAAGTGGTTTATTACAATGACATTTTCCATAAGGAAAATAATTATTCAAGAATCCTTTAACAATACAAAAATGAATCTATCAACATATAAATTTATCATATTACTACCTTATGATATTTCATGTAGTTCTTAATTCATAAAAGTGAATTCTCTATTTAATAAAACTTGATCACTATTATTAATACCTTTAATAATTGGATTAATTTTGTGTTATAAATTTTAAGTCATTATCCAAATTAATAATTACTTCATAACATGAGTTTACTTGTTGTGTTTCTTCCAAGTGTTAGTATTTAAATCATATTATCTTATTACTTAAAGAAAAGTTAAACACATAAGTAACTACTCTTAATATTTAATAATATACAATCAATTAAATAAAATAAGTACCTTATGGGTATGAGACCAACCGATGTATACATTATTTATTTTTTCAAAAGTTATTCTTTCTGTATTCATGAACAATAATACTACACCACTTGTTTAATTAATTCAAGACCATACATGTTCTTTACAAACATAAAGATGTTAACCAACCTTAAAACAACCATTTAGTATTAGGATGTTGTTTTACTTTATTCTTTATTCTTATGCGTAATATGGTACTTTAAAGTTAGAGTTTTAAAATTCATCTTTCTTGTGAAGTAAACTTGAAGACAAAACAAATCTAAAAGTAATCACCAAACTCAAACAACCCTCAACCATCGAGAGTTAGCTACGTGGTTTAAAGCGATGCATCTCACACTTATACATAATAACATATTGCTTCTTCAAACATTAGTCCTTACTGGACCAATGACGCTTTTTCCAGATTTTGGAGTCTTTATTGTATCGAAGACCTTGGCTGCATTATCTTGCAGTCAAAAGGGCAAGTTCACTTTTTCTCATGTCCTACTTGATTATATTTATCAAAGTAAATGCAAAATACTATGGTTTATCATTGCATGAAAAAGAAAAACATATTTTCGAATGATGTGAATTGCTATATATATTGTTGGCTGGCAATGGAACCATGGTTTGATGTTGAGGTGGAGGTTCCATTTGCACAGGAATGTATTACTCAGGACTTAACAACCACTGCCGTCAATATTCTAACGCCGTAAATGATGCGTTAACCATAAGACTTGGAATGGGACGGGGAAGTCATCTGTGACCTTCTTCCTTTCGCATGTCAACAGACAGCCAGTTCTGTAGGTTGTAGATCTTGCGGGACTACATGCACATGGGTGGGATCCCTCAATTCCCACGGTTTCTGGTGTCTATGATGGATTGTAGGGGTTGTCTGGAATGGTCTATCTTTTCGGTATAGGGGAGGACTTGGTCTGGATCGGTCTACCATAAGATAAAGGGGAGGACAAACCTACAAAAGGGTGGGCATGTGGGGTTTGTGGAGAAGCACGGCGAATGGTTTGGATCATCGACTGGGCCCCACACCAAAGAGTGTGTGGACGGGAAAGAATCGCCCGCTTGTGCAACAAGGCGTTGATCTCTTATGGGTAAAGTGACGCACCTCTGCAGAGTGTAAAAAAGTGTGACATGTTACTCCCTGTTCCTGGAAGGAGCTGCGAACGCTGCAGGAAAGGAGCTCCATGAAGTTCTAGCACCTGTGAATGGTTGACGGGCATAGTTTTCTGAAGATAAAATGAATCTTTTCCTAAAAATGTTTTACAAAGATATGCATGATCATCCATGACCTTTGGGTATGGATGGTAGCTAGTGCATAAAACACCTTATTCCTGTTATATGAACTTGCTGAGTAACGCTCGTGTTGCTCACCCTTTCCTCTGTTGACCCCTACTTAGATTATTGGAGACAGCAGAGGAAGGACAGGAATCTAGAACGATGTTGGTGAGATCTTCGACAAAGAGTCAAATCAACCTGGTGGAGCCTGAAGGAGTCAACCTTTACTTTGCCAACGGATGAGTGGCAACAACAGTGCAACGGTGGACACGTCGACAACAATACCTATGGACAAGATGACTATAATTGGATGGAGGAACACAACTCTAGACACGGAGATTCCAGGTGGATAGATAGGGCTGTGGCAACAGCAGTAGTGGATTTGGAGTTAGAAGTAGAGTTGATATCCAGCTTAGTGCTACGACTTGAGTCTTTCGAGAGTTTCATTTACACGAGATCTACTTCCGCTTGTAAAGAAGGTTCTCGAGATTTTGTATTGAGGTAGTGTTGTAATCCTATAGTGTTACCTTGGACCAGCCTTGTTTCTGTTGTACTACTCTGAGGGATGTAATATTTACGGAAAGGTCCTTCCATGGATATTATATCAGCGACTTGTACACTACAACATGCAGTGGTGTGCGTGGTCACCACACCCAATCTCCAGTGATCTCAGTGTTTCTTTTTTAAAATAATATATATATTTAAAAGTTTCAAAAAAAGTTGGAAAAAATTATGCATGTTCTAAATGAAATATCCTACAAATTTGCAAAATCTCAGTCCAAAAAACTTTGTGTTGGGAGCTACACAAAAATGACAAGTGTACACATGTGAGTATAGCGAACAATAGTTTCAAATCTCCAAATTGTCTTTTTGTGTAGACCATAACTCAAAACTCCGCATTGGGATTTTGCACGCTTGTTACATACAGCAATGAAAACCTGCAGAAAATTTTCAGATTTTTTTACACATTTAAAAATATTTTTTGAATTTTAGAAAACAGTGGGATCACTGGATCTCGGAGCCAAAATGCTTTTCCGCAATTGTTCTTGCATACTCCGAACAACCTAATCTTCGTCAGCAACTCCATCGTATATATAACTAGTTGAATGCCCGTGCGTTGCTACGGATGTTCAAGTTTTTCCCTACCCGACATTTTGTTCCGTAGTCACTCACTACAACAACGTCTATATTGTACTTAATCTTACTATAATAGTTGTCACTCGCAGCTATGTAGTCTTGTTTTCTTTAACTCGGGTAAATCTTCATTTTGTTCCTGTAGCTCATGACTTTGGAGTTGTTATGAGATGGCGTGTTATTCTTAAAATTTATACATGCAACTATTTTGAAGAAAATATGTGTCCCTCCTTTGACAAAAAAAGTGGTATCACCTTTGCGACCGCAATAGACCTGAATAAAAAAGTGTATATCTCAGATCTTTTTTTAAAAAAGAATCGATTATCTAAAATTTGTTATAAAGCACATATGCTTTCCTATGGAACAATAAAAAATGCAACACCGGTTAATGAGTCACTCTCTTTCATGCACACGCATTGAATGTGGTTTCCAATAACTCTACAAATGTTTACCCCCTTCTTAGCTTAACTCTAATCTTATTTCTCCACTTCTTGTACACCCACTACGATAAGATATCGTTCCATATCCCTCTATCTCTTCGTCCACCTTCATTTCCCCACCCTCCAGCTTCCTTGGCCAGGTTTAGTCCACCTTTGATGCCCCGAAGAACTTTTTTGTCACCACAGTGGAATCCAACTTTTATTGGGAGATTTACGATGCAACTTGCTAGTTTGTTACAAGGGAAAAAAAAGTAGTATCTATCACGGCTACATTCAATATATACAAAATGTCAACACGATGCCCCACACAAGTTGAAATTGGCATATCTTTTTTTTACATGGCATCTTATATGCTTTTGAAAGTATTTTTTCTCCTCCGAACGAACATGTAAGAAAGCCTAGAAAAAATAATTACTTTACAGACAAAAGGCACATCAGAATTTCGAAACAAGAAATAGTTAATAGCTGAAAATCTACTCCCATGTTGGCTAATTGTAGTCACCTTTGTCATCACCTGATGTAAGGGTTGGTAGCACATTAGGTTCAATAACAATAACAGAGAAGGGCATTTAGTAGCTCACCATCTGTTCATGAATGCTAAATCCAAAAAATATGTGTGTGCTTCTGACATAATCCATCTGAGGCCATACCCAATAAATTACTTTACAGACAAAAGGCACATCAGAATTTCCAAACAAGATATAGTTCACAGAATACCAAGCTTAAATAGCTTAAAATCTACTCTCATCTTCTCTAATTGTAGTCACCTTTGTCATCACCTGAAGTAATGGTTGGTAGCACCTCAGGTTCAATAACAATGACAGAGAAGGGTATTTTGTAGCGCACCATTCATGATGCTAAATCCAAAAAATAAATGTGTCTTTGACATAATCCATCTGAGGCCATACCCAATACACCAGTCAAAAAAAGTTGATGTTGTACGGTGAGAATGGTACCATATAATTATATAACAATTACCACTAATCAGGTAATACAATATTGCTTGTAGCATTTTTTACTTTATACTGAGAACATGACACATTAGGTGATTAGGACCTCCTAAATTTTTTCTTATTGAGCACTATTTATGCCATCCTGTGACTTGCCTATATACAATCAGTAAGGGTAAAGCTCTGTATCATTAGTTGGACATCTGGCAACTACCAAAACAGTAATATCATTATTTTTCATGCATTCCTTTAAACAAAAGGAGCACTACATTGCTACTTCTTCCAGAATCACAAGTTCATTATATGTTAGCATACCGTGCTAACAATTATTTTCAATATAGGGTTCAAGTGTGTTAGCTTTTGTACTAAACGTCTAATCCTTCATGAAGCACATGCCTTGATATAACTATTAAGATTTAAGGAATGCAAAAATAAATGGACTCGAGTATTTGTTCGAAATCATGTTCTGTACTTCATATTTTTCCATGCCAATCAACTCTTTTAATTGACAAATCCAGCCCTTACTCATATACTGCTAGAACCCCGCAAATAAGCTATACCAACTTAAACCTCTGTGTGTCATTGAGAAATGCAGCCCTCACTCATATACTGTTAGAACACCAGCAAATAAGCTATACCAACTTAAACCTCTGCGTGCAATTGAGAATTGCAGCCCTTCCTCATATATACTGCTTGAACCCCAGCAAATAAGCTATACAAACTTAAACCTCTTGTGTAATTGACAAATGCAGCCCTTACTTAGATACTGCATGAGTAGCATCTGCTTGTGGAGGTGGGCGGCGGCATGAGTAGCAGCTCGAGTAGTGGCCGAGTGGGTCTCCTGCAGTAGTACCTCGGGAAGGCGCCACCAGCTCGTCCTCAGTGCCTCTAAACATTTGCAACAACGTTACATAGGCGAAAAATACAATCTGAAATTTGAGGTTACCAAGAGGAGGTCATCCTTGTTGCCGCTCATCATCGATGACATGCTGCAGAGAAGAACATCTCCACTAACAGCCTGAAACAGATCATACTTTTGAAGTTCCAAGATTCCTTCATGTACTGTCAACATCCATGGACACAACAATTTACAGCGAACAAACTTACCTTCTAGTCCTCGGTGCGGCTGGTCAAATTGCTAATATCTGAGGGAAGCTTCTGATTGGGTGTGCTACGACATCATATATCTAATCCTTGAAACCTTTGCTCAACATCTCATCGGCTTCACCCTATCATGAAAGCATGTTAGACCGACAAATTTTGACCAAACAAAAAAATGCATATGAACGCAGAGTACACTAACGAGAATTAGGATCTTGATGCCCCACATGCGCATATGTGAGAAGAGAAGCTGACACAAATAACATAGCAGAAAAATGGGAGCACATAATCACATGTTAAAGGTAAACTTGCAATAGCAGTAGGTACCTTGTATTTTCATGAGGACATGTACTCCTTAGCTTCTCAATCGCCGAAAAGTTTATTTTGCAGGCACTTTTCATGCATTATCAATACCTCAATTACCTGTTTGCCAAAATAATCGTTGAATTCATAAACATAAATTGCGCCATTTACGATCTAACCAAATACAACTTTTCTACAATTCAAAATAGTGGAAGAAGAGCCACAGTAGCGATAATCAAATACAATGGGTGAACTGGGTCAAGCATCTAAAGGTACTTTGGTTAGAGCAGGTCAAGTCTTTCAGGCCACAACAACAAATAGTTCATTACGCTGCACACGTCGTCGGGTACAGAACAGTGACGCAGCTACCAGGCATCGGTCAAGGATGAGTGAGCCGATGCCGCTAGCAGGCCCGGGCCCCATAGGTGTGCCACATGTGCGGCCGCACAGGGCCCAGAAATTTTGGGGCCCAAAATTTCGTCTAGGCTGTGTAACCATATACTGCAGTAGCCAATCCGCTAGCCTTTTTAGGCCGACTTAGCCTGGCCGCCGACTTAGCCTGGCCGCCGACTTAGCCTGGCCCATCTGCTGGAGAGCGCTGTCTCAGTCCGAGTCTTGCGCTAGATCGCGATTCGCGAGCGAGTTGATCGATCAATTAGGCAGGCCGTAGCTCGCTTGCTCAACTCCCGCAAAAAAAATCCCGATTTAGAGAGAGCCGCCGGTGTCAGGCCGCAGCAGCCAAGCCACACCGTGAGTCCGTGAAGGTTTTCCTTCTCGAAATCTCGACTCTCGACCGATCGGAAACACGATGGCAATGGCAAAGCGTTGGTTCTACAACCCCGTTCTGATCAGCTTCAGCACTCGGCAGGGATCAGTTACTCCTTCCCTTCTCGTCTGCTATTACGATCTGTTTAACTGGACCAGGGCATGATGAAACATGAGGTGAGTTCGACAGTCCATCTAATCGCTCAGAAAATTAGTAGCTTTGTTGCTAATCCAATTGAGTGATGATGTTACATGATCCTTCAATTTTGTTTTATCCATCTTTCATATGTAGTGTTTTAAGAATCAAAATTTGAGTCATCATGGAAAAGTAATAATCCAAATGCATAAGAGAAAAGGAAAAGAACTGGATTAAATTCAGTTAGTCCATTTTTTTGTGATATAGGGCCCTAATTTAGGGTTCCGCACATGGCCCTGGATTTTGTCGGCCCGGCCCTGGCCGTAGACGCTTCGTCTGGGGCGTGCAGAGGAGGAAGAGGCCGATCTCGTCGTGGTCGCGTGGAGGAGGCACTCCGGAACAGATGGTCGCCCGGAGGAGGCAACCCGGAACAGACAGTCGCCGAGAAGGAGTCTGGCGACCTCAGCCCGTCGGGGTCGCGCAGAGAACGCCCAGCTCGTCAGGGTCACCCAGAAGAGGAAGGAAGACACTGTTCTCTCCGGTGTCACACCAAGGAGGAAGCCTGGCTCAGGTGATTGTGCGGAGGAGGAGTCCGGTGACCTCGGGGCTGGGGAGCTGTCGCGCTAGGTCTGGCCACCGATGAGCACTGGTCTAGCGCCGCCGACGCCACGCTCGCACATAGAGGATAGAGGAACCGATACGAGGAAGGATTTTGAGAGTTTTCTTTCACAAGCGAAAGCGAAAGAGTAGCAGGCCGGTGGCGTTTTCTAGCCCATATGTTCGGGAGCGAAGGCAGAAAATCTGGCAGAAAACGGGAGGCTTCACCAACATACGTTGAACTCCCATTTAATAGTAAAGATAACGCGTCACGAGAATATTTGCAGGGGCATGGCGTGTGGGCAGCCTGCTATAAACTTGTGGTCACCTTGAACAAATACACAGCAACGTTGTTCCGCCTGAAACAGGAGGTGGTCGAGACCTCTGTGGAATTCGTCACCCTCGCGGAGTGACAGGTTGCCGGAAGTAATTACCAATGAGGTAAACAAACACACAAACATTTCCAAATCTTTAACCTCGAAACCAAAAATTTCACATCCAACAGATGCAGAATTCTGAAATGGTCCTATGTAGGGCTGGACATAAAGCTCGAAGCTCGACGAGCTTAACGAGCGCTCATTTGCTCGACTCGTTTAGCTCGGCTCGTTATGCTAACGAACAGAGCCAAACAATGATTTTCGCTCGTTATCGTTAATGGGCTAAACGAGCGAGCTAACGAGCCTCGCGAGCAGCTCGTTATGCTCGTTAATTTGGATCCCATCTTTCTTTTAGGGGTAGATCCCATCTAACTAGGATCCTGACAGGTGACAGTCCAACACTATTCAGCAAGTCCATATCACAGCCGAGATTTACGGTCTACCCATGTAGGCAACATCGAATCTCATTTACTCCTTGTCAATCATCAATGACCTAGTCATCTCTAAATTTAGATTCATTTTCTTAACGAGCTGCTCGCGAGCGCTCGCGAACACTTAACGAACCGAGCCAAACTTTATATTTAGCTCGTTATCCTTAACGAGCTTAACGATTCGAGGCTTAACGAGCCGATCCTTAACGAGTCGAGTAGCTCGTTAGTCCAGCCCTAGTCCTATGTTCCCAAGAAGCTGTGGCGATGGTGAAGCCGATTGTGAACTCGCAGGAGGCCACCAGAAGTTCCTTCTGTAGGCCACCAAGAGTGGAAGGGACGTCGGCCGTTTCCTGGAACAGCCCCAGAGGAACACATTTGCACCATTGTGCAGCTGCTAGCTCTGATGTTCCTCTGCCCAGGGCAAGTGTTGTCGTCGCAGTTCACAGATTTCGACTTCTCATTGATGTTTTATTTGGTTTCCTGTCTTGGTTGTGTTCACACGAGAATTTTTATTCAGTTTAGGAGTGTCATACTGAAATGTGTCCAACGCTTTCTGTCTGGGTTGTGCTGTATCTGTGTCCAATATTTTGGATAGATTTTGTTGATTGTAGCTGAGAAAATATGACGTCAAACTAGTCTATGTCGTCAAAGTTGCTGAATAAGCAAAAGGTAAAACCTCAATCGAAGCCTTTGCTGTCGAATTAATCATGGAATTCTTTGCTACCGTCCACTATCACAGCAAAGAATTCAATGATCAATTCGGGAGCGAAGTCCTCGTGCTACTGCTGGAGGGGAAACAAAGGGATGTGGGGTGTATTGTTGCTCAGGTAACCGCTCAGGAGGAAATAGTATTTCCCAGACTCATGAAGCAGGGACCTGCTTTCAACACTGAAAGATCTCATCACCGCAACAAAACACACTACTTCTTCATGCTCAACAAAAATGATAAGAGATAGAAACAGTGAACTGAACACCCGAAAACTTGGAGTGAATCCGGAGGATGCGTATCGGCTCAGACTACTTTTAAAGATCTTCAAGGCGGACTTTCGTCCGCCGTTAAGACGAGCGAACCATGTTTTTCTTCATCGCCGTTTAACACGAGACTCGTAGGATGAAACACAACAATAGAACGAAGCAGTACCAAAACAGCAAAGAAACTGAATACAAAGATAAATCTGACAACGTGCATAGGATCAGACTACTTTTAAGTACGGTCTACAAGGCAGGCGAAAGCCAGCCATTAAGACGAGCGAACCTTGTTTCTCCTCTTTGCAATTTTTCACATGAAAAGGAAACAGAGAAAACCCGGAACGCCGAAATACCAGTAAACCCTTGAACAGCTATGAGAGAACATGAGTAGATCGAAAAGCAAAAACAAGTGAGCTCAATTCAAACACATCCGACGGCAAGAAGAAGATAGACGACAATGAGAGCGGCCAGCAGGCGGCGCTGTGGAGATGGATGGAACGAGCCCTAGGAGATGACAAGGTATTTATAGGGAGACGGCTCCAGAAAAGTACCCAGATGTTGCAATTATTTCCCTACATGCCATCTCTTGCAGCCCAGCCCATGGAGAAACTTTAGCCCCACCACTGCCCGGCCTCCGCAGTCGGCACTATCAGAGGCCCATTAACGTCCTTTTTTTTGCGAAACCCCATTAACGTTCATTCGATGACTGACTATCGTACGTACGTGGGCATCGCCACTATGCAGCAATGCAGCATCGAGCACGTGAAAGCAAGAGCGAAAATTTTCGAGTAAAATCCACAGAAAATTTTCGAGCACGCGAATACGATTTTACGGTCACTGAAGACGTGTGGGTGTGTCACATACGGTCACCGCCTGGAGCTGTGTATTTGATGATGTGGCACTGGTTGACCGGTCAATATTTTTTACAAAAAGACCCTTAAAACACACCAATTACATGAGTCAAGGTCCGTGCAAGCATGGTGGCGATAGTTGGAAGTAGCCCTAGGGTATGACTGATACCCCCTCTTTTACACGGGTGACATGGGCCTCTCTTAACCCCATGTTTTTCCCACTCGTCTCCCTGTACTTTATTCTCCTTCTAATTAATAAATTTAGCAGTTCTCCGGGTAGGATTTTAAAAAAAGTCCATGTAAGTAGATCCCTTAAAACGCCCAATCTTAAAAAATAACCGTTGTTTATCTTTTGAGGCAAAAAAAAGACCCGCATAGGCACCGTAAAACGGCCCTATCCCCGAAATATTTTTTAAGTGGTGCGGAAAATGAGTCGTGAAATCGCCGATATAACAGGAATTGCCGCATAGATTTACACTACTCCGGATCCATTTGCGCGAGTTGGTAGGAGGGACATTTTATCTTCTTCTCGCTAAAGTGTCGTTACCGATCTTTTCGGGCCTGATCCTTCTAGTGCTCCTTCTAGCCTGACCGTGAGCACCCGCACCCGCCACACATTGGATTTCAGCTCACTCCACCCCAGTCGCAGCCTCGACGAGCTTCCATGCCTCCCACGGTTGGCGTCCCTGTCACTGCGCCCAATACTTCTGCAACGCGGCGAAAAGGAAGCGGTAGGGAAACCACTGTTGGAGATATGCCGAACAGGCAATAATAATAGTTATTCTTATATGGTTTATAATTAATGTTGGTGTTTCTATGTTGTAACTGTCATGGCTCCTGAATGTGAGATTAAGAGGAAAACTCATACGCACGTGTAGAGACATAATCACTTACACGTACCCTAGTCTTGTCTCTTGGACTAACTTATTGATTGCTGGATGACCATGTTTTCCTGGACATGAGCATATGATTGTTGGTATCAATAAGAGCTCATTGATGGCTAAACAATGTGGCTGGGTAGACCCAATTAGATGATTTACAATGCGATCCTTTTGACACATCATTAATAATATTATCACAGTATGATTAACGTGCTGACATATACTTAGACCATGAGGTTATTTATGTCATGCATGCTTGAAAGATTACTCTAGGACTGTTTAACGTCCTACCTGAAAATGGGTGATTATAACGGCACATTCTGGGTAAGACAGAGAGTGTATATTAGTATATATGTTTCGAGTCTGGGAATTGCTCCTCCGTCAAAAGAGAGATACATCCTTGGTCCACTCGGTATGATGATATCCAATATGTTTTGCAGACACCGCATGACAGTAATCATGGGGATATCGGAATACATGAGCGAGTAAAAGGGAACATATCAATAATGAAGATAATGAATATATCGTGATCAAGAGTTGATTCACAAAGATATCAAAATCTCATCCTCGGGTATTGCTCTGTATCGCGAAGCAATGGGAACACGTACGATAATCAAACAGGTTCAATCTGAGTTATTCGCAAAACGGTGGGAATCAATATGGTCGTCCACGACTCCGCTATTGATTATTGATCATATGGTGTTGTGAGTCATGTCTACTCATTGTCGAACTTGTAGGGTCACACTTTTAAACTTGCTATAGTCTCAAAGTGTATTATGGATGGTTTAGTAAAAGAGAGAGTGTCACCGGACTAGATCTGAAGTGTCGAATCTATTCGGAGTAATCGAATCCATCCGGAGAGAATTTTGGAATGGTTCCAGGTTATCGGAAAAGTTCCAACGCACGCGCGAGAGAGTCTAGGTGGCCGGCTCCCCTTGTGGGACCGGAGGCACCCAAAGGGCCCCAAAGCAGCGGCCAGGGTTTTGCCTATATGAATATTGCCATGAACCATCATATCATAATTAGTAAAGATAACTATAATTTAATAGATTTCCAACTGTAATTTTTTACCCAACAATGTTTATATATTTAGGGAGATGACTCTAGTGAAACTATGCCCCTCAGTCCATCTTGTAATATTTTTACAGTCTTAATCATTTGTTTTCACCATTATTTTCTCGTTGGTGCATTTTTTTCATTTATTGTTATTCATCACTTGCAACCATACCATTTAATCCTTGTAACTAGCTGGATGTGAAGCTAGACAAACTTTCTGGACGTTGGGTCCAAGTTAGTTTTAAGTTTTGTGCGCAGATACCACATACTTGGTTGACGTATTTGTTGTCTCCTACGAATTTGATATATGTTGGTTCTCAATCGAGGGATATACTTATTACTACCCTACTTCATCGTTCCTTCCGGGCACGCAACAAAGTACCAAGTATTCAAAGGGGAGATTAGCAGCCAAATTAAACATGCCACTGCTGATTTTAATAGGTTCGTTCTTTGGGCTACATTATATGGTCTGTCACCTACAATCGTTAATGTAAACTAAGACCGACTTTTTCTATTTAATTTTTTTCAATAGTTTTTTATATGTGACATATAGATAATAACATAAGAGTTACAAACATACTTTAGTATTTGAGACCCTCTATTCTCAAGGCCCGAGACAGTCGCCTTTTTTGCCCGGCCTATGGACTGGTCCTGGCCCAGAGAAGCGTCGCAATCACCTCCGCCTAATGGTCGGGTTCACCCTACCACCTATGTGTGAGGACTGTCGGTGTCCTCTCACGTCGGGAGGGGATGGGGGCGGACCACACAGACCCATCTCAGAAAAAGCCCCATCTCAAAAAAGGTTCGGGATAAGATCACCTCAAGCGAAGCTCATCCTAAGGGGGACGAAACCCACCCATTAATTGTAACATCCCAATTTTTTTCAATTCGTATGTTAACATGTCATTAATATGCATCTAATTTTTTATCATATAAGTTCAAAAGAACTAATTTGGCGATTATATATAACCTCAAAAGAATATTTGAAATTATTTAAAAGCTCGTACAAGTCCTATTGATAAAATGGTTTTACAAAAAAAATTGAGATGAAAAAGGCTTTCATATGTTCTAAATTGAACATAATATTTATGTGATTTTTTCTGAATTTTGGAGATGAAATTGAACTATTTTTTTGAGCTATATTCATTTTCCTAAAATAGTTCAAATAATAAATTGAATAAACAGAAAATAGAATAAAGGACGACTCAGCTAGGCCGTAGCGCAGCGGGTCAAGGATGCGGGCCATGGACCAAGGCAGCTTAAAAGCCGGGGCATTGACCAAGGCATCCTTCAAATAGTTAAATGAAGCAATACATCTTTCATCAAAGTGAAACGAAATATTATTCTACAATAGGTTAGTCAAAGGATTAGACACTTTTGAGAAATTTATCTATAGTACTTATTAAACTGAAATCCATGGTGATGATATGGTAGGTCGCTCTAAATCTAGCCCATGTTTTCTAATATTTTACTGGCTGATTTCCCTCCCACAGAAATATTAGTAATTGTTTTTTTTGCGGGAAAAAGAGATAACTTAAGCTGAGGTAGGAGTACAATCATCGGCGACAGCCCTGGCAATCTCCTGGGGAAACTTCCTGGCCAAACCGCAGTTCTGGACTGAACCCTACCCATTCTTCAGCAAATGCGGCATCCGCGGCGCCGTGGCTCAAAGACCGAAATAGTGCAGAGTTGATCACTCGTCGCTTCGCAGCCTCGCAGGTGCAAAGTACCACCGTACGTGGACAGTACAGAGACGGCTTCTAGTGAAAGCTCCAGCATCTCTATCAGTAGTAAAAGAAGGCGGGCATGGATCGAACGACATATAAATATTCCTGAAGATTTCCTGTAATTTTCTCTTTCCGAAACATCAGTACCATGCTTATTACTCCTAGTGGAAACAGTTATAAACTCATGGAGTCCAAGAATAGTTTGACGCAATTAGCATTCACCTACGTAGGTACGTGCGTAAGTGCATGCTTGGTCTGCAAGAATTTGGGGCTGCTCTTTATTCCCTCTTCGGTTCGGTTCTCACTTTCATTTGTTTAATTCTATCTTCCGACTGTTCCATATGTCTTGCGGTCGTTTCTTTCTGGTTTTGACTGACATGGCTGCAGTGTTCTTGTGGCTTTTGCTGGCCGTCTGAAGGCTGCTCTCATCTCTATGCTGGGTATGGGATTGTGTTTTATCGCTGGTAAGGTTTAGTCTTTTAAAGGGATGTTGTCAAGATTATAAATAGGCGACGTGCATTCCACTGAAAATAATATTGATCTGTCGTTTGATATATGAGAAGAGCTCTGTGTATGAGTCTTATAAGCATCTATGTTTTGATGTCCTAGATGAGTTCTAGGTACACATGCTACTAGGAATTGGTTCTTTTTTAGTTATTAGTTTGGCCAATATGCATTTTCTTTCCTACATTGGAAAGCGTAGATTCAGCATTATCAGATACTCAAGATGCTTATATTCATCGGTCTGTATAATCAAGAAGTTAGAATTTGATTCCTCTTTTCATGGAATGACTGAAACTGAAAAAATTCCTCTTTTGATTATTCATCAGTCTTTATAATCAAGATGAACTACAAATGCTTTTCCTTTTGCCATTATGTTGGATTGGATAAAAAAAGTTAGAATTTGATTGATGTTACTGGTACAGAGGCTAAGGCATTCCACATTGATTGTGTTGCACAACTCTTGAATAGAAACGTCTCAGTCAGACCATTATCAGATCAGATATCCTCACTGTGTGAAGGTTAGATTACTGTATCGACTAACACACTTTTTTTATATTACTTGTATGTTTTTCCACTACACAATGCTTAGGTTGTAGTTTTGTGCTCACTCTTCACTCACATGCTTTCCTATATTTTTCCATTGTCAGATCAAGAAGGCTTTATGAGGTGTAAAGGTTGAGGTCACACTTAGCGGCAATATGTGCATAAATTATCGTATATATGCTCTTGCCTCACAAGCGAAAAGAGAGTTAGCACATGTAGTTCGCTTACCTATATGTGAAGCCTCTGAACCTATGTTATGCCTATCACGCTGTTCAATATGAATGTAAGATAAGATTTTCTCATGTAGTTCAGGGCACGCTATCAAGATGCCATGAACCTGAAACCACATGGCAGGCAACTTGACCCGCCTATTGTAATTTTTCCTGACAATAATGATTCTCTTTATGGTATGCTCTTTAGCTTATAAGATAAGAACTGTATTATCTAATCCAAATACTAAACTATTGTTCTTATCTCTCCTTAAGGTAATAAAAAAAAAAGAGGAACCGGTGATGTTTTTCAAGTTGTTGATGTTTTGTGCCGTTCTCCCTGCATCTACTTTGTGAATAAGTTGTCTATGTGCTTCACCTTCGGTTACATTGGTTGTAATGCACAAATGTGGAATCCTTTTTATTCTCATTAGCCTATGATAACAATGGGGTCTTGCTTTCGGCAGTTGTGGAGTGCAAGTGCAATGTTCAAATTTCCACTGTTTCTGAAACTGTCAATTTAGACACGAAAATGAAACGATTATTTTTGTTTAGGTGCATAACTATCGGTATCAAATGATGACACTACAGAGTATGGGTTTTTATATGGTATAAGTTAAATGAATACAAATAAAATTAAATACTTTTCACCAGCAAATAAAGCATGTGTCAAAAATGTGGTAGTTGCATCCGGCAGTTGCGCAGTCGCGCAACGGGTCATCTAGTCCTTCAAATAGTTAAATGAAGCAATACATCTTTCATCAAAGTGAAACGAAATATTATTCTACAATAGGTTAGTCAAAGGATTAGACACTTTTGAGAAATTTATCTATAGTACTTATTAAACTGAAATCCATGGTGATGATATGGTTGGTCGCTCTAAATCTAGCCCATGTTTTCTAATATTTTACAGGCTGATTTCCCTCCCACAGAAATATTAGTGATTGTTTTTTTTTTTTTGCGGGAAAAAGAGATAAGCTGAGGTAGGAGTACAATCATCGGCGACAGCCCTGGCAATCTCCTGGGGAAACTTCCTGGCCAAACCGCAGTTCTGGACTGAACCCTACCCATTCTAGCCAATTTGTGACTCACCACATTTGCATCACGACTGACTTTAGTGATTTGAATTTCTCTTTCACTAATAAACTCTCGAATGGAATTAATTCTGAACGCATGGATGGAATTGTTTGCTTGGCTCCTCTTGATCAGCTCCAAAGCCTTGGCACAGTCCGACTCCACTATAAAATTCCTAGCAGTCCAGTGCAGGGATAATTGCAGGCCCTCCTCAATGGCACACAACTCTGCCTCTGTTGCATCGGAGCAGTGTTCCAATTTCCTACAGGCAGCAAAGATCACCTCGCCATTATGATCACCTCGCCATTATGATCGCCTGCGAAATCAACACCGAATAATCGCAAAAACCTAGTTGGCTTCCTGCGGGCGGTACGTGGCGGCGTTTGGTGGTCACATTGTTCAGCAAATGCGGCATCATCGCCGCCGTGGCTCAAAGACCGAATTAGTGCAGAGTTGATCATATGCTTCGCAGCCTCACAGTCGCAGATGCAAAGTACCACCGTACGTGGACAGTACAGAGGTTGGATAATGATGCATTGAACCCGTGAAAACTTGAAGCCTCGGAGTGCGTACGTGCATGTCCTTATAAGTCGTCTAATCATGGTGTGCTTGGTCAATTTGAATGTCTCCACAGGAGACGGCTTCTAGTGAAAGCTCCAGCATCTCTATCAGTAGTAAAGTAGGCGGGCGTCGATCGAACGACATATAAATATTCCTGAAGATTTCCTGTAATTTTGTCTTTCTGAAACATCAGTGTGCTTAGTAGTCAAATCAAAACAGTCAAAAACGCAATTAACATCAATTCTATTGATAGTCCAGGAATATTTTGACGCAATTAACATTCACCTACGTAGGTACGTGCGTAAGTGCATGCTTGGTCTGCAAGAATTAATCGCGGAGATAGGTAAGCAGTTAGCGCAGAGAACGTGTCACACTTGAACAAATCCACCCTCCTCACAAGATTTACCCGTACGTTAGACCTGATTAAGAGTTTAATATGATGTCGTCGGTTTCACAAACACAGCAATCAATGGCCCTTTCAAACGAAGAAGAAAAAAAAGTAATGTGAATAGATTCCGATGCTAACCTTTCATCTCTTAACCAGTCCAACTTACTATTAGTGTCGATCAACTACTACTAGTAATTCGTCTCCTCACGCAAAACAAACGTCCACTCATTATAATTACCCGTGTTATTGTCGTCTTCAATCCACACACACGAAACTGACCTTGTCCAGCCATATGTGTTGCTTCCCAGGTACAAGCCACCTAGTACTATAAATTAACCTCTAATGGCTCACCTCGCTTCCCCATTAGTACAATCTATCAGCAGCATGGAGCAGGAGAACTTAGGTTCGTGGCTTGGACTAGCAACCGGCGGCGCTGTATGGCATAGGAACGACGGTGAGCGACGGCGCCCTCCGGTTCAACTTGACGAGCTGTTCCCGCAGCGTGTCAAACAAGAGCGCGATCGTGATGAACAAGCGGTGGTCGAAACGGGTGAGAAAGATGCAAAACAGAGGATCAAGGACGTCGGCCGATCGTCGTCGAACGGTCCAAGTTCGAGCGATGGCGGCAGCGACGGCGGCAGGAGGAAGAAACTCAGGCTCACCAAGGAGCAGTGCACCCTGCTCGAAGACAGCTTCCGTGCCCACAACATACTATCTCATGTATGCATCTATGGAATTAATTTTGTTATTTGGAAATTTCTTGAATCTATATACGATAAATCCGTGGTTCTGCTTCTATGGGTAGCTAGCTGCTGAAAACATGGTTTCTGACGTCCGTGTGGCATGCAGGTTCAGAAGCTGGAGCTGGCACGGCAGCTGAATCTGAGCTCCAGACAGGTGGAAGTGTGGTTCCAAAATAGAAGAGCCAGGTATGGAAATGTTGCGCTAGCTGTACTAGCAACCAAGTACTAGTAATCTACTGGTCATCAGTAATCGGTGTGCATGGTGTGATAACAAAATACGCTCTCCTATGTTAACTTAGTCAATCTTGTTTTGAAATTCTTTGTGCATGCAAAACAGAACAAAGCTGAAGCAGACGGAGGTGGACTGCGAATCTCTGAAGCGGTGGTGCGAGAGCCTGACCGACGAGAACCAGCGGCTAAAGCACGAGCTTGTGGAGCTGCAGCGGTCGGCGGCGGCACGGGCTGCGGCTCCCAGATCTTCTCCCAGCTGCCCAGGGCGGCGGCGATGGTGAACTTCTGCCCGTCCTGCGAGAAGGTGGCCGTGAATAATTAACCAATTCGAGTGCTTGATGCGATCAGCATGGTTTGATACAGGAAATATAGTTTTGGAGGACTCGAGTGAGTTCGTGTAGGGTGTATAAGTATTATGGTAACTTAATATTTTACGATCTTGGTTACATGAGGGATTCCATGACGTTACATGCAACCTCTAGATTACACCTCTATTGATTTGTCAGTTTGTTCTAATGAAATAATTAACGGGTCGTGGATGGGATACTGAGCAATGAAGTTTTGTTGGATTAGTTTTCTGCTTCCTTTTGCTCTCTTTTCCTCTTTCAGGTGTTGATTTGTTTATTTCCTGCTGAATTAAGCATAACATTATGTCCATACCGAGCATTATAAATGAGAGCTTGTGCTGTTCACCTAAACCCTGGCTTATGAGGGACAAATTTGTTTACAAAATCATCTAACTTTATTAGTGAAAAGTAACAATGATACCTAATAAAACCAAAGGAGACCCTTATCAAAACCAAAGGTTATGTCAAGCCACCACTAGAGAAGTTACCTTCTGTCGCCGTTGTTGCCATCAGTTTCCCTTGTCTTTGGTGGTCGATCTGGTACTTGGAGGTGGAAGAACCCCCATCTACGATTTTTTCAAAATTCAGTTTCCTTCATGCTATGATTGTGTGTTGTTTGTGATAACGTCTCAACGGTGAGGTGACTTCGTGACAAGATTCCTAAGGTTACATTGGCATCCTAGTTCTAGCCGTTGTGGCTGGTGCAGCCAACAACCTAGAGCTGATGGTGTTTTGTTCCTCTGGATTATCGGCTCTAGATATGTCGGTTTGTCGTCCGCCACTTCTTCAGACCAGTCTTGACAATAGTGGTTGCGACAATCTATCATGCAAGGTGTGTTTCCTGGCCATAGGTCGTTCATTGATCTTATTCGTACTTGTTGGAGTGAGTGACTCAAGCGGCTCTTCAATGAGGTTAGAGTGTGTGAAGGCTTGGTCATCTCTGATTTTGTCACTCAAGTTTTGGAGGAACGCAAAGATACAAAAAAGAGAAGCTAGAGATGAAGACTTTGATATCTTCGATGTGACTTTTAGTTTTAGCAAGAGTAATTACTTCTTGTGTGTCTTTCAGTTTATTCAAGATAACTTAATCAATAAACTGAATTATTTTCTGAAAAAAGGTTAACTGGACTACAAGTATAATTTTGTCAAAGCATGTGGATGAAAAGTTGCATATTTGTGATTAAAAAGCATGTGCGTAGAAAATATTCCATCGAACCATAATCAAATAGAAATACCTTTAAGATTGTCCCTCCCTCTAGGGAAAAAAAAACAAATATATAAAACACACCTCATTCGAATAAATGTCAAAAAATTACACACATGACCAAATACATGCACCATGGGAATGGAAGTTACCTACACATTAGCGCGAGACACTTAAAAAATACATATTCTGATAGCGGAAAATATGTACACCATAGTACAAAACTTATTTTCCCTAATCAATCAGTTTACCATATTCATAAAAAGTTCACTTCACATCCACATTAAACAATTAATTACCACCATTTAGTCTTAGATATATCCAGAATAAAAGGTAGGATCAGTGGTTGCAAAGAAAATGCCTAAGGACTCGAGTCTCGGTGGTTATGATATCCAGGTAGTACAATAAGTGGGATAGCATTTTGGTCAGGGCAATCCATTTATTAAACTAGATGATACCCCGCGCGTTGCTGCGGGAATTGGGAGACAACAAATTAATAATTAGTCAAAGATGCCTTGTGTTGCAAGTACTTGTAACAGATGTATTATCAGGGTCATAGCAGCTATAGCGATGGTGTTCTGATACCAGCACCCAAATGTGCTATCCTTGAAACGAAGCGGTGAACCAAGTCAGCTTGTATACCCTCAATGGATAGATGATGCTCAAAAGTTTATGCTCAATATAAAACCCATCCCTCTCTAATATATTGATTAATCAAGAACCTGAGCACGGAATGTGGGAATTGATCGCATATAAATAGTCTGATTCCAATTAAGATCAAAGCTTCATCAAGATGATTGCAGCAAGGGGCACCTGAGCTCCTTTTGCTTCCAGCAAGGAACATTTGCCATATGTACCACCTAAATTCAATATAGTTGACGTGCATTCAGTCGATGACCCTTCCACTTGCAGCCTCGGTCTTACGAAGCACATCTAGTTCCTATCAGGATTGACACTTGAATTGATCAGAGCAAATTCAGATGAATTAGTTAAACAATTACCTAATAGACTTACCTGGAACGTGTACTTTGACGTATCAATGAGTTACTCCCTGCAGCAAGGCACACCAATACATGTATTTCCTTATTTTACAGTATGCTCAATATTTTGTCAGAGAAAATAGAAGGCACTGGCAGGAAATTTTGACATACCCGTTGATGATTGATGATCTTTTGCACCATGCAATATTGTACCTCCCATATATGGGTTTGCATGGACTTGGATGGAGATAAAGCATACAGGCTAAATTGCAATCGTCATGTAGTGCCTCACAATCACTGGCTATGCCGAGCTCGCATTAGGCAGCAGTAGCAGTAAACACGGCTGCACGGATGGTCACTGGCACGATGGCATAATTCAGAGAGATGGTTGCAGCAAGGATTACCCGACCACAGATGTGTGAGAAGATAACACTTTAAAAAAATACGAATACAACATGTACTATGATATAGATTATGTGTTTGCACAGATGACGTGAACAGATATCTACTTTGCAGGTAATTGGCAACAAAAAAAAAACACTTGCAGCTGTGAATAACCATTCAATGGAGAGAGATACACCATGCGAGAGCTTGCCTTGGTGGAGTTACGTCATCAGGGGTTGGAAACCAGGATCGATTGCATTCTTCTGGAGAATAACGCACGCCAATATGCCATCCTGCAAAAGAAAATAGAAGAGAACAAAAAAAAAGGAAAATCAAGAATAGAGAGAGTCGTGAGGGAGGAGAGGGCTGAAGAAGGAAGCCAACAACACAGCGCCGCACCCAGCTGACATTGGTGGATGGAACCTGGTCTGATGGATTTAAGACTCGCACCTCCATATGCGATGGATGATGGGGAATCGTGAGGACTGTGTTCTTGGGGAGGCAGGCCGCAAGGGTGAGGATCGGAACAGTAAAAAACGGATCACCATGGCGGCGAGTGGATGCGTTACCAGAAGCGGAAGAGGATTAGTGCGATCTTAATCAGGGTACATAATTCTGTTGGCGTCGACGAAGCCAGTATCGAGGAAGACGGAGGAGTAGGCTGTATCTGGGCCAGTGGGCTTGAGCAATAAGATGGGCTGTAATGAAGAAATGGGTTGCATGCTACGAAGGAGTTGTTCAGCGACGAAACAATTAATTAACAGAAGAAATGGAATGACGTGGAATGGAAACTGACCGGAGTGACGTGGGATGCCCGCATGTTGAGGGAATTCCTTTTCCTTGTAGTGGGTCATTGCTATATTTTTTTTTTTTGAAGGGAGTTCGTGATCCTCAGAGATACAACACACACGCACACACGAACAGAGACAGGAAAGAACTCAACGCCCAACGAAGCCAGGCACCACCACACCGCGAACCTCTATCGAGCACCAGCAGCACGCCGCCTGGGAGGAAGAAGGCAAGCACGCCACGCACCGCAGCCAGCAGCCCGAACAACCTTGTTGAGATGCCGCAAAATCCATCCGATGCAGGCGCCGGAATCTGAGCGATAAACGAACCTCGGCTCCGAGCCACCGCCAGCTCGCCCTCGCCGTCTCCCGCCGGAGACGAGAATGAAGGCGCCACCCTTCTTCCACATAACCGACCGAGCCCGCCGGCGGAGAAGATCCTCCCGTCTGCAAACTCCCACGAAGTTGTCTTCATCCTCGCCGGCCTGCAAAAAGGACGAAGAACCACAAAAAGTCGAGGAATCCTAAGATCCGCGGCCACCAAAAGTCGCCTGCGCCACGACGAAGCTCCGAGGAACGCCGCCGCAGAAGGGGAAGCGCGTCGACCCCCACCTAGCCACCGACACCATCGCCACCTCCACGACGCCGCCGGCGGGTCCCTATCACGACCTACACTATGTACAGGCCGGGATCCGGGGATCCCCCACCCTCCCGCCGCCGGAGCGGCCGACGGAGGGGAGGAATCCCGCGAATCGCCGGCGAGCGAGGTGGTCGGACGGAGCTTGCTCAAAAATCGCCTCTCCCGATCTACTGTAGAAGGGGAAAGAGAGAGCGACCGACAGCTCTAATGGGTCTTTTGGGTCATTGCTATTTAGATATAGAAGATACATTATGAGTTACAATTTGATGTCTTGGAATCTATGATATTTAATGAAGATAGTCTTAATATAATAATTATATTATTTAAGTCAATATTCTTTTTTTACACGGTAAAGATGCAAATATTGATTCATCTTATTATGTGTAAAGAATATATATGCTAGTTGATAATGATGTTGTATTAGAGTGATATAAAATCGTATCAAGGGTTACACATAGAAGAGATTTATTAATGTGAGGCATGAAGCCCGACCATGGTCATCTATTTATAGTTCTCGAATCATTGGGTATACTTGCATCAAGATCACAGTCCTTACCAAAAATATCTAAATAAAAGATACATTCTTCCGATTATATATTCCATATAATTTTCTACTGGTTTTTCCTAATTTATATATTCATCCACTCTAGAGCACGTCCGAAGGCACCATTTCTCTAGTGCAAAGGGAAAATGATTTTCTCATTTAAAACATTGATTTTTGTGGATTTCTGTAGTTGCCGATAGCTATACAAAATCAACATTGTGATATAAATATACAATTACGCTGGAGATGGCGTGGCAGGCACTTCACTCAACCGCTAATAGCAGCTCTCAACATTTTAATTGTCTCCCATCTTCAATCGTATTAATACCATGTCGCTAGTGCAAGTAAAATTACTATTGAAAAATGTAGCTTCCCAATTTTATTTTCATATTTTTAATTAACAAGTACATTCTAGCCACAATCATAACAACATAGCTATATTATCTTCATTTCAGTTAGAATCATTAGTTATCTGATATTCTCGACACCGTTGGACCCAACATTTGTTCCACTCATAGATTTGTTTCGGAAGGACATGCTCATCACACATAGATTTGCAACTAGAAATTGTTCTGCGCATAGATTTGCAAGATTTCTTTCGGAAGAACATGCCCATCACACATCCACGATGAGAAACTTATAACACCAAATGAAGTTTTATTGTTGCATGGTTACTCAGTGTATCATGCAACAAAGTTGATGCAAGTCATGTTGCTCGTTTGGTGAAAAGACAAGAGCCATCTTTTGATGTCATCATCTTATCTTTGACATCGGTGTCTTGACTTTGTATGCTACCACATCTCAAATTTTAATAGGTCAAATATGCACAAGTTGAACAAACTTCCAAAACTTTGAAGCGTCACATGAGCCAACCATCACAAGAGGTGAGACCTCAAGATAAGGAAACTAATTGTGGCAATGGAAAGAGACACACATCTTCGAAGGTAGGTCGTCGTAGCCGGCTAGGAAGGCCAATGAGGGATCAAAATATCACCGTGGCTTCGTGAAAACCACATCAAGACACGAAGGCGTAGTTGGGTGTCTTTTTTAAAACAAAGTTCACTCTAACACCAATGAATTAACACCACATACACATAGATCTGACATTAAAGATGTCTAATTTACGCATCAACCCGCTCCTGAGATGATGGAAACAAGAAAGATGATAGAGAATACAATCACGACGTGTTTTCGTACGCGCACCACTGCCTCCTCCTATTCGGCCAGTTGTTCTTCTAATGCATAGAACTAACCTTGAGTTAGCATTTAGAGTGGATTATCATAATCCTCTAGGCCCAACTTATATCAAATGTTCTTGTCTTGCGTTGACACAAGTCTCCTTTCTCCTTTTGGTAGCACATCTGAAAAAGGAAAATTACGACGATTCTTTGTACATTAGAATATCAATTTCTCACAATCGCTTTTGTGATGCCGCAGGACCATGGCAATTTATTTTATCAATCCAAATTGGATTAAGATAGAAGAGTACATTCTTTCTCCTTTTTGTCTTTTTAGTGTTCTTTTGATCCGATTTACCTTCTCTTGTGGCGCTTTTGTGAATAAACACATCACAAGCAATTTAGCCACCACGGTGTGAGCCTAGACAGACGTATTAGCAACTGCAAAGAAAACACAGATCGGAGTTATACTAGTCCTAACTAGTCTAAGTTTTTTTTTTAAAGTCCTAACTAGTCTACCAACAGGCCCATAAAAATGTACATGGGCTAGAAATACTTCAAGATAACCACTAGTACCAACTGGGCCTAATTGCGACAGCTGAGATAATCAGTAAATCCGTTGTTCCTAGTCCACGTTCCACGGGATGAGTACACACAATGACACAAACACAATAAAGCAGAGTGTCTACTCAAAAAGAAAAGAAAATATATCAGAATGAGAAAAACTCATAAGAAGACACAGCGGGAAATTCTCTAGAGAAAAGACAAAATGGAAAGTTGGTCGATAAAGCTAAGCTCAAGAGCCACGGAAGATCAGGGACACTAGAAAATCTGCTCACGCCAATTACCCCACCTGACCATATCTGACAGCACAAGGTTGTTCGAGAAAGCGACACCGGATGACCGTAGCTCGGAGCCACGACAAACCAGACCGAACCAGTTCGTCGTCGTTCCCTCCCGTATAATTTGTCCTAATGATACTTAGGCAGACTTTTAGTCATCAATGACAATGACGATTTATAAAACTTCAAACCAGATCTGGCCGCTCTCCTAAAATATAAGTTAAAATGTCGTTATTGACAGCCCAAATTTACGTAAAAATGGGAAAGTCATTTGAAATAAGACATCCATGTTGGCATTTCTAGATCCTCACGGTTTTTGAGATTCTTTTAAGGCACTATTCGAGCTATTGCCATTCTCGGCATTATCAGAACCTTGAAATTTCAGATACGCTATTCGCATTGACGTTTTTGGCATTCTCAGAGTCTCTGAGATACAGATACACATTTGCATTGATGTTTTTTATATTCTCTTAAAGCATCTAAGAGTAAGATACATCATTCAAAATGGCTTATTTCAAATAAGTTAGTTGTTTTTGGCTAAATCTGGGTTGTCAAAATGTCATCCTAACAAATGTTTTGAAGAGGAGACATCTGGTTGAAAGTTTTTTGAGAAACACCTAAAATTTATAAAAGGGCAAATTATACTTCCCTACATCCTCTTACGAGTTACTGCTCGTGTATCGCCAAGTAACGTGCACCCATTGTGTCTCGAGTGACATGTGGCCCCATGTGTTGATGGTTAAGTGTGTGGTTTGTATTTTTTTCGTGGAAGCTTTGGAGTGGGAGTGTAGGACGTGGACTAACATTGTGAGACTATTTTAGGGCTTGTAGCGTCGGCTGCATGTGTTTTTAAGTACATCATGCTAGAAAAAGAGATAGTGATGTCGAACCACGATCAAGCGAGCCACAAGCATGATTTGGCCACACATTTGTCGTGTTTGTTTCCAAAACCAAATTCATTACTCTCTTGCTGAGCCTTGCTACTTTGACAATAAAATCGTAGGAAACTGTGATGCGCGCATGATATGTTGGAGGTTGGTCCACGGTTGACATTTGATAGTACGACTATGGAGAATTATGATCGATTGTTGCTGCATAGTGTCCATGTAAACGTTGTCAAAATCAACAAAACCACAACTATTGAGAGTAGGACTTCACAAACCTGCAAATTGAAGAAACCCATATCATAAGATCACAATTTTAGGTAAGTTATATCAGATGATCCAAATCTCACGTAGTCAACTAGGCATGCAACACAACCCAGATTGACCGGTTAGGTGTCACGTGACAGAGGAGGCGTCACTCTCTATTATATTTCCTTTGTACCAGACTTGACCTAGATTACACTTGCACCAAACTGATTGAATTTTTTTGTATTTCTATCCAAAATTATTCAAAAATTCAAGCATTGAAAATAAACTGAAAAAATGTGAACTTAAACTACATGAAAGTATGATCAATAAACTTGGAAAGTATGATCTCACTTTCCGTAGCCATTTGGAGGTTCTCGCAGTTTTGTAACTCTTCGCCATTTTTTTTCCTTCAGAATTTACGAAATGTAAATTTTCTTTTTGAAAATTGATAATTCAAACAACGTATAGTGAGTACATTTGGAAATGTTGAGCTCATTTTTTTCTAGCAGTTTGGAAATTGTCACAAATTTCATAACTTTCAGCACAAAAACAATCGAAATTTCCTCAAAAAAATAAAATACAATAGCTATTGGAATTTTTCAGATTTCTTAAAATGTTTTGAACTTCTAAACAACCTTTTGGACGGCTAAATTCAAGCTGATATAACACGAGGGACAAGAGTACCTTTTTGCGTGAGGGGACTGAAGTTGATACACGCTCGTCCTTAGCCTATCCACTGCTTCTGAAGCAAAGGTGGTTGGCTGCCAGTCTCCCACGGTGTACCAAGTACCGATCGAGCACCAGCTGGGAATCTGACGCCTATCCACAAACATAGGTGTTCGATGTTCCTCTATATCGTAGAGCCGTCCGATCCCGCGTTCACGACACGTTCGCGTGAAGAGATTCATCCGCAGACCTGCAGACCGTCGCCGCTATATGCTTGCCTTCGTTTGTCGACAGAAAAGAAAATAGAAAAACGCCGCCAAGTGTGTTTCGTAGTGCTATCGTCGTTTGCACGCACAATGTGCTACTCCTACCCACTACTGTCCTACGCATGTGGCACAAGAAGTTAAGTGGTCTAGATTCTTTGGTTTTTTACCGACGCAAAAGACTTGATATTTCCATTAATTAAGAATAAGCGAGAGTAGGCTAGTTAATTAACGGTAAACCGGCCTAAAATTGGAAAAACACTCTCGACGACCGTCATGGAACATGACTGTCGTGAGGGCACACATAGCTATTCTGGATACTCACACAAATTGCGCACATACTACCAGAGCTAGAGCCGTCGTCGAGGTTGTCACCCGTGTCATCGTCATCAAGCTGCACACCCTACAGCGACTCCGACTTTACAAGAAAGTCACTAAGGAGATCATATGAACACAAAGTTTACATCAAATTTTGGAATACAAGTTCACAGCTATTGCTATTGCTATTGCTATTGCTCGAAATACAAAGTTTTTAGCCATTGTTTGGAAAAAAGTGGACACAATTTATCGAAGTTACATCACAACGGTGACAACAATTGTTTTGGAAAAATTTATCGTCTCACCAGCGAGAATGCCGGTATGGACAAGTGAATAAATGCCGAATAGGATCTCATGATCATGGAATAGGGTCGTATAGTTTTCCTTCCTTGCTTTCGATTTCTGTAAGGACGAACGCAGCAAACCTGCCTCTCACCAACGTAAGAACATCGTTCTTCAAAGGTGCACTCCTCATTCCACTTATAAGCCGTAGGCAGATTCTTAGTTAGGTATCTTTCGTCATGTATGTCTGCAAATATTGTTAGAAAACATGAATTATTGATGATGTCATGGAGTACTAACCGAATCGAGGCTTGACAGATTTTTCGAGGTGGGAACGATTTTCATTATTGCATGGCACACATAAAACCCACAAAGATTTGTATCACGTGGTTGTTGAGGGCACTGTAATGTTGGTGACAAAATCGCTCACTTAGTTTGGTTTGCTAGCAGGTATTTGTGAAAACTAGGAATAAAGTAGCAACTGTTACCGGGTCAACCAGTACGTGTGTCAATTTGTCCTTCTCTTCTCCTCTCTTGGCCAACGGTCTCTTGATTATCGTCAGGTACTTTTCGAACACACTACAAAAGTAATGAGTTGGCGGATTGAGAAAACAACACGTGAAAGTTAAATCATAAAGTGAACTAGGGAACAATGTAATACATGTCCAAGAATTTCTCTAAGGGGTTATATTTCAAAGTTCCATGTAGGGAATCTACATACAATACCTTGTTCTGTTTAGTAATGATGATAGCTAAGATCCAATGAAAACTGCAAAGGAAAATAACAAACTTATGCCTGATGGTAAGAAAGCAGGATGTACAGAAAATTTTTAATAACAAACTTACTCCTGATTGTAAGGAAGCAGGATGAATTCTTTGTCTTGATAATGAGTCAACGCATTCACAGCATAGTCGAATGTACTTTCGTATTGATGGCTGCAAATGTTCGTGTAAGCGATAAGAGCCGGGTCAAGGAAACCTACCGGTTCTTTCTTGCGGTTGCACTCGAATAGCTGACTCCTAAGTACATAAAAGAGAATAGTTGGCATGTACTGAACAGAAGAAAGCTATTAAAATGTGAAAAGTATTTGTAAGGCACATACAATGTGAACAAACGCAAGAACGTGCCATCAACAGTATTCAGGTTGAAAAGCCTGAACATCTCTGAAAACTCAATGCCATAACGAATGCCCTCTGCGACGCCGTAAAAATCATCTTTCCTAACATGGAAGGTCATCTCCTTATTCTCTTTACAATATTGGAGGTACTTTTCATGCAGCTTTAGGCAAGCCACGCCTGATCTTTGTAATCCATATTCAGTCAACAATGGCTGTCCATGCACGTATGTGGGGCAACTTTGCCCCTCTTCATTGTATTTGTTCTTAAATTCTTCGTCATCTAGGTATTGGTCGTTGACACTCGGTCGAGTAAATTTTCTATTTTTAGTGGTCTTGGGCTTGGGCTTGGCCTTCATCTGAGTTCTAGTTCTCGGGGCCATCTTGGCGTTGTCCTTCGCCCGGACGGGTGTGGTGCTTCTACGTGTCCGAAGGAGTTGGGGCGGAGGCGGCAGATGAGCCTGCTGTGGCTGAGGAGGCATGGATGGCAGTTGAGCCTCCTATGACTGAGGCGGAGGCGGCAGATGAGCCTGATGTGGCTAAGGAGACAGGGACGACAGTTGAACCTCCTGTGACTGAGACGGAGGCGGCAGATGAGCCTCCTGTTGGTGTAGCTTCAACCAAGTTGTTGGTGTTGTTCACCACAAGGGCAGTAGGTGAGTTACCATCGACAGGCGGTGTTGGTGTGGCTTCACAATTCGGTGCAACCGTTGTATCTTCAACTGCTGGTTCTCTGGAAGGTTGTTTGGTCGCAATATCAAGGAGGAGCTGTGCTGAACGGAGGCCTTCAGATGACGCCATTGTCGAGAAGCTGTTGAGGTGGATGGCAGGGCACTGAGAAGAGAAATCTCCTTCTTGGGCCACTGTACGTATCTCAGCTTAGCCTAGCCCAAGCTTTGTGCGTCTGCATCTACGCGGGTGTTAAATAGCAAGATGCCTTCGAAGCCAGCCATGATCTTGTCCACTAAGCACATTGCATAACCTGGCTTTAAGGGCACACCATCCACTTGAGGTACCACATCGGTAGGTGGCTGAACCATACCTAGTGCTGCCACCAGGGGATGATGCATCATCACGGTTACAGGCACATGTAGTTTGCATCTCATCGGGCTCGTGATGTCGTCCACAGCATAATTGCCGGTGTCTACAAGACCATCAACCGACAATGATCCACAACAACTCCTGGCTATAGGGCACTCCCCTCGGTGAGGATCAAGGTGACCGTCTCGAATCTGCTTAATGATATTGGCCGTTATATTTGTCTCTATTGCTTTCATTTGGGCGTCATGTCTGGCCTTTTTCATTGCCTGCCTTTCAGCCTGGTCTATCGTGAAAGCCTTCTTGTGGCCAACATGGGTGCCGTGCGTCCGAGACCGACCAGAGGGCTCAGGCGTAGCCAAAGCTTTTGAGAGGTTGTCATCTTTCCCTCATGCCAGAATCTCTCCGCTGTCCCTTTTATTTTTCAGCTCCAGCTGGAGATAAGACAAGTAGTACACTGAATTCAGTACACAAGGAAATATTGTGTCAGTTAATGAGGAAACAACTAAGGTTATATATGGCTATTACCATTGTTTGATATAACTTTTGGGTCTCGGGGTGACTTATAACAAGTTCACCAACTTCGTTTGTTTTAGACCTCGCCCTCAAGAAGTCTCGTGCCCGTTCACCTTCAAGATCAGCGTAAGGAACCGTGCCCCCGAAGCAACTGCTTCTTCATCCTGTTTTCTCCATATGGGCCTCGAACCAGCATATCCAAGAACCCCCATATTGTGGGGGTGCTTGTTTTTACTGATGAGTGCGCTGCCGGCTTTACTCTTTGTTAGGAACTCCTCCGTCCTCCTATACTTCTTGAAGTCCTTCCAGTGCTTAGGTTTAAGGAAGGGGTATACAAGTGTCGCATCCCAATTTTTCTTCTGGAATTTGGTGTACAGACAGTGTCTGAAGTTACTGAACGAATCCTTAGCTTTAGAAAGAGCAGCAGCTTGAACTGCAGGCTTCCATTCCGCATTTGCGAGCTGGAACTGGCTCATTATGGCGTTGACGATGGAAATCTTTTCATCTGCAGTGACTTGACTCCAGTCGTCAACCGTAATGGGGACCTTTTCCCTGACTACACACCCACACAATGTCTTAAATTTCCTATGTGCCTTCACTAGTTTCAACGGGGCACCACTTTTCTTGTCAATCATCTCCACTGTAAATGTTCCTCTTGGCCTTAGGGTTGGTTTTCTAATTCCTCGACCCCTAGGTTTCATGATATATTGATCCTGCTGCGAGGATGAGCTCGAGGACCCTTCATCACCAGACGACAGCACTGAATAACAGGTGAATAATAGAAGGTGGATTTCAGCACTAATTAAAACTAAAAGGTCCGACTTTACAGTGTGTAATACAGTTAATTAGCACAACTAACATGTCCCAAGTGTGTCTCCGGCATGTATGAGGTCGCCGCTGTCTGCCCCTTCCTCTATTGCGGGCAAATCTATGGCGGTAGCAGCTCCGGGAGCCAAATCAGTGGAGACGGCAGCCAAATCTGTGGCGGCAGCATCTCCGGGAGCCAAATCAGTGGAGACGTCAGCCAAATATTTGGCCGCGGTTGTCGCCTGAGGGGGGGCATAGAGCCCACCCGCTGGGCATCTTCACTGACCAAGACGTCGACGCGACGCCGTCGTATCCTCGAGCTGCCCCGCGGCGTCGGTTGGGGGACGACCAGGGCAGCCGTCTGCGCCACATGGGCGGCCCGAGTAGTCCGCATAATGAACTCAGATGAGCGTGAGTACGCCGCCGGGGGGTGGTGCCGGGGCACAAGGCGGCGAAATGTGAGGGATGGGCGGGAGGAAATGCGAGTGGTGGTAGGTAGGTCAACATAGTCTAAGCCAGGAAGTAGGGTTTCTGTCACATCGGCAACGGAGCTTTCAAAAATAACCGTTGCCAATGCGGTATAAATAGATTATCCTTCGAATCTTGAATAAACGTAGCGTTTACGATTGAAAACTTAGGAATAAAAACAACACATTACTTTGCCAATTCGTATAAATAGATTATCCTTCGGAATTTAAATAACCGTTGCGATTATAGCCCAGAATTAAGAAATACAATTATCACTTTATTCTTCTTCCTCCTCCAGTAAAACTGGATCAACCTGAATATTTCCTTTGTAAATTGCCCCATCGGAGTGATCATCTCTTGCGTAAAAGCCATCTCCAGGAACCTGTCGTTCATTGATCTGTATTTGTTCTCCAGTTGCTGGCAAGTCTTCATACTGGTTGTACTCTTCTTCATCAGTAATGTCCTCCACCCCAACGATCTTCCTTTTCCTATTCATCACAACATGGCAATTTTTATGTGGTAGGTCTTTGACATAGAAGATCTGGGTGGCTTGGGTAGCTACCCTCGGCCTCTTCTAAGGAGTTCTTCATAGTTGTGGCTTTTTCTTCGGCTTCATTCAAACTCACGGAAGAATCCGTGGCTCTGGCTCTCCAAAGTTGCATTGGTGGGAATCATTCAGATTTCAATGTTTCAAAACTCTCTGATCGCCGGTTCAGATTTTCGGTGGCATCCAACAGAGTGGGTCACTTTATTTATGGTTTACGTGATAGAGTTTGGCCAGATTTTGTTTGCCACTTTACCTTGTTCAGAGGAGACCACATGTCTTTGAGGAAAAATATTTCTGCCGATCCTGTTTGGAGTTCTAATGAGGAAATTTTAGAGGTCTCTCATTGATCTGCTACTAGTTTCAGACCAAACCTGCACTTTCTTAAAGTGAGTGCTCAGAGCGATAACTCCTCTAGAGATGTTCTGGCCAAATTTAATATTGGCGTCCCGGGAATTCTTGATCGGCAAACGAATTCAGTGTTAAATTTGGATCTTTTGATCAGTCCGTATCTGAACCTGAAGCTGTGTTTTCTGAAAAGAGTTTGATCAAATTTGGAAGCTTTTCCGATCCGGTTATTCTGGAAGATAAGGTCATTCAAAATCGCACTTTTGTTGGGAACGGTTTCTATGAGAAATTATGTGCACATCTGCCTAAACTGACGTTGGAGACTATAGAGGATTTGCAGTTTGCTCGCTATCCAGATGCGGTAATCAAGGAAACTCTCCAGCTGCCTATTATTCCGCCCAAGGATATAGTTTTAAAATTTCTGGGCCGATGTGCTCGTTGCAGCCTCTCGGATCATTTGATTGAATCTTGCCCTGGGGTTTGCCCTCACTGCCAGATTCTGGGCCGAAAATGTCACGCTTGCAACATGGCAAGTTTCTGCTCAAAATGCTTGGGTTATGGTCATTTAGCTCCTAAATGTTCTATTGTGCTTCGATGCCGTAAATGCCGGAAACTGGGGCATTTAGCCCGTTCATGTTGGGGCCCATCAAAGGCTATCTGGAAGCCAAGCCAAGATACGTTGAACGGGCGAGAAGTTTTTGGAAGGTTAAGGAAAAAAAGGAGACAGTCACTGGTCCCTCTGATTGATGGTGTCACACCTGAAGGTAATGTGCAAGATGATGGTCCCACAACTTGGAATGAGGAAATTGAAATTGCAGAAAGGGCAGCTGAGAACCTTCTGCATGGCACCGTGGCAAGAGATGTGGGTTTTGTTCGAGCTGGAGGAGCACATATCAACTTCATGGTCCCTCTCCCATCGAGGTTTATCATGTTCTTGCCTCTATTTACTGGAATGTGCACACTCCTCGGCTGACTGAATATACTGATGGTGAAACTTTTGTGCTCCATATATTTGTTCGATGGTTATTCATCTTCCATCTGCAGTTAAGCTTGGGCTTCTCGCTTTGGCTTTGTTGCCCACTTTTTCCTATCTGCATATGTCTTTTAAGTTGCCAGTTTACATGGATGCATCAGTTCAGAATCAATTTCAACCCTTAGCTCTAATAGTGAATGCAAACCAGGAGATTCCAAGCCATGGTAATAATATATATTGATGGAGACTGACTATAGCCAGCCTACGGAGGTAGCTGCTGCAAGTGACATGCCTCTGAACTCAGATTCTATGGAAACGGATAGCTTTCAGATTTCGAAGGCAACTGTTGCAAGTGACAGCTCTGTGAACAACAATGTTTCTTTGGCAGTAAATTCAGATATTACTAGTCGGAAGAAGAAAAGGAAAGGGAAAGATGCAGTGCCAGAGGTAGCTTCTGCTGTTCGTCGTGGTCTGCGCAGTGATAAATCTGGTTTTGTGCATTCAGAAATCCCAGCAGGGGGATCTAAGAGGAAGAAGTCGACAGTGAAGTTGGCTCCAGCACCACCTGTGCTTCAGATGGCTGCTATGCAGAAGATTGGAGTGGACTGTGGTGTGCCAATCTCTGAGCTCACCGAAGAGAAGCTTCTGAAGCCAAAGAAAAAAACTAGTCTTATCAGTTATCCTATTATATTTGGCTATGTCGTCTTATTTATCTGCTGCAAGGGTTTGGAATATCTTATGCTGGAACATCAGGGGTTTGAATGATGAAGATAAATGGGCTCCTCTTAGAACAAAAATTGAAGAAAGCAATGCTAGTATTATCTGTCTCCAGGAAACTAAAAAAGCTTCTTTCGATAATTCTTTCATAAGAAAATTTGCACCCAAACGCTTCGACAGATTTGTGTGTGTTCCTTCAGTTGGTGCTTCGGGAGGCTTGCTTGTTTTGTGGAACAGTTCAATTTTTTCTGGGAGTCTCATGTTTATGGAAAGCTTTGGAGTAATCATTAATTTCACTTCCACTATGTCAAATGACACTTGGAACCTGGTAAATGTATATGGGCCGTGTGTTGAACCGAAGCGATCTCAATTCGTTAACTGGCTGAATGATTTGGACATTCAACATGATGAACACTGGGTCCTTCTCGGTGATTTCAATTTTTATAGATCAGTTGAAAGCAGAAATAGGCAAGGAGCTAACATGCAAGATATTTCTATTTTAATGAAATTATAAGCAATTTGGGTTTGGTAGAATTACCAATAAAAGGAAGAAGCTATACATGGAGTAATATGCAGAAGGATCCGTTACTTGTTCAGCTGGATTGGTTTTTCACAACAGCTAACTGGACAATAAAATACCCAAATACGGTGGTAAATCCTCTAGCTCGACCTGTATCGGATCATATACCATGTGTGGTGAGTATTGGCTCCAAAATTCCGAAAGCTTCAGTTTTCAGGTTCGAAAACTTTTGGATCAGACAGCCAGGTTTTTTTGAGACAGTGGAAAATGTTTGGGCAACAGAAATCTTTGGTAATTCGGCTAAAGTTCTCACTGCTAAGCTAAAAATTCTGAGAAAGGCTCTTAAGCGATGGGATGGAAATATTTCCAATCTTGACTCCATGCTAGCTAATTGTGACAGTACTATTGCAATGCTAGATGAATATGAAGATAGCAGGCCGCTTCACATCTCTGAATGGAATTTCAGGCTAATTATAAAGCAAAGGTTTTTGCACCTCACTAATTGTAAGAGAGATCTCTGGAAAAATCGTTGCACTATTCGATGGGCTAAACTTGGAGATGAAAACACATCCTTTTTTCACTCCATGGCGACAGTGAGGTACATGCAGAATTCTATTGCCAAGTTTATTATGCCTGATGGTAGGGAGATCAGTAATCATGAAGAAAAGGCTGCTGTGCTTTGGGGTGCTTTCAAAGAAAGTTTAGGTCAGTCCACACCAATCTGTTTTCCTCAAGCTCTTGAAAGGTTGATAGTTCATGTTCCAGGTTTGCAAGATCTATCAGTACCTTTCTCCACGATGAAATAGATGAGGTTGTGAAGCACATCCACACTGATAAAGCGCCGGGTCCGGATGGATTTAATGGCATGTTCTTTAAGAAATGCTGGCACATAATAAAAATGATGTTTATAATCTATGCAAAGATTTCCAGCAAGGACATATTGACCTCACAAATATAAATGACTCCCTAATCACTCTGATCCCGAAGAAATCAGGTCCTGAAACTCCAAACGATTATAGACCAATATCCCTTTTAAACTCATGTTTAAAGCTAATCACGAAGCTCCTTGCCAATAGACTTCAAGAAGTAATTTTGAAGGGAGTACATAGAAATCAGTATGGGTTCTTAAAAAATAGAAATATTCAAGATTGCCTCGCCTGGGCCTTTGAGTATTTACATCAGTGCAAGCAATCGGGCAAGCATATTGTGGTGTTGAAAATTGATTTCCAAAAAGCTTTTGATATGATGGAACATGCAGCCATTCTGAAAATTCTTAAGCTCAAGGGTTATGATGTGGTTTGGATTAAATGGATAGCAAATGTCATGGCCACGGGTACCTCTTCAATTTTGCTAAATGGAGTTCCGGGAAAAATTTTTGCTTGCAAACGAGGCGTTCGGCAGGGTGATCCTCTATCTCCACTACTTTTCGTGGAAACGGCTGATCTACTGCAAACAATGATTAATTATCACTTTCATCGGGATTCTCTGGCTGCACCAATACCAATTCCAAACCATGAATTTCCTGTAATTCAATATGCAGATGACACTTTAATTGTTGTGGAGGCTTGTCCAACTCAAATCAATCTGATGAAAATGATTATAGATGAATTTGCTGCTGCTACAGGCCTTAAAGTAAATTATGCTAAGTCAAGTCTGGTCCCAATCAATTGCTCTGAAGATGAGACTGCTCAGTTGGCAACTGTGCTTGGCTGTCAGATTGGTACCATGCTGTTTACATACCTTGGTCTTCCTTTAGGAACTACGAGGCCAACGATTCAAGACCTCTCCCCCTTGGCAGACAACATTGAGAGGAGGCTAAATGCAGTTTCTCGCTTTCTCACATTTGCAGGGAGGCTCACTTATATTGATTCAGTACTTTCGGCACTGCCGACTTTTTATATGTGCTCTCTCAAGATTCAGAAAACAATGATCAAAACAATTGATAGGGGAAGAAGACACTGCTTATGGGCTAAGACTGATGACGACATGACTGTTACTTGCAACTCGCTGGCTGCCTGGGAAAAAGTTTGCAAACCAAAGGATGTAGGTGGGCTCGGAGTGATAAATCTTGAAATTCAGAATGATGCACTTCTTTTAAAGCATCTTCATAAGTTCATGAACAAGGAGAAAATACCGTGGGTTGAGTTAGTATGGCACTGCTACTACCAAAATAATCTCCCCCAAGCTTCTGTCCGGGTGGGATCTTCTGGTGGAAGGATATCTCGGCCTTGTTCTGGCAATATAGAGGCATCACTAGTTGCATTCCAACGAATGGTTCATCAGTTCTAATGTGGAAGGATAAATGGACAGGGAATGCTCCTCTTGCTCAAGAATTTGAAAGGCTGTTTAGCTTTGCTGTAGATCCAGACCTATCTCTTAAGAAGGTGCTCTCTACCACACATTTTCCAAGCTATTCATATTACCACTATCGCTGCAAGCTCATGGTGAAATGCAACATGTCCGAGGGCTACTTGATGAACTAAAACTAGAACTACCATCAAGGGACGGTAATGATCAGTGGATTTATCAGTTTAACTCTGGAAATTATTCTTCTGCTAGCTTTTACAAGCTAATGTTCCAAGGTCTGCAATCCCATCAGTTATACAAGAAACTGTGGAAATGTAAATGTTTGCCCAAACAGAAGGTTTTTACTTGGCTCATGCTTTTGGATTGACTAAATACGAGGGACTTGATGACACGCAAACACTGGCAACTCGATACAAGTATGGAGTGTGTCTTATGTAATCTGCACGATGATGAGACTAGGGATCATCTGTTTTTTGAATGCCCCTTTGCTCAGGCTTGCTGGTTATTTCTCAAGATTAACTGGATACAGAGAGATACTCTACTTGACTCGATTATGGAGACCAGACAAGCATTCACAGGTTCTAACTTTCTGGAATTGGCAATAGCAGCAGCTTGGAATATATGGAAGTGCAGAAATGAACTCATTTTCGAACAACAAAGGCCATCTTTCAGAAAGTGGAGAGCTTTGTTCTTAAAGGACATCAATCTGATATCTCACAGACTTAAACCCACAAAGAAGCAAGCTCTGTTCTCTTGGATTCAAACTTTATAAGCGTCCATACCTTTGTATAGTTTTTCAATCCTTTTTTGACCGTATTTTTCTTTCCTTTCTGTTTTTTTGGGTTGATCCTCTCAACCTTTTTCTGTAACTTGTGATTCTTTTTATATAAAATTTATACCGTGGGGGTTTCCCTCACGGTTTTACGGTAAAAAAAAATGAAAGGTTCATCTTTGTATCCCAATTCATTGAGGTTGACAGATGTAGTGCCGTAGCGGTCAACTTTCACATGACCTAGTTTGACCCATTTGCATTTAAACAATGGAACCGTGAGTAATGTATCGTACTCAAGCTCCCAAATCTCCTCAATTACTCCATAGTACCAATCCATCCTCCCATTCGGATCTACCGCTTCCACTTTAATAGAGCTATTCTGATACATGGTCTTGTTGTCTCTATTCTTTGTATAAAAGGTGTAGCCATTCAGGTCATATGCTTCCCATTTATGAACCGTAAAGTTTGGCTTTCTTGCCAAACTTTTTAAAGTCTCGTCATCATCTCCGACACAATTCGTCATCAGCCAATCAGCGAATCTCTGGTTGCAGTTTCAAGACTTGTGCTTCCTTCTGATTCTCTGTCAAGCCTCGGCCTCCTAGCTCAATTCTAAGTAGATCCTTGTGAGCATCCACATATGGTGTAACGACTGCAAGGTTGCAATACGTACAAATGTGCTTTCTCAAATAAACACTTGGCCAACATGATTTATCTTTCATTAACCCTTTTCCATCTAGCCTCCCCTCATGCCTGGACAGAGGCACCCCGATAGGTCGGTGGCCATCCATGTAGCTGATGAAATACTCAACCACCTCCTCCGAAAGATATCCTTCAACGATACTTGCCTCTGGCCGATACCTGTTACGGACGTAGTGCTTGAGTATACCCATGAAGCGCTCGAACGGATACATAGTGCGCAGATACACTGGACCACATTGCTTTATCTCATAAACAATGTGTACAATTAGATGGACCATTACGTCGAAAAACGAAGGGGGGAAGAACATCTCCAGCTGGCAGATAGTCTTCACAACATCTTCTTGCAATCTGTCTAATTTGAATGGATCTATTACCTTCTGGTATATAGCGTTGAAAAAATCACATAACCTCATGAGAGCCTCTCGAACGGGTTTAGGCAACATATTTCTAATTGCCACAGGGAGCATCTGTGTCATCATCACATGGCAGTCATGTGACTTCATCCCCATCAGTTTCTTTTCTTCAAACGACACCAGAGTCCTGATGTTTGCGCAGTATGCTGACGGAACTTTCATATCATACAAGAATTGCAAGAACTCCTTCAACTCTTCCTTCGATAACTGGTAGCAAGCAGGTGGGAGGTACCACTGCCCATTAGGCTTCTCTTGTGGCTTCAACTTTTTCCTTTTATATTTCAATGCAAGAATATCCAGCCGTGAATTCATACCATCCTTCGTTTTATCCTTGTTATTCATTACACATCCAAGAACGCTTTCAGTTACGTTTTTCTCGACATGCATGACATCGATGCAATGTTGAACGTCCAGATATGCCCAATACTTCAATGCCCAGAAAACCGATCTTTTCTTCCACACTGCCTTCTCACGAGTTGGGGTTTCTTCCCCTTACCAAAAATAGTGTGTACATCCTTCGTCTGGTCATCGACATCCGCTCCTGAAAATGGTTCTGGCGTGTCATCGGTCTCAATCGTATTATCGAACGGGGCCTTCAATTACGATACGGGTGATTCTTTGCCAAAAACCTTCGGTGCCGCATGTACACTGTCTTCCTTGAATTCGGCAGCCAAAGACTTTTTGTTCTCCTTTGCAAGTGACACATGCAAAGGATCCCTTCAAACTCTGCCCTGACAAGTTCGCAAGTGCAGGATAATCTTGAATGGTCAGAAACAACATTGCTCTGAGATCAAACTGTTCTCTCTTGAACGCATCATACATTCTTACCCCATCCCACAGTACTTGTAGTTCTTCGACAAGTAAACTCAAGTAAACATCAATGTCATTCCCAGGTTGTTTTGGTCCTTGAATAAGCATCGACATCATGATATACCTCTTCTTCATGCACAACCAAGGAGGAAGGTTATACATTGCTAAAAGAACTGGCCAAGTGCTATGTCTGCTGCTCATGCTGCCAAAAGGATTCATTCCATCTGTACTTAGTGCAAACCTTACATTTCTGGGGTCCCTGCCAAAGTCTGGGAACTCATAATCGATAAGCCTCCACTGTGGTCCATCAGCCGGGTGTCTGAGCAGTCCATCATTTTTCCTTTTATCGGCATGCCAACGCATCAGCTCTGACTGCTTTGGGTCTGCATACATACGCTTCAATCTGGGTATTATTGGCAAATACCACACAACCTTGTAAGGGACTCCCGTTGTGACCTCATCCTCGCCCTTGTCTCTGTCTTTTGCTAGGTTGCGTTTGTAACGAGGAAAGTTACATATGGGACAACGCCGCATATTTTCATTTTCCCTCGGTAGAGAATACAATCATTCTTACAAGCGTGTATCTTCACGTACTCGGCTGGAATGGGGCAGATCACCCTCTTGGCATGGTAAGTGTTCGCTGGCAAGTCATTTCCAGGTGGAAGTAATAATGCGACAAGTTTTAACAGCTTTGTGAAGCTCACATCGGATACTACTCTCTGCCTTGTATTTCAACAATTCTAGTGTCGCATCCAACTTGCTGAGCTTGCATTCCGGATACAGAGGTTTCTTCGAGTCCGCCGACTGACAGAGGAAATTCTTTATCTCATCATTACCTTCCATATTATTCTCCAAATCATTGATCATCTGTTCTAGGTTTTTTTGTGGACCATCGGCTCTGGTTTCATCTGGATGCACATCATCATCAGCGTTGCCCAAACCATCTCTGGCATTGACTTCATGATTATCGTTGCTCAAATCATCACGGTTGTCGGCAAAGATTGCTGGTTGTTGTTCACCGTGTTTTGACCAACATGTGTACGATTCCATAAATCCCCTCAAAATATGTGTTCTTCTATCGTTTGTCTTCTAGGCCACAAGACTTCATTCTTACAGACAGCACAAGGACAAAACATTTTCGGTTCATTACTTTCTAGCATGTGTTGCGAAGCCCTGTCCAAAATTCAACCACACCTTGTGAGAATTCAGGACTCGTGCGACACCGTACATCCAAGCTCGATCAAGATCCATCTAGTAAAATGGCAAACTACATATGTAAGATTTATACTCCGCGCTCCTAAATCAAAATAATTAAAAAATAAGTAGTAGGTTTTCGGGTTATACCACCGCCCCAGTAGCTGGAACGGGACCAAGCTTCCCTGAGCTGCCTCTCGACGCCGGCAACCAACGCGCTGCCTCTCGACGCCCAAAGCACAGATGTAAGATCTAGACTCCGCCTCCGCCTCCGTGTGACACCCCTCCCTGGCACATCTCGCCAGAGAGGCGGTCGCCCCGTGCGCCAACCCAAGATATCTGGCCGCACGTCACGACAGTGTAACATAATGGAAATCATTACACAATCAGGCACAAGATGTGCTACAAATGATTTACAAGGCCATCGAGGCATGACAAATTATCAAGCCAAGCATGGCTCAGGACAGAGTTTAACTGGCAGCGGAAGACGACTAAGGCAATGGCTTGGAGCGGCTCCACTCCACAGGCATCTGGCTGGGCTACTGATCCTAGCACGCTCTTGCTCCATATCCTTGCTAAGTTAGAAGATGAATCCTCGCCAAAATCTAGCCATTTGAATAGCCAACGTGAGTACAATGACGTACTCGCAAGAATAACCACTCGACACGAACAATCCAACAATCATGCAACAAGATATACATTGGAAATAAAATCCTACAACATGGCAAGGTGTAATCTAGATACATGACATAAAAGTAGCATGGCATTGACAACCAAACATGTCATAAGCAAGCAACGGGGTGTCACCAGTACAGAGTCCAAACCAGATGGGGTTGGATCGTGCACCGGCAATCATACAAAGAGATTACCTGTGACGAGTAAACGAGTGTACCAGTTGGTACCTACACAACAACACCTGTGATCACTGCTAGGCCCACTGGCCTCATCTTTCCACTCTGGGCATGCACGGTTGATGTTGGCTCAGGCCTAACTCTAGGCTCCCAACGATCACACCGCCAACCCATATCATGGGTTACCATCGACATCTCAAGGCAACATTCTCTGCATCATCTTATTTGTTCATTTAGTGAAATCGGGTCGTTCATTAATTCTTTCAAACAGGTCTTAAGTTTGACCTCCTGACACGACAAAGACACACAGTGTGACCGACACTGAACTGTTGTTCCATATCCCAGGAACGAGGCTAGCTTGCTAGGTTGACACTCTCGAGAGGTTGCATTCCCAACTATCAAAATGCACCTTACTCAGCCAGCACTTCAGGTTGTCACGCCAAAGTCGTACTAAGCAAAATACACTTTCATGACCGTCCACCTGCTAAGACACTCTTCCGCACCACCCTATATGTCGGGGAATACCTTGTGGATTAACCCGCGGCCCATATCAATAAGTGCGACCTACTTACTCACACCAGCAAAGGCCTGCATGAAAGCAAGCCCAATATCGCACCGCCACAAGAAAAAGGATCTAGATGACATATCCTGGAAGACGTGAGGAGGAGTTAGTCTCCAAGTAGGTTCCAGTCGATGTATTCCTTGTGGAGGAAGTTTCCTTTGTAACCCAGCGAGCCTCTATGTATATAAAGAGGACTCGCAGGACTTAGACGGGGTCAAGCTATCAAACCCTGAAACCCTAGTTCTTACGGCGAGTACCCATATCGGATCGCCTCCATTGTAACACCACATATATCATATCAATACCAATCTAGGGTAGGCAGGAAGTAGGTCTTTACCTCACATTGAGGGGCCGAACCTGGGTAAATCTGTGTTCATCCTTGTTCCTGCGATCCCAAGCTCGGAGACGATTGACTCGCGCAAATCCCACACCTACGAAGTCATCCATGACATCTGACGTGACAAACCCACGACACTATACGCATGGTACAACGGGCAAGTGAATTCGGCACATCCCCCGGTGCGACCGGGTATGCCTAGCTCCGGACTCCTTAGCACAGTCGAACCCGTGCCTGTCGACCTCTACCCTCGGACAGCACAACCGAACGACTGCGCCCAATGGATGGCACAAAAGGGGCTCAACAACCTACTAGGTCACGGTCCTTCATGAGACGATGATGGTACTGCTTTCAAAGTTCAGATTAGTGGCACCGTGGACTGACCCTATCGATGTTTGGAGGGGAGTTTCATTTAGTCAAGTTTCATCATAACAAGTCTAAACAACCGAGGATTAGTCCAACACAACAATCACAATATCATAATAATATATCATCAAACAACAAGTCATTAGCAACGTAATATTTCAAGCAATAGTTTGTTTGTATTGACCGGGTGACTATGGCGGAGATTCCTCCGACCAGCGCCATCGCAGATCAATACAAAAGTTAGCACAAGTGGTTTGCGTCGATCAGGTGACTGTGGCGGAGATACCTCTGACCAGCGCCATCGCAGATCAACTACAAAAGATAGCACAATTGGTTATCGTCGATCGGGTGACTATGACGGAGATACCTCCGACCAGCGCCATCACAGATCAACGTTATTGTTTTAGTGAGGTACATCACTCCACCATTCTATCGACGGCGGTGGACCCAGTCCATTGTCTCAAGAATGATGTGTGTTTGATAAATATTAATAATACATAATATAACCAAGCAAGTACGATAAATAAATATGCAACATGGCAGGAGCAATATTGCAAGTTTCATATTAAACACGAACAACAAACAGACATGTATAAATATAACAGTATACAGACAAAAATATAAACACTCGGCATGACAATCAACAAATAAACAAACAACATTGCGGGACTGCTCATAGCAAGTGGTTAGCTTGCCTTCGAACACGGGCTCCAGATGGTTCGGGAAAAAAATCTCGTACTCGCCGTGGGTTGGAATCCCGAAGAACGACTAAATACAGAGGGACATACAACACATAAATAAAGGTCCCGAAACTAACTAACTAATTCCTAAAATGGAAAAAACAGTACCACTGAAAAGATCTCTTGAAACTAAAAATTTAGAAATTTGAATCACCTCAATCGGAGCCACGGATCAAAAGATATGGATCGGCGAGATTTAATCAGAAAGAAAAGCTAGCTCATTTTGCAACGATCAGCTTCATGTACACTTTCTTCTAGCTTGCTTCACGTGCGGGAAATGGCTTCTTCAAGCATGCATGCTCATGACACAGCCATGCACGTACATACGTACACGTACGTGCATACGGCCGCCGGTGCCGATGTTCCGCACCGTCGCATCTCGCGCCGGTGGCGGGAACGGAATCGCACCGCTACGCCGAACTCGTGGATGGTGGCACCGGGCTGGGACGCTGAGGAACGATGCGGCCGATGGAGCGAGTTTCAAGCTCGGCCATGGCTGCCATGGCGAGCAGAGCACGGTCGTGTCCGCCGGGACGGCAGCCAATGGCGGATCCAGAAATATTTTAAACCCTGACCAAAATGTACAAGTACCATAAAAATACGCTAGTTTTTGTACAAATACTATGAAAATACGGCTTGCCGACCGGCCGGAAGTCCGGGCAGCTGCCCGGGCGCTGGGTCCGCCACAGACGGCAGCTCTCTATTCTCTCTCTGGCTTAGAAGAGCTCTGTACTTTGACAGCGCGCTGTCACGCATGGCTCTCTCCTCTCTTCCTCTAACTTTGTTTGCCTCACTCTTGATCGGACGAGGTGCTGAGGAGCAGAGCTGCTCTATTTATAGGGCGACAACACCGTCTAAACCAGCTAAATATCTAAAATATCTGACCGCTTCGCCGCTTGCCGAGCTGAGCAGAAATATCTGCCGACATCCCCAAACGCAAGCAACTACGACACCTAGCAAGTCTGGCCGCCACCATGCAAACCTCCACGCAAGACTTGGGTCGTCGGCCGTTGCCACCACAGCCTCTAGAACAAAGCCACGTTGACTATTGCTTGCCTAATCTCTAACGTCATGCATGCATGCAGATCCTCTATGCATGCACGTACTACCAGCTCCAATCCATCGATGAATAAAAAAAATGCTATACTAGCTAGCTAACTCCATCGATGCATGCAAACGGATATGCACAAACAAATTAAGCCAATCAACTCCCTACTTTTCTATTGCACGCCCAAAGTAACATCTAATTAAGCACACCAGATTAGCAAAATTAGAACGATTAGAAGCTAATTACATTTCAATTAAATTAATTAAGCTACTCAAAATTCAGGGTATTACATCCTCCCCACCTTATAAGAATTCAAAACTTTCAAACAGAATTAAACTATCAAGCATGATTTTATCTAATCAAAACAAAAGATTTTACCGTGCAATCAACCAACAAATCTAGCAAATATTGTAAATGCTACAACAAGAAAACATGCATGAATGTTAGTACAACGAAACATGCGTCAATGTTAGTCGCAAACCACAAACACAAACAAGGTTAGTCGTAAAAACTAGCTAACGCTCTACCCATTTGTTTTCCGAAAACCCAACGCACACGAGGTGTTTGATGAATTGACAGAGGTCTTCCTCAACTCAGAAGATTCCCAATAAATTACCACTGGGTAGGATTGGTGTAGGGAAGGCGTCCATAAAATATGGGCTCATTTGGTGGTATATAAAAATGGTTTTGGTAATTATCCGCAAGACAGTATACTTGCATGTTCATGGCAAGAAGGTTTTTCATGGATGATATTCATGTGGTATTTTGGTTAGGCGTGTCTAGGCATCTTGTGTACATGAGACTTAGATTTGTCGAGGGTGGGAGTGGTTCGTGGATCACTGGAAAAATTCTTGAGAGAGAAATCACTAAGTCAAATCGTTAACAAATTATTTGAATAAACGTTTAGAAAAGAGAAAAGAGAAAAAGTTTTTCAGTCGTCAGAAAACACCACTAAAATTAAGGGTGAATTTTCGGGTGTTACACTCCGCCTCCTCCCTCGCCGCCGCCGCTCCTATCTTTCAGTCTTATGGGTATCTCCGCAGTTGGCTAACTCGACACCACTCATAGCGTTAGGTCTGGACGGAATCATTAGATACGGTCATCCATATTAACCGTTTACAACAGAGAGAATAATTGCATACGGACACAAAAATATGTCCGTTGCTCATATAACGCAAACGGTTGCGGGAAACACAACCGTTGCCGATGTGTCGCGGGTCACGGGAGGATAGCCCTCGCGGGCGACTTTTTTCGCGTGGAAGGCTCGATTCTCCGTCGCCTAACTCCTGCCATTTCCATAGAGGGGTATCCGATGTGTCGTTCTGTACTAGTGAGAAGAAGTGCGGATGGGAGCAAGATCTTCAAGGCGACACCCACAAGGCGGAAATCGACGTCGAGACTGACACTCGTTGCCTGACCCAACCGGGTCTAGGCTTTCACCCGAAAATTTTGCTCTGAGAATGGAGATGTCGGAGAAGAATCCATGGTGTGGCGCCTTCATGGAGGAAAACGACGCCCTCACCGGCCGACAAGAGCCGGGCGAACTTTTGTCCGGAGCTTCTGGAGATACATCTCATGCCACCGGTCGAAGCCAGCCCACGACGCCACTAGACCGCACACCCTCGACGTGGTGACGGCGCCACCACCACGCCAAGCCACCACGAACCTCGATGCCCAGAACTGGCCGCCTAGATCCGGCACCCACCTACAACGCCCACCGCGGGTGTCGAAGGCGCTCCAGTCAACACCGGAGAGCGCCACCCACAGGACCTCGAGGTAGGCTGCCACCCCACCACTCCAGGCTGGACGAGCTAGCAGGAGGATCCCGTCTGCTCGTTGTCGTCGCTACTCAGCTGCCACGCGCCAAAGCCGCCACCTGCTGGAGCACCGCCGCCAGGGACGCCGCCACCACCGTGTGACGCAGCCATTGGTGGGCCGAGCCTCCCCCGCAGCCACCTACCAGGGCCGCCACCCTGGGATCCAATCCGCCGCCACGAAGGGCAGCCGGTCGCGTCGCCCTGAGCTCTCCCCACCACCTTCGGAGGCAAGGGCCGCTGATAGCTCTATTTTTTATCATGTTTCAGAGATGTTTTTGTTGGTTTTGCTTCCTATCTTTTGGTGTTTGCTCTCACACCAACCCAAACACTAGTTGTTTGGAGAACTTCCATTTTCCTTTTTCGTTTCAGAAATTATATCGTCTAGGAAGGAAATAGAGTCATGTCTGGAATAATGGGAGCAAATCAAGCATTTTCCCTTTTGGAAGAAAATCCAGCAGAAGTCAAACTCAACTTAATGAGTCACGGTACGGTCGGGCTTGACCGTACCGGCGACCATACCGTGTGCCACCGCCTTCGTCTCATCAAAACCAGAAACTTTCGTGAAGGAGAGGCAGCCATAAAACATACAGAACATCGTCGAAAACATCCAGAACCGAGAAGAAAGAATCCGGAGGGAATATCTAGCTGTCGGACCTGTCCATGCGATCCAGCTCTTCAACAACCATCACTCCATCATCATCCCCATTAGAGAGAGAGATTCATCTTTGTAAGGCTAGGGTTTGTATAACTCTATTTTAGATTGAACTTGAGATATTGTTTGGTTGATCTCCAACTATTATGGAATACTACGGTAATATCGAGATGAACCCTATTTTTATCATTATCAAGTCTATGATTTATTTCTCTCATGTGCGAGTGAACCCATAGGCATGGGAGATATAGGGGATTGGTGAGATGTGTTTGTGCATATCCATTTTATTATCTGTGAGAGCTTTCTAATCATTGTTTACAGGATTGTTTATCTATGGTTTACCTAATGCTTGTTGTCTAGGGCCCAAGCAATATGATCCAATGACCCTACATAGGTAATCACTTGTTGTTTTAGTAAATCCATGACCCCAAAGTGACTGATGGGGATATCTGCAAGGAACGAGGGACAACTCGAGGATAACAGGAAGCCATCAAGCCTAATGCATTGCTCCGGTTTCATGAGAGTGAGACGTTAAATGCTGATGCTGACCATGATTGTGGTAATAGTAGGCAGGACAATAGCATCAATGAGACCGATAGGATATTTCGGTGATACAAGGGCAACCCACCTACCAAGTATTCAATGGGAAGAAATTACCTTACATTTCCATCAGCACCGAGGCACACACACTATCACCATGAACCGCATCCTCCCTGCGCCTTCCTCCATCATAAGCAGTAAACCCGTTGTTACTCTTTTTTCATTTTCAGTTTGCAACAACAAAAACCATTTACATAATTCACATCACAATTTTCCATTGTTTAAGTCTAACAAATCTTGCAGTCAACGCATTCAAGTCTGACGCCTTGGGTGTGACCGAAGCAGCCACAAGAAACACTCCCCAAACAACTCTCTTGGGACGATATAAATGGGGAGTCTACTACCACGAAAGTGTGCTAATAACGAATATGTGCACTTGCAGGTATCAGCCGCCGCCACCGCGGCGTGGCCGGCGGCAGCGATGGCGACGGGGCCGGCAAGGGCAGCCCGACTGCGTGAGCTAGGGTCCCCCGAGCCGCTCGACATGAACGACGTGGGGTCGGCTCTGTTTGTATAGATTCTTCGGTTCTCGTTCCCTTTTCTACCCATCTCCTTCATCAAAACGTGATTCTGCATTTTACTGTAAAAAATATTTGAATTCTGCATTGATGTAACACTATCTTGAGCCGTGAGAACAGGTATTATGTTTTGGCATGGACTGTAATTTTTATGTCGAACAAAGGACCAAATTAAGCTCCCTGTTTCATTTTGTGTTAAAATGGTATTTCTTGAAAACAAATTGTGTTAAACGAAACAAAAGTTTCAATTTTGGTAGAGACAGGGGATAACATCGCGCAACCTAACACACAACAAACCAACCTAGTACAGTACATTCTTCTCAATCGCAAAACCAGTTGGTTTCTGTAGCTTTCGTGAGTGTCTTACTCGAATGAACAGGATCAGAGTCCAACTAAATATCCCAGCTTGTGGCTCGAATCCGTGAAGACGTATACGAGAAAAACTCCGGCCATCTCACTGTCTAAGGATTTCAGCTCCATCTCGATGAGATTTCGATCGGGCGTCGGTTGCTGGCCGGATTCAGCACACTGCCGGCCGATCTCTATCTCGTTGTCGCTATTTGTGTTGTCGCGGCATGCACGTACCTACTCCGTTCCAATTTAATTGACTTGCTATCCACCAAATATAGATGTATCTAGACATGTTACATGTATAGATACATCCACATGTAGTGGATATCAAGTCAATTAAATTGGAACGGAGTGAGTACCTTAGTTGCTTTCCAGTTTCCACTTTCTTTGTTTGAAGCCTTAACGAGTGTAATAAAGTACTCCCTCCGTCCAAAAATAAGTGTCTCAAGTTTGCTCAAAAGTAGAGGTATCTAGACATGTTTCATGTATAGATACATCCACTTTTTCCAAACTTGAGACACTTATTTTTAAACAGAGGGAGTATCTACTAGCATGTTCCATTTTTCCACAAAGCAAAAGGCAGAGCTCGCTCTTTCGCTGTACGCCATTCGAAGCCACGCATGGAAAAGGAAGCAACCGACGGTGCATGCATTTGTATAAACCTCGGCCGAACACTATTATTGGACACTTGGACCATTCGACGCCACTCGCTCAAATTCAAAGCCCTGGTGACATACTGACATGGTCACTTAAGAGTTCTCACAATAACTAACAGCTCTTGCCATCACAATAACTTAAAAGTGTGTTTGTGTGAGTGAAGTGTGTACACGCAGGAGGGATGGCACCACTGTGGATCGGGCGAATCCTTCTGCTTGGATGATCACAACTGAAACCAGAGGAAAAGCCTCAAGAACGATTTCCCGCCACACGTTCCACCGGGCAGACTCGTGTCGCCAAAAAAAGGCACGGCAAAAGCGCCCGCGGAAACGCCAAGAAATGATGCCGCCGCCTCACCAATTACCACTGCCCACTCGTCCATCTCCGACGAGGCCCTCGCGCCAGCCAATAAAAACCCACCACCACCTCCTCCTCCTCCTCCTCATCGCACTTCACTCCCACCTCCACAAACCACAGTCCACTCTCACTGAGCTTGAGCTAGCGTGCCAGCGAACAGATAGAGGCGGCGGCCATGGAGATGGTCCTGGACTGGCGCTCGGTAGGCTCGCTGATCGCGACGGTCATGGTGTTCCGGACCGCCATGCGGGACTTCATCCCGCCGGAGGCCGAGCTGTGGCTGCGCCGCCTCCTTGCGCGGGTCGCCGCCGCGTTCAGGGCGCCCACGGCCAACATCATCATCGACGAGGCCGACGGCGCCGCCAGCGGCGCCACCAACGACCTCTACGACGCCGCGCAGCTCTACCTCGGCGCGCGCTGCCTCGCCAAGGCGCCCTCCGTGCGCCTCTACAAGCCGCGCCAGGCGAGCCACGCCGTCGCCTCCCTCCCGGACGCCCACACCGCGCACGACACATGGAAGGGCGTCACGGTAAAGTGGACCTCCACCGCGCGCCCCGCTGACCGCGGCGGCAGCCCGTACAACTTCTACGGCGGCAGCCGAGGCCCCTCCGGCAGTGGCGGCGAGCACCGCAGCCTCGAGCTCCAGTTCCCGCGCCAGCACCGCGACTTCGTGCACGACAGCTACATCCCCACGTCATCGGTGAGGCCACCAGGATGCGGCTCACGTCGCGGGAGCGCAGGCTCTACACCAACCGCGCCACCGCGCCCGGCGAGGACCACCACCGCCTCTGGACCTCCCACGCTTTCTCCCACCCCTCCACGTTCGACACGCTCGCCGTCGACCCGGCGCTCCGGGAGGAGATCCGCGCCGACCTGCTCCGCTTCGCGTCCCGTCGGGAGCACTACGCGCGCGTGGGTCGCGCCTGGAAGCGCGGGTACCTGCTCCACGGCCCGCCGGGCACCGGCAAGACCAGCCTCGTGGCCGCCATCGCCAACCTCCTCGAGTTCGATGTCTACGACCTGGAGCTCACCACCGTGCCCACCAACTCCCACCTCCGCCGCCTGCTCGTCTCCACCACGCCCAAGTCCGTCGTCGTCGTCGAGGACATCGACTGCTCCCTCGACCTCTCCGATCGCAAGAACAAGGGCTGCGTCGACGATGACAACAACGCGCAGCTGGCGATGCTGTCCCCGGCGGCCGCGGCGGCCATGGCGGCGATCGGGCGGGAGTCCATAAGCCTCTCCGGCGTGCTCAACTTCGTTGACGGGCTCTGGTCGTCCTGCGTCGGCGAGCGCCTGATGATCTTCACCACCAACCACCGGAGCGGCTTGACCCGGCGCTCCTCCGACCCGGCCGCATGGACCGCAAGATCGAGCTAGGCTACTGCTCGCCGGCCGCGCTCCGCGTGCTCGCCAAGAACTACCTCGGCGTCGGGGAGGACCCCGACGAAGGCGATCCCGACACGGTGAACGATCTCATGGCCGAGGCCGAGGGCCTGCTCGCCGCCGACGTACGCATCACGCCCGCCGACATCGGCGAGGTGTTCATGGGCTGCGACGGAGCTGGCGCCTCCGCCGCCTTGAGGAATCTCGTCGGTGAGCTATGCCGCAGGCGAGACACGCCGGCCGTAGACACGTTGACAGTAGAGACCATGGAGTAAGGCATGCAGAGAGCGACATTGGCTGGCCTGAACGTGGCTTGTTGCAGCAATGCCCTGGGGAATAACTCGTAGTAATTCATCCGACGAGGCTAGTTATCGAAGGTGCGATCGATAGCTATGGATGGAACAATTTCCGACCAAATAATCGTTTTGTATTAGGAAAGACACCGGTTTCCTAATTAGGCGCGCGCACGCGGATATGACCGATTCGTTCGCTATTCCCTTTTAATGAGTGTGCCACGTCTGCCTTTATTGATTCCAAACGATTGCACGCGGAGTACGTTTTGGCCATGCATTTATTTCTATTCCCTTTCCTGGTCCAACACGCCACTGCCATGCACTCGAGACAAATTTAATGATGTCATCTAGATTCCCTAATTCGAAATTTCCAAACGTTTTCTTTTTTCAAGATTCTCCTAATGCATTTATTTGCTAATAATGTATGTTTTCTTTTTTCAAGATTCTCTCCTAATTCTAAATTTCAAAATGTTTTATCTTTCGAACGATAAATTAAACTGAAAATCCGCTTTCACCACTAAGCCAGTCGCGACGAGATTTTCGAAACTAGATCTCATATTGATATGTTTTGACGACATTTTTATTCGAGCTAAAAGTTACCAACCCCACTACCCCACTGTACGTGAGTTACCAGGGGTAAAATCCTATAACATCTTAAAATGTTACCAACCTAAAAACTAGTAGATGATGATATCAAGCACATAGCAAGCAAGTTATCGATCCTAAAACTACAAATGAAGTGTTACCAAGCATATAGTGCATGAATTATCAAACTTAAAAACTAGTACATGATGATACCAACCACATAGCCAGCGAGATACCGATCCTAGGACTAACGAATTACCAACCTGAAAACTAGTAGATGATGATACCAAGCATATAGCAAACGAATTACCGATCCTAGGACTAGCTAAAGTGTTACCAAATACCAACCATCTAGCGCACAAATTACCAACCTAAACACTAGTACATGATGATATCAAGTACCTACCAAGCAAGTTACCGATCATAGAACAAACTAAAGTGTTACCATGCATTTAGAGCACGCGTTACCAACCTAAATACTAATACTTGATGATACCAAGTACCTAGCAAACAAGTTGCCGATCATAGGACTAACTAAAGTGGTACCGAGCATCTAGATCACGAGTTACCAATCTAAAAACTAGTACATGATGAGACCAAGTACATAGCAAGCAAGTTACCGATCCTAGAACTAGCTAAAGTGTTACCAAGCATTTAGAGCACGAATTGTCAACCTAAAACTAGTACATGATGATACCAAATACATAGCAAGCAAGTTACCGATCTTAGAACTAATTTATACTAGTAGAAAGTGGTAGTTCTTTTCTGTTCTAATTTTTTGTACTAGTAGAAAGTGGACTTTTCCTATTCTCTACCCATTTTTATTACCCTAAAAAACTACATATCCCAAAAAGGAAATTCAAAAAATATACTTGGTATTTTTTGCAGGCAAAGTTTGAATATTTTGTTCTTAGCGCGTAAGAATAAGACAGTGTTTTTTAGGGTACATACAAAAGTCGAATCTTTTGTTTTTTGGCGTAAAGGGAATAGTATTGAAACAAAAATGGGGGTTTCTCCACCCATTTTAGTTTACCCTAAAAAAAAAACCGCTGTCCCAAAAAGGGAATGAAAAAATTATACTAGATGTTTTTTTGCAGAAAAAATAAAGTCATTTTTAGCGCGTAAAGGGAATAGTATCAGACCATAAACATCAAAATTGTGCCGTAATATTTATGATCGACCGAGAAATAGCAAGCCTAACCTTATATTTTTATACAAAATACATGTTCCATAACAAGAATTTATGGAAAAAGGGAATATTCCAGCTAAAAAATCTATATTAAAGTAACAAAATTAAACAGAAAAAGGGAATAGAGAAAAGAGATAAGAAATTTTTGTGCATGTGTATGGCTACTAAAAAAGGGTCACGTCCCATCAAATGCATGCCGAAATGCATGTCTCAAATCACTGTTGGCATGCATGCATGAGTAAAGAAAAAAAACTGTATAGCTAAGCTGTGTATGCATGCACGAGCAAAACAGCGAATAGCTACTCCATGCAGTAGCAGTGTAGCCAGAAAAATAAACAGGAAAAAAATGAGGCCGGACCGTACTGCATGCATAGGGTGAGAAGGGAAAAAGTTTGACCGGACGGGACCACGTTGCATGCGCCCACGAGACCAAGTCTTCGTTTGGGAAAGGGAATAGTAAGACACAGGGACCAGTTGTGCGGATCGAGCGAGCGCTCGCACGAGTGAGCAACACGGATCGTTCGACCGCTCGAACGAGCGAGAATAAGCCGTTTCGTAATTCATCATGATATTAAGCAAGAGACTGATCGATGGATCGATGGCAGACTTGTTCGTGTCATGTATTACGTTGTCCACTGATTTTTTTCTTCACATAGAGCAATACAAATGTCATTTCATCACAAAACTTTGCACGTATGTATGAAACTTGTACTTGTGTGTTTTTTGTAAAAAAATCATATTTTTTTGAAATGTTTTACTATATTTTTCGATTTTTTCAGTTGATCAGGAGCACATGAACTCTAAAGCCATTGTCAATTTCCGAGAAGGAAATATTGAACAAATATACTATGAAAATATATTTACGGTGGACCTATTCATATTGATTCGGTATTTTAGGTGTTCATATGATTGTCTATAAACTTCGTCAAATTTAGAAAGCGTTATTTTTTTAATTTAAGTTATATGCCATATATTTTGGAACGGAGGGTAGCACCTTTCCACGATACTGGCTGGCGTCCCTGCGTTCTAATAGAAACTTCATTCCTAAAGCACATAGCCAAACCTTCCAGGGTTCCTTTCATACTCTATCTCGAGTACAAAATGTAAAGGATTTGAGGTGATACATTTTGTCGAATTTAGAAAGACAAACATATTTGTTACCCACAATGATAAAGTTTGTTGAAATATAGCAAGGAAAAAACAAAGAGTTACCCAAAATGACATAGATGCTAGACCAACAAATACATGAATTCTATCTTACTTGATTAAATTAGTGAGTGTGTGTGCGCGTGTGTGTGTGTGTGAGAGAGAGAGAGAGAGAGAGATGTATCGGAATATGATTGTCATTGAAAATATAGCATGAGGATAGAGCTCATAATTTGTTTCCTTTACCACAAAAAAAAAACTGTTTCCTTGCAAATACCTAAAACGAATTGTAATCTTAAAGCAATATATACTTTGATGCATCATTGTATTTGCAATTTCGAAGAGAACACAATTTTAGAGAATGCTCTTGCAAAGGTCACTTCTTTTTTGCGAAACCGGACAGAGCTCTCTGTCTATTCATAAAGAAGAGAGTTGTCTAGTTTCATAAGGGAAAACCAGGCGAAAACCATATACAAAGGGCATGAGGACCCCCACCGGTCGACGAGGCGACAGAAACCACAAACAAAACACCAACACCACGCACAACATGCAAACACCACCGCCGACGAAGGGGAGAGAAGCCATGCTTTTGGGGGAGCGATGGGTCGCCCAGCCATCGGAAGTGGAGCAAGGTGCCACAAGAAGCTCGCGACGTCTGTAGCTGCCGACACATCGACGACCACCTCAAACCTGGGGCCGCCACCCCGGCATCCAGCCAGCTGCTATGCACCACCAACACCGCCTTCCAGGGCCACCGTCCCGACATCCTCCGCTCACATGTGAGCCGCAATGCCTCATGACCCCAGACAAACCGTAGCCCTATCCACGTCGTAAAAGTCCGCTCGAGGACCAAGGCCGCCGCGGCAAACCCAGGGTCGCCACCCTGACATACAAGCGCCGCAAGGGTTTAATCTGTCGAGCCGACCAGATCCGTCACCCAGGTAGCACAAGATTGTCGCCCATACTGTGTGAGCTGAAATCCCACCTCATGAAGCCACCACCCGCAACATAGTCCAGGGCGCTGCCCTGACATGCAACAACCACGTCCACCACCCTTAGCAACGGGACAAAACCACCGCGACAACACAAAACCAGAAAAGACTAGGTCTCCAAGGCGACGGCTCCAAGGAGGAAACGACAAAGACGCCACCGTCACCCGCTTTGGACAAACCGAAGCTAAGTTTTCACCCGGAGACCCAGGAACTTGGACGATGGAGGGGTTGGCGCTCCACAACGACGCCTCAAAGGAGGGAAACGACGTCCACGGACGCCGTCGTCGCCGGCACCGATCGAGGCCGGAGCTAGGTATTCACCCGGAGCACCCCAAACCACCATCCATCAGCCAAACTCCAATGGGACAGCTACCACGGGCAGCAGCCCACCACCGAGCCGCACATGCCGGGTCGCCTACCGCCGCCAACGCCCACCAAGGCCAGCAGCATGTAGACACCACACTTCGAGCTGGAACCGCCGGAACTCACCCCCAACACGCCCACCAAGCACGAGTGAGCAAGAGCCCGTTGGCCTAGGCATTAATTCTCTTTGTTTTCTTGGCTTTCAGAGTGATATTTAATACTTTTTCTTTAATCTAATCGAATGGCAGAACCTCTCCTTTTCCCTAAAAAAAATACTGAACCTCGCTGTGATATATTTCAGTAGAATTGTTTGGACATATATGTTTATGTTTGGCATCATAATATGGAGATTGAAGTGTTGAAAGTGTTTTCATTCGGCATAGTTGACAAAAGATGCTACGTACATCATATGTAAACTTTTGACCAAATGAATAGGCAGCATTCCAGCCCTAACTCCGGTCACCGGCACTCCGGTCGTCGACGAGCTCTCCTACCCGCACCCCCCCTTCGTTAAGGTCCTTCCTCGCCTCCACCAGCGACGCTGCGGCCAGCCGCGTCATCCCCGTCTCCGAGGTCCTGGCCTCACCTCCGCCGGGGCGCGGCGCGGCCAGCCGCGTCGTCCCCGTCGTCGATGAGGACGCTCCGGTCGGTCGCCGTCGTCCTCTGTGTCGAACAAGTCTTCTTCCTCGCCACGAAGTTGGGCCAGGCCGATGTCTCCGCACGGTGTGCGGCGCGTGGTAACTGACGACCTGGTGGTCAACTAGGGATTGCCCTTTTTTTTTAGAGAATTCCTAGGGATTGCCCTTCGTCGCCCCCCAAGCCGCACTGCACACAGGGGCCGGGCCCATTACAAAGAAGGGAACGCGGTGACGCGTCGATTTTCCGCCAAAGGCAGCATATAGCAGCGGCCCTTTACTCCTTCAGTCTGCAGCTACAACATGGGCCATAAACAGAGGCCCAGTAGATGCAGCAGAAGTCCCCCGCCACCCACCCTAAAACCCTGCCCGCTTCCGAGTCCGCTCCGCCCACGCTACCCAACCCTCCACTGACCACCGTCAGTAGCAACCGAGCCGCCCCTCCCCCTCCGGCGGCCGCCGCGGAGGCCGAGTTCCCCCCCCCCCCCCCCCCCCCCCCAAGCCCCGGACGCCAACTCTCCGCCGACGAGGTTCGCGTCTTTCCTCCTCGCCGCCCGAATCGTTTCCCATCTCTCAGCACGCTCTCTCCCTACCCAACCCTATTTTCTATCCCGTCCCACTCTGCCTGGCGGCGGCGGGGAACGGTGCTCCCTGGCGGTGCATCTTCCATTCGCTCTCTCCTAGTCTTATTATATTTCGAATTGACTAATCTGCCCTCCTCCAGTTTCCTTCAAGTCGCGAGCAGAGGAGCTCCCGTCCCGACCTAGCCGCCAGAGCGTTGCGTCCCGCCGTCCGTCGCACCTCCAAGGCGTCTCCACCCCAACCACCGCCCTCCGTTGCTGCCCTAAGGTAAGGCAATCCTTCTCCCCTTCTTTTTCTTGCGGATTTGGTGTTCTTCCTCTGGTACGGTTGGTCTAAATCGTTGAAACCCTAAGTGTTGGGAGAGGTTGACATGGGGATTCGAACGGGAGGGGCTGGATTGACGAAGGGGTGCGGTGGAACTGAAGGGTATTTGGTGACTTTTTAGAACCATTATCGGCAGGATACTAGGGTGGTTCCGTCTTTGGTGATTGTTGGGCAATGAGCATTGTTGTTTTGTGTTGTTTGTTTGTTTGTACATATCATCTGTCTCTAGTTCAATCAATCCCACTAGGGAAGGAGGATGCGTGTGCCCTGTTTTTAGAACCATTATCGGCACGATACTTGGATTGTTGTGCGCTGTTAGCAAGTTTCTTGCTTTAGTACTGTATAGGATTGAAGTGCTTGCTCTCTATCTTGGGCAGGAAAAATGGCTGAGCATCTCTTTGAGGATATCTTCATCGTGACCAGGATCGATCCCGATGGGAAGAAGTTCGACAGAGGTAATTCCCTCTGGCTCTTTCACATATTTTAAGTTCTATACGACGCCTTGTTTTACTCTGCCAAATGGTGCCGCTCATGTATGTCTATTGGAGTGCTGTTAGCAATGACTTAGTAACAATTTAGGCCTAGCCAATTTACAGTGCACTGTGCGAATTTTTAGATCTCGCAGTGCTCACATCATTAGCTCTACTTATCCAACCTCTTAGCTGCAGATTTTATTGAACTAAACCTTTTCCTTTCTATATTGGTGTGCAGTTAATCGCATTGAAGCTAAAAGCGAGCAGTTTGATATGTACATGCAATTAGATGTCGCCACTGATGTCTACCCAATGAGTGCTGGTGACAAATTCACCATGGTTTTAGCTCCTACACTGAATCTGGATGGAACTCCAGACACTGGCTTCTATACACAGGTAAGACCAACTTCATTCCTCTTTGCAAGTAGGTCGTCGAATAATTTGGCAACTGAATGATGTGATTGTGTCTCATAATTTGTAACAGTTGCCTAAATGTTGTTCCTGCTTCACATGGACTTGTGTTTATGGAGGAAACATGTTTAGGAGCTGAAATTTTGTGCAGGAAGCTCACTTATATCGTTTCTTTCCTTCTTCAGGCTGGTAGGAAAACACTCGCTGACAAGTACGACTATGTCATGCATGGAAAGCTTTACAAGATTTCAGAGGACAAGAAGACTGGTCAACTTACTAAAGTGTATGACTTCTCTGAACTTTAGATTAGTCAATTTGTATGGGTTTTTAATCTAGTGGTAGGATTTGATTATGCAATATATTCTGTTTCATGTTGCGATTGAGTTTTTACCTTCATATTGATGAAGAATCTGTTCTCTAAGCATGTTGCTGAAGTACGTGAGTTTGAGAGTACATAGTAGTTATCTTCTTTGCTTAATTTGAGTGTTACTGAGTAACCTGATGTAATCATGGTCCAAGATAAAGCTCTTGAAACTTTATGTGGTCATTATTTTTCGAAGAGTTACACGATCTTTTGCGAACTCTCAAATTAGTTGCTAGAACCAACTAAGATGCTGATTTTTTGGTGAAACCTTATTGTTTTCCTAATCACTCTGATAGCGCTCATAGCTTGTGAAGAGAGGTAACACTTGCGGAAATACAAAGGATTGTCTTTAGCAAATATTAGGATTACTTCTGGAACCTGCTTCTGTAGAGTTGTTCCCATGTGGTGATGTGAAGATCTTGGGGTAACTCGTCCAAAAAACGAATTTCCATCTGTTCAAGGGCTGATTGAAGGGTTTGGTTTTACATATTTGATATTCCCTGTTTATAGTTCGTAATTACTAAGTGAGGTCTTAAATCCTTGCAAGAGCAGTCCATTTCTTACGAAACAGATGAATCAAAATTAATTCACATTATGTTGCTGGTCTTGTCTCGTTTTTGAAACTTAAGTATGCTGGGCTAATTATGTTATGTGAATCACACTGTGCCGTACAATCACGTTAATTTTCTAAGAACATTGTTTCACAATGCTTATTTTGGATATCTGCAAGACTGCCACTGACTTACACCTACTGGCTACTTAACCAAGTGATTTGACCAATTCCCTAGTGCAACTATTCTAATGATTTTACCTCCCTCTCTTTGCAGGGAGATCTATGCATCTTTTGGTGGCCTCCTGATGTTGCTCAAAGGTGATCCTTCGACTGCTGCTAACCTCGAGCTGGATCAAAGGATATTCTCCTCATGCGCAAGGTGTAAACACATCATCTACTGGATCACCAGTGCTTCTACTTCACTCTAGGCTATGCTGAGCCTGTGATCCTTTCAATGCTAATCGTCCTCCCCCTATGTACTCTTCGGGTGGTAATATAACTCTAGATTGGTACAATGGCTTATCTGTAGCACCAGTCACTTATTCTTATTCCCCTGGAGCATACTATGTGCGTTATTAACGTATGACATGAATGTTTCGCGTACATTACAATGCTACCTTATGTTATCTTGGGTAAATTATATTACCAGGCTGTGGTGCTGGTAGTCTTTGTACTAGAACTACATCATAATATGATGCTCATAACAAAATCTCCAGCATGGCGATTGATGAATTACACCAGCTGGATAGCTGTAGCCAGGCTTGTATCGGTTACAAAGTTCACATGCGATTTCCTTCCCGGCCTGGGTGAGGACAGGAACCAGTTGTGGCACAGGAGCAGAAGCCTTTACTCCTACCATATATAGACCAGGATAGGGCAACTACCATATATAGACCAGGATAGGGCAACTGCAACAGCTTTAGATTTAACTCCCTGCCAGCCACAGAAAGCTGAAGAACAATTGCCCAAAGGCCCCGATGGATTGGAGTCTTGGAGATGTCAATGGACCACTGACTCCTCGCCAGTTTTTTGAGAGCTGGAAGAGGACTCTGGGCCAAGAATAATCCATGAACACACAGCCTCCTACTCATTGCACCTAGGAGCAATTACACACACACACCATATATACTGCCACTGCCTTTTTCTTCCCTGGGATCGTATCTCCAGAAGATACACACTGATTCACATTTGGTGGTGGCCCTCTTTATCTTCGTACGAACTGCTGGTGTACTGGTTCTGTTTTTGGGTCGGCATGGAGGCTTGCCATGAATTCAAGCATCAAATGCCTATGCTGATTAAGAGAGAGCGTTGGATAGGCAGAGGAGTACGAGTGCATTGATACACGCTGCTGATTCGAGGAAAGCGATAGCTGTTGATGGTTGCAACTGTGTTTGTGCTAATCTGAGTAAGTAGTAGCAGTGATCAAAGGAAGCATACTATTGTTCAGGAAGATGACATTGTCTGAAAGACTATTGTTCAGTTAGGATCCTAAGGCGAAGCCATCCTACTGATCCTGCCACGATGATGCATTCAACTGCAAGCCCTACATCTAGATGTATGTAAAGATTTGCAGCTTTCTACGCGGAAATGAAATCTTTCAGGCCTCACAGGATCATGTCATGTGATGGTTGAAACAACTGAGATGCGGACGAACAGAAGAATCTTCCAGTTGTAGCATCAGAACAAAGACCCCTACCGATGAAAATGAAACCCAAGGGGGAGCCGAGCAAAAGAACAATTCTCGTTTCTTACGGAACAAACGTACACAGCTGGGAAGAATATACACCAAGTACTCGCGGACAAGAGCTCGAACAAGAAAGAAGCAGACAATCAGACAAGATCATACGGAGTAAAACATCGAACCAAAAGTACTCCTCGCTAACTATAACTAAGTAATACTACTAAGCTATCTGGTCCATTATGAACAGATGATAGCTAGAGATGAGCACCGGGCAGAAAAACCAGCTCTGCAGCCAGAAATTCTGACTGGTGCTCCGCTTCAGCAGCTCACCGCCTGCGACCGTGTCTGCTTCTCCTTCCCGTTTGCAGCTTTGCTCCTCCTTTCGGTCGCGTGATCACCTGTTGTGCAGCGGGTTGGGGCCCGTCGGGACGCGGCGCTTATCGTCGTCGTCGTCGACACCAGCGCACGCGGCAGCGCCAAGGCCGGCGGCGGTGGACCTCCCGTCCGTACTGTTCTTGCACCCGGCGCCCGCGGCGGCAGCGTCGAAGGACACCGCGACGACCCCGCCGCGGGTCCTAGGCACAGAGTCATGATGCACGGGCCGCGACGTTGGTGGCGCCGGCAAGGGCAACCCTCGTGAGGAGGAGTGCCACCGCGCTCGCGCCTGGACAAGGGCGTCCGGGCAGCTTCGACAGCGCCGTCGACGGCGAGCTGCAGCACGAGGGCAATGGCGAGGCACAGGGCGGCGGCGCGTGCCCACCGCCGCCGCCTCATGGGCGCAGAGCTCAGTGCGTGTGCGTGCGCGCGCGGCCTTGGTCGGCAGCCTGCACGGGCGCGGGCGCGCGCTCTCTCGGAGTTTGGCCTGGTCGGTGGGCAGGTCTATAGAGACGGAGGGAGCGCAGACGCACAGCCACGCAGGTGTGAGAAAGAGAGGAACTATTCAAAGAGTCTGCGGAGGTAGCTGCTTGCGAGTTTTAACAGCGCTACGCGCGCGCGCGTGGTGACCACTCTGACACCCACAACCACGAGCAGTTCCGTGGTGTTCAAATAAAAAGAGAAGAGTAATCTATCAACCGTTTGATGGAGAAGACTGTCAGAGCATCTCCAGTGGATCGTGGAAACGGGCGTGGAAACAAAATTTACACGACCAACTGCGACCAGGCGAGAAAATAGGCTCCCAGCGGCTCGTGTATATGGGCGTGCATCGTTTCCACGCCCACCCACCTGGGTACGAGGCGTGGATACTTCCACGCCGCATCCACGCTCTGGAAAAAGAAGGCGCGAAGAAATCCCCGTGCTCCTGGTTCCCGCGCCCGTCCGGACCTGCTCGAGGGCTCCGAGTTCGCCGCCGCCGCCGCTTCCGAGGTCGCCTCTGAGCTCGCCGCCGCCACCTCCGGTCTCGCCGTCGCCGCCCAATCCGGCCAGCACAAGTATGTTGCCTAATTTTTTTCCGGATCGAAACGAGATGAGAGAGAGGCGGCGGCCGCACGCCGTGCAGGCAGATGCGCCGGCGGCCGCGCGCGCCATGGTCAGATAGAGAGAGGGGAGGGCTGGCAGGGGAGGAGATGAGGGGCGGGCGCGGGGCGGCGCTCCATGGAGGGCTGGGAGGAGAGGAGGTGAGGGACGGAGGTCGGGGAGCAGGGGCGGAGGTCGGGGAGCAGGGACGGAGGTCGGGAAGGGAGCGAGGCGGATGGGGGTGGAGGCGGTGGTGGTGGGCGTCGGGGGTGGAGGCGGATGGGGGAGGAGATGAGGGGTGGAGGCGGTGGTGGAGGGCCTGGGGTGGGCGTCGGGGGTGGAGGCGGATGGGCGAGGCGGATGGGGGTGGAGGTGGTGGTGGAGGGCCTGGGGTGGAGACGGGGGAGGTGCCGGAGGATGGAGACGGGTAGGTGCGGGCTCGATGTACTGCGCCTCGATTTGGAGCTCGATTTGGAGCTGGGGGTGGATGTACTGCTGGCTCGATTTGCTAATATATTTTGATAGTCTCGGTGGTGTTGTGGTAGTAGAAAAATAGCTGTGTTTTGGTAGGATTTACTACAGAATTGGTACTGCATTGTGGTCTGATGTGCTATCAAATTTCTATTGATTTGCTACCAGAACACTAGCTGTGGTCTGATATATAGATTGCTATCAAATTTCTGTCGATTTGCTAACAAATTTGATGTTGGCTGTGTGTCTTTGTTGATTGTTTGCAGATGGATGGTGATGAATGCTTCTTGGACACCATGGGTTTTGGTTACACACAAACACAACCAGAAAGTCCAATTGGAGAGCAAGCAACCCCATCAACTCAGCATCAAGCAACACCATCAACGCAGCAACGTTCTACAATAATAGAGAAAGCAAAATCCAACAAAGGAAAAAATTGGTCTAGTGATGAGGACAAGGTTCTGATAGCAGCATGGGCAAATACAAGTTTGGATATTGTTGGGACAGATCAAAACCGAGATACTTATTGGGCTAGAATTTCAGAGTACTACAACGCACACAAGGAATCATCATGGCCGAAGCGTAATGCTAATGCAATCAATTGCCGTTACACATGTATTAACAAAGAGACCTCTAAATTTTGTGGTTGCCTTCAGCAGATTTTAAATAGGGAAGAAAGCGGAAGGACTATAGCAGAAAAGGTATGCATCTATCTTCTACTTCTATATGTGTTGTGCAATATTCTATATGTGCTGTGCATATTTTAACAATACATTTGTATGTGCAGACAAATGATGCACACATTATGTTCAAGGAAATGGATCTTAAAAAAAAAAAGCCTTTCACATTGATGCATTGCTATGTAGAGTTTTTGAAGTATCCAAAGTGGCAGACAAGAGAACTTGAAACTTCTCTTAAGAAACGAAAGAAGACCATTGATCCGGTGAGTCATCTGAATAAAAGAGCTCAGTTGTTCCGCATGAGTACGAGAGACTGTGACTCTTTCTCCCATTGCCTCAAAAGTGCAGCTTTGCCGACCAGTTTCTCGCTCCTCTTCAACTATCATATTGTGCATTATGACACAAGCTTTCATGACATCACCGATTTCTTTACGTTTCCATCCTTTAGCAGGTCCACGAACAATGGCAAAACGGGATTGCAGAACCCCAAAGGCTCGTTCCACATCTTTCCTAGCCCCCTCTTGCTTCTTGGCAAAAGTTTTATGCTTTCTGGTATCTGGAGCTGGTATGCTCTTCACAAATGTTGCCCACCGTGGATAGATACCATCTGCAAGGTAATACCCCATTGTGTACTGATGGCCATTGATGCTATAATTCACTGCAGGAGTTTTACCTTCGGCTAGCTTTGAAAAAACAGGAGAACGTTGAAGAACATTTATATCATTGAGAGATCCTGGTAAACCAAAATAAGCATGCCAAATCCAAAGATCCTGTGAAGCAACTGCTTCCAAGATCATAGTGGGCTCGTTCACATGGCCTTTAAACATGCCATGCCATTTTTTGGGGCAATTTTTCCATCCCCAGTGCATGCAATCTATGCTCCCTAACATACCAGGAAATCCTCTTTCCTCCCCTATTGCAAGTAACCTAGCAATGTCTTGTTCATTTGGAGATCTCAGGTACCTTTCCCCAAAAACTTCACAAACTTTGATCACAAATTTCTTGCAAGACTCTAAATTAGTAGTCTCAGCGGACCGGATGTACTCATCCGCACCATCAGCTGCTATTCCATATGTTAGCATCCGCATTGCTGCGGTCATCTTTTGCAGAGGATGTAACCCAATAGCTCCAGAAGCACTTCTTTTTTGCATAAAATAACCATCATAATCATGCTCCCTCTCATGCTCAAGTATACCATTAGCTATGCGGTTGAACAAATTACGGGACATCCTAAATCTGTGCATAAAAAGTAAATGAGACAGGGAAATGAAAAATGGGCCAAAGTAGAGAAGTGTACTAATTACGAACCTTCGTCGAAACAAATATTCGGGATAGCGAGGAACTTCTTTGAAGTAGTCGTCCCACAGAAGAACAAATCCGGCATCTCTTCCTCGATCGATTGTCCGACGTCCATGCTTGGAACCACCATGGCGTCGAGCGTTCATCCTCTCTTCCTCCTCGCGCTCGGCGAATGCTGCAAGTATGAGTTCATCGTCGCCAGATGAAGATGACGAAGAACTCATGTCCCAAGAGGATGTGTTCATTGTGTTGCGTGAGAGACGATAGAGAAATCAAGGAGTGAGAAGAGAAGTCACAGGTAGAGATGCTGGAAGAGAGATGGTCGGGGTGGTTTATATAGACCAGAAATATGGCCGTTGAAAATATAGCCGTTGGAAATATAGCCGTTGGAATATAGCCGTTTGAAAATATAGCCGTTGGAATATACACGTCCTGATTTACACGTCCTGATACACGTTCCACTGAAAAACTGGGACGTGTAAAATTTACCCAGGTGTATATGGACGTGTATATGGAGATATACACGTCCAAATATACACGTTCCACTGGAGATGCTCTCACGAAGCTCGCGCTCGAGAGGACCAAAGTTGCGGTGAAGAAAAGAAAAGATGACTTCGTGATCTTTACCACCGACGTGATAAACTTGGATCCGGAGGTGAAGACAGCGCATATGATGTTCCGTACCGCCATCTTGCAAGAAATGGGCATTGGTTCGACTACGGCGGAAGACCACGATCTGGCGACGGCGGCCACGCCCATGTCTTCCATTTGAATTCATCCAATGTGTGTGGCTGTGTGGACCGACTTTCACAGCGTTTTGGTGGCCTAGATTTTGAAAATTGTGGCCATCTTTGAATTTATGTCCAAAACTATGTGTGATTTCCTTTTAGTTTTTGTTGAAAAATCTATTGGGAAGGCGTGTATGGGGGACACAACTGGGAAGAGGCGCTCCCATACGCCGCAGCTCGCGCGAGCATCTAATAGTGCTTATCCATGTTTCCGGATGGGGGCACGACTAGAGATGCTCTAAGGTAGCACCGTTGGAAAAAAAAAGGAGGAGGAGTAACCTAGCTAAGAGCATCTCCAACCAGAGTTGTCAAATTTGGCCCCCAAAGTGTCCGCGGACACTGTCCGGACAAACCCTAAAAATGGTCTCCTACAACCATACCCCCCATATCCGCACCCTCAAAACCATACTAGCCATGCAACGTAAAACTAAACAAAGTAGATCGAAGCTCAAATGTACTACGGATTGCATAAGAGTACTTCGATCAGAACTCATAGTTCGGATTACATACATAGGGCTAAACTATATAGACAAAGTAACAAAAGTGGGCAAACCGGCGGCGCCGCCATCCTCTGTGTCCGCCGGTCCCTTCGCCTTCATCGGCGGCGCTTCACTGCTGTGACGCCGGCCCCTTCCCCTTGTCATCACCGGAGGGGCGGTGGCGGCGCAGCAGCTCGAAAGCCGCGTAAGGGTCGGCGTGGGAGGAGCCGGAGCTGTTGGAGCGAGCAGCGAGGACGGCGCGGGTCTGCTCCTCGACGAGCCTGGCCGCGCGGTCGCTCTTCGCCGCCTCCTTCTTCGACTCGGCAATGGCGGCGTCGAGCATGGCCTTGTTCTTGCGGCGGAGCCGCCTGGCGTCCGTCTCCGCGGTCGTGTACGACCGCTCCAAGACGGCCAAAGGCACCGGCTCGTTCGCGGCGGCGCGCAATACCCGCTCTGCCGCAGCGGGATCCGCCTTGCGGAGCTACCGATAGGCCTTCCCCTCCATCTCCGGCGTGCGCATCCGCTTCGAAGACGGCGGGGTCTTCGGAAGAAGCCTCCATCCGCCGGCCCCGTCCGGCAGAATCTTCCACCCAGGTGGAGCTTGGACACGGGGGACGGCGGGGAGGCGCGGATCTTACCGGAGCCGCGCGTGGTGGAGGAGCCGACGAAGCCGCGACAGATCTTGCCGGCTGTGGGCGGCCCGTCGCCGGCGCAAGCTCGGACCAGCGGCTGCATTGGCCTCCGCTAGGCGGCGCCGCCGCCGCGCTGGATCCGCCCACATCCTTCAAGGATTGCTCGACGGCGATGCGGAAGGCCTCCTCCTCCGCATCTACGGGCCTGGGTGAGCGATGCGGCGCCGCCGCGTCGGAAAGCTCCTCATCCTCTGAGCTCCAGTCGATGGAGGAGGAAGACATTGCGCCATAGAGCGGAGAAGGCGAGGAGAGTGGCGGGTGCGGAGTGGACTGGAGTGAGGTTAGGGTTTCGAGCGGTGGGGATATTTGTGGGGACGGCGGAGCCACGCGGCGGAAGTCAGCGGAACAACGGCGACGGTCGGCCATTCAGCGGCGACGGTCAGCCTCCCGTCGTGGGTCCGCCGTGTCAGCGACTAAGGGGCGGACGCGCCCGGGCGCGTCCGGGCCACCCCAAACCCGCCCCAGATATGGGCTGGGTTTGGGGTGTACCGGACCGCCCGGTCGTTTGGGCTGCCTTTGTGAGCTCCGGTTGGGTGGCTGTTTTTGGTCCAAAAACTGTCCAGACTGTCCGCCAGACGTTTAGGCTGGCTCGGGGGCTCCGGTTAGAGAGCTTTCTTAAAAGGCGTTTTGCCAAAACAGAGTGCAATGGTTCTAGGATTTACATTTTTTACAGTTTCTATAACAGAGTCGACGCAACTGCACGCATACTGGCGCGCACCCGGGCCAACCTTATTCATTGATGAGTCTTCACTCCCCTCCCTCATTCCTCTCCCCGGTAGGGAGACAGCGACAGGCCGCCGTGCCGTGATGGCGAGCTCCCCGGCTACCTAGCCACGAGCAAAGCAAGGGGATGGCCTAAGCCAGAGCTACACGTACCGGACCACGCCGCTGGGTGGGCATCCCTTCGCATCGTCTCGTGCATGGCTTGCCTTTGACTGACTGCCTTCCGCGTGCTCACCGGTGAGGCGATGGAGATCCGTCGTCCTGGATCGATCGATGACGCATCGTCATCATGGCAATGGCAAGCTAGCTACTCCGTCGTTCATGGATGCGCCGGCCCATTCCTCCATGGCGACTCGTCTCGTCCGCGCGGATTGCCTTGTCTGCGAGGGAGGCGGAGCTATGTAGCCGTCCTAGGGTAGGTAGCACTGAATTCCTGCAAAGCCTTCCGTCTTCTGCCGAGCTCGCCAGAAGAACGTACGAGCAAAGCCTTCCATCTTGCAAAAGGCATCGCTCGATCGCTCTGAAATTCCTACGCGGTGGTAGCTAGCTGTTTTCGTCGTCCGGTATACTCCTATTCCCCTGTATAGCGTTAGCGTATCGTACATGCTGCTTTTTTTTTTTTTTTTGAACAGGGGATGGTCCCAGAGGGACCTAGATGCTTATATTAATTGCAGTGGCAACATACATAGAGGACCAAAGAAGATGTAAAATTACAAGCAAGTCCATACAATTTGCACTAAGGACCCTAGGTTTCCAGAAGGGAACGCAATCAGGTCCGACTCCACCTCCACTGCAACAAACGAAGGGTAGCGCAGCCGAACGCACCGCCGCCGGGGACGAACCACTTGGGGAGGAACGTCGGGAGCCTGCTGCACCAGAGCCAAAGGGCCTCCATACAGGCACGACGGCCAGGAGGTTGATCACCAACGAACGCCGGCGTGAATCCGGCGAAGAAGGACGAAGGGGTCGCCGATCGACCAACAGAGATGGCAGCCAACATAGAGCCACCATGGATGGCCTCCAGGGAGCAGCATCCAAACTCCCCTGGTGCATCTCCAGCAGCAATAGAACACGAGTTTGGACAGAAACTCTGCTCTCGCCACCACGCCAAGAAACAGAGAGCATACCCAAATTCATGCCATCACCAACAGAGACGCGATATACGAACCTTTTTATTGAAGAGGTCGAAGAGCCAACGATGCACCTCATCTCCTCCATCCATTGGAGCTTGACGAACTGCCTCATCCTCTCCACCATGCAGCAGAAGAGGTCCCGGAACTTCCGCAGCACAGCCCCCGCACCAGAAACTTGCAGCCTGAGAACGAAGCGACAACACCAGATCCCCTCCTCGCCACCACGGCCGGCCAGAGGAACATCCACGCCGCCACACCTCAAGACACAAGGTCGGCCAGAACCGAGCTTATTAGGGAGAAGGGGAAGAGGAGCAGCTCCTCCGCCCTCCATCTCCAACCACTGGAGCACAGAGAGCAGAAGCAACAGCACCACCCATCGCCGGACGACGCTCGGGGTCACCGGCGCGAGATCTTCCCGCGGCATCACGCCATGCGCCACATGGGACAAAGGAGCGGAGCCAAACCTACACCTAAGCCTAGATTTACTATCTACAGAGGGGGCACGACCACCTACGCCATCCGTACGCTCGCCGGCAAGGCCGCCGGAGCGAAGGAAGGGGAGGGGCGGCGGCGGAAACCAGGAGTCGACTCTCAAAACGCGTGGAGAGATAAGGCTCCCTAGCGCGACGCCCCATGCACGTGGTTTTGTATACATGCTGCTTCTGTCGAGTTGCTTCCTCTGACGGCGCAGTTACGCTCAACCTGTTGTGCTGCAATGTACGACTACACGGTCTGTACTCTGTACATAAAACGTACGTGCTCATCGCCATGCATGAGTTGGACGCGACGCTCTTCTTATTAATCAATGCCGCTCGCGTGGATTTCCGTTTTGGGTGGAGCATTCATGAAGCTGCTCTGCAAAAGGACAACTACAACGATCAGGAAATATGAATTTTTTATCAACCAATTTATTGATCATCAACCAAGATACTCCCACAAGCAATAAAAATTACAAATAAATCTTCGGACCACCTACCGATGACTAAAAACACTGAAGCGAACCGAAGACGCACCGCCATCCTCACCCCTCCCTCACCGGAGTCAGGTAGAGCTTGTCGTAGTATAACTTGTTGTAGTAGACAGACAGAAAGTCGTCGTGCTAAGGCCCCGAGGGACCAACGCAGCAGAGCAGTAACCATCGCCAATGATGACAACCGTGAACGAAAGAGCCATACCTGCAATCACACGGACGGACACGGAAACGGACTGGATCCCAGGAGATCCGCCGGACACACGCCTCCACGTGCCCTCCGCTGGCGCTAGACGCACCACCGGATCGAGGATAGGACGAGAGGACTTTATTCAGACTTCAAAATGTAGCCGCCGCCTCACCACCTCAAAAAAGACACTGAAAAAACCTAAACAAAGGACGGAAACCTCCCGCCGGCGAGAGGCCGTGATCCACCACGCCTCCAAGGTCCTAAGGTCACCGGAGATGGAGCGGACCGGCGACGTCGCCGGCGAGAGGGACATAACCCTAGATGGGTTTTACTAACGCCTTAAGATAGCCTACTCTCCCTCACGTACGAACCATTTCGTGATCAGGAAATATGAATTAGATGCAACAAACAAACAATCTTCATGATTTTCATGCAAAATGGACCACATGGTTGTGGTTTCAAAGAGTACGTGTTACCCCGTGTGGTGACTGATCCCTGTGACCCCGATGTTGTAAAAAAAGCGCTTTGGTCTAGCTTGGCTCATATCCACTGTTTGTTGCTACGCGTTCCGTAGCGCTTGGCCGATCGATCACAATTACTCCTTCCTCAGGGTTTGCTTTGTTTGGGCCGGTATCGTGAGTGAGTGAGCACGTTGCAAAGCCTGGGGCGACTGCATCATCAGAGCTAGGCTTATTTATCTTCTTCGCCTTTTCCCATCTACTTCGCTTTTTCTCTTTTCATTCACAAATGATGACGATGGCGAGTGAGACAAACTATCAGAAACAAAGGCTACATCTGCTTTTTGCTAAGTTCCGTACTATTTATTAGGGAATTTTGAGCATTGACCACGCTACATGTGCATTGTTTTTTTTTTGTTTGAAAAAACAAAAACTGAGTTTGGAATCGGGGGATTCCCCAACAAATGATTTCCCCAAATGAGTGAATCGACACACTAAATATGTCTAGATATTTTTTTTGAAACGGTCACCGGGGGGAGAGAGTCCCCACCTGAATTTCATTGCCTCAAGAACAAGTTTTTACAGATTACACGAGATGAGTTACATCAAAGAGGTGATTCCCCAACTAATGATTTCCGCTTGATGTCCAGAGTTGCGGAGGCGGTGGGCCCAAAGGGATATATCTTCTTTGATTTTCTGGATGGTAACCCTAGCTGGCTGATCGACGTGTCTGAACACGAGGGCGTTCCTAGCGTCCAATATTTTCCACAAGGCCGTGAGGAGAGCAAAGGTGCATGACTCGTCAGACATAGCTGGGTGCTTGCATGTCACCCAGAGGTCGTGCATGACGAATGAGAGCGCGGGCATGCCGATGGCGTTCCAGACTTGCGTGGCTGTCGGGCAGTTGAAGAAGAGGTGGTCGCGATCCTCCGTTACCGAAGGGCAGCGAGAGTATCAACTCTGTATGAAAATATCCGTTGATATGTAGTCTGCAACTCTGCATGAAAGAAAGAAAAATAAGGAATTATAATAGGATTTTTAGATTCAAGATAGCCCCTGTCTTCACAGCTCACAAAAAGTAAACAAAATTTCTTTAAACTTGTAATATTGATAAAATGACGACCGAGTCATCCACACATGTGAAAATAATTTAAATTTTTTGGAAGTACCAAAAGAATATTCTTGAAAAGGAAGCAAATGCTCCATGATCCAAACTTCAAAGAGTGACATGCAAATTGCATGTACCTCCATGATCTAAATATCGGCGAGACATGGGAGCATGGGACATGGGTACTGCCATTGCCATTGCCATTGCCATTTTTCGGAGTGGCATTTACTAGCTTGTTTGGATTTAAACCATGAAAATTCCACTGATCTAGCCTTGCAAGCATCGGGATTATTCGTTTTATTTTTGTTGTTGGCTCAGGAGGAGGAGGAGGAGGAGGAGGATGAGGTTTACAAGACCTCTACAGGATGGAGGTATCCCCTAGGTGGTACATTGCACACTGTTTCAGAGTATACGCTATATATGGCGCTGAAATTCTGGAACACCGTACCGGGGTGACCGGGACTGGTCGGTGGGTGCAGAAGTAGCTTTCAAAACGAGCCGCGCACGGTCGGAACTGTGAGGGCAGGCCGTACGCACCTCTCAGACGTCGAGTCATCCGGTCGCTTTCGCCGGAGGGGTACACGGACGGAATTGCCATAAATGGCACCGAGCACAGTAGACGCGGAGCCCCTTTCATTTGATGCGGCGAGTAACATCAGCTAGTACGGCCGGGAGGAAGCACCAGCCTAGCTAGGCACACACGAGTGCGGGTCTGCACCTGCTCGCGTTTGGACACGTCACCTGTACACGATGGCACAACCCAGATTAGATTTGTGATATGAATACATGATCATTTGTTAGCATTTCTTGAACATATGATCATTACGAGGACAAAGCTTATATCGTCTCCACTCGCGGCGTAGTTTCGCTCTCACTCACGTACGGCGCCAATAGCCAAGCTACGTACGTCCGGCGCAGCCTAATATTACGTCCGACGCGTCCAACCCACACCCTTCTCGTTGGGAGTCATTTGGCGCGCCAGACGAAACCATGCGCGATACGAAGATGAAGAGGAGGCGCCGATCGGCGAGGAGGGGAGTACGATAATGATGATGAAGAAGAAGGCGAGGAGGGGGTGATCGCCGAGGGAGGCGCCGTGACGAAGAAGAGGAATGGGAACCGGGGGCCATTTGTTGGACGACAAATGCTTGGTTGAATCAAGGAAGGCTGATACCAATCAACAAGCACCGCCTATTGGCCGAGGATCAAAACCGAGTCCGACGAGCGCCGGTTCACCAAGGACTACTACAAGGTGCACATGGATCGTGGCAAAGGTGCCATCAAGCATAGGTGGCATTGCATACAAAAGGTCGTCAACAAGTTTCACAGAACATCCGTGATAGGCCCGAGAGTTGGAAGACTCAAAGTGACCAAGTAAGTTTATGTCGGCGTCGTGTTTTATATGCATATGGATGAACCTTGATCGACGGCTTTGTGTTTTGCCAGCTCATCACAGCGCTCGACTTCTATCGGAACCAAAGCAAGGATAAGGAATTCGCCTGGATGCATTGCTTCAAAATTGCGAGAAATGGAATGGGCACGGGAAGACACTCAACAAGGGTGGTCGTTCCAACCTCAACTTCGATGCACCCAACTCGGAGGGACGACCGATCGGGAAAAAGAAGAAAAGGCGCACATTGCAGCGTCGGCAGCGACAGAGAGGGTGCAGTCATCCATCGACAAGGTCGTCGCCGATGTCTCCTCAAACTCGCTTGAGGCACGCCAAAAATGACGCAAGGTGGGCAGCCTTGACGGATAAGACCGACGTCAAGCTCGAGCTCGAGAAAAAGAAAGTCGCCATGAAGAAAAGAGGCTAAGATTTCATGATCTTGACCGCCGACATGTCGACCATGAACCCGCTGGCGAAGGCGGCGCACGACATATTCCGTGCCGCTATCTTGCAAGAACTGCGGCTTGCCACAGCGACACCGACGACGATCGACGTCACCCAGGTCCGCTACGACGGCGACTCCCAGGGTGACACACAGGGCACTGTTTGGTTTGATTACGCATGGTCGGACTTCACGATGTTTTTTGGTGTGCCGAGTTTTGAATTTGTTGCCTAGATTTTAAATTTGTGGCCGAGAACTTGAATTATGGTCGAGATTTATGTCTTGTTTCATTTCACATTGCAAGAAAAATCTATTGGGAGTGCCTATTGTCGCCGCGAGTGGGGAATAGCCCACGGCTCATCCGGCCGGCGCCAATAGCGTCCGTCCGGCGACGATTAATCGCCGTTAGTGGAGATGCTCTTAGCGAAAACAATACCCACAACTCTATTTTATTTGCTTATCTTAAATTTGCACACTGAGAGAAATGAGAGACATATACTGGCAGTTGGGGTTTAGAAGATGGATTGATACTAACTTGCAACAACAAGTAAACAAATAGAGAATCTCCCGGAGATGATCTGGATCACAGAACTAAATGGAAATACACTAAATCAGAATTTTTTATAGCGAAATCTCTCTACAAAAAGTTATCCTCTCACGAAATTGATCGGTCTTTTAGCCAACTATGGAAATCGATGATCCTTCTAAATATCATAATTTTGCATAATGCTATAGCGAGGGTTTGGAGAGTGAGGGCGAGGAGGAGGGCATGGTGGATAAGCACGGCGAGGGCGCCGACTTTTATCGTGGGCGGTGAGCGGTGCGGCCGACGTAAATGCGACACGTGGGGAAACCGGAACGCCGGCCGCGTAGCCTGGGAAGTCGTCGCGTCACCTAGCCACCGTTAATGTCATGCGTGTGACAGGCGCACCGCCGTCTCGTCGCGTGGCGTTACAAACTGCCGACGACTGCGCCATTAACGCGGTCAGACCGGCCTCCTGCACGACACGATTAATAATGCATGCGCAGCCCGTGTCTATGACGGGTGGGCCACCCTTGTCGGAGGGCGTGTCCAGCTAATGTCCGGCACCCCCGAGAGGCTTCCAAACTTGGTGGTCTTTTCGGAGGTGCCAGACATAAGATGGCTCAGGCCGCACACTTCGGGATGCCGTTGTGGGCGTTATTTTTGCCTCCGGACCCCCATTAGGCTGGTGCCAGTGGGGGCGGTAGTGGGGGCGATATCGCCTGGGGAGGGGCGGGAGCGAGGCGAGAGGCGGGCGGGACGGCAGCGGCGGGCGACGGTTCCGTCGCCCGCGGTAGCGGGCGCTACCGCCCCGCTGTCGCCCGCGTTGGCGGCGAGAGGGAGGCGGGAGTGGGGCGGGAGGCGGGGCGGCGCGCTGGCCGGGTGGGGCGAGAGCGGTGGTGGCCGGCGGCAACGAGGAGGTCCAGGCCGGGGAAGGAGGCGCGCGGCGGCCGGCCGTCGCCTGAGCGCGCGGGGCCACGCGCGGAGCCATTCCCGCCGCCCGGCGACTGGACGAGGCTGCTGGGTGCACGCCCGCATCGGCGCCGATGTCCTCCGCCGCCGCGTGCAGACCCACGTATCTCCGGGTCGGGCCTGCTGCCGCTGGTGCTACTGCTGTTCTGGAAGTGAATCAGACCAAATCGCGAACAGATCGATCTAATTGCTAATTGCTAGCTAGCTTCCCAATCGATCCAATTACCCAATATGCGTACCATGTACATTGGGGTCAATTTGTATCAAATTTTGTTTACATTAAAAATTAATTTTTTAATTTTTTAATTTTTTTATTTATATGTAATTTTTTTATTTACTATGTAATCGGTAATATTTTTAGTTGAATAAAATAATTTTATTGCATTATTTTGATTGTCTAAACAAAAGCGAGTGAAATAACTAAATGTGAAAACTGAAATGCTGACGTGGAGGAGAGAGAAGCTGACGTGGTTACAGCCTGCCACTACAGCCCGTGCAGTGGCACCGTGAGGTGAGAGTGGGGTGAGAGTGGGGGTAAAAGCTGACGTGGCGGGGCTATAGCCGGGCGGTGCACTGGCACCAGCCTTAGGCCTTTGGGTGGTCAATTGGGGGCACTGCTGGAGATGCTCTCACAACATTGCGATAGATACGACTTTCCTTTTTTGGAGCGTTGCCATGATGGATGTGACTGAATGGGATGACTGAAAATTCATTATAGGCCGGAGATTAGAGAAGTATGTCATTCACTTGTACCCTAATTTGACACCTTTGAGACTTGTTTCCATGTCAAAGGAAGAGCAAGACATACAGTATATATTCCAATTACATCATGGCCTTAATTATGTGAAAAGTGATTTTGGCTTCTAGTGATTTCACTTTTCTTTAAAGTTTCATAAAAAATTAAAACAAATTATGCATGTTCTCTGTGATATATTGTAAAAGTGTGCAAAATCTCAATGCAAAATATAATACCTTTTGACCTAAGCAAAAATGACAAAAGTAGAAAATTTGGAACTACATATTGTTCATTGTACTCAGATCTGTACATTTGTCATTTTTCATAGCTTGCAACGTAAAGTATTGTACATTGAAATTTTATACACTTGTAGAAATATCATGAACATGCCTGGGCTTTGTAGATATTTTTGAAACTTTTAAATTTAGTTTTTCATTTTTTAAACATAGTGAGATCACTAGAGCTTGGAAGCACAAAATCTTCACTCCTTAATTACGGGGCTACAGAACAGAAGAGACAATGTATGTACTGCGTGCGTGCGGCGACACACATCTCTATTCTCTCCCGTCGTAGCAGAAAACTGTAGAGATGGTCGAATTCTTTGTAGGTCCAGCGTAGGGGCCGGACCCTCGATGGACATCTTGTAGTACGTACTGTACTTGGCAGCAAAGCCTTCAAGAGCATGCCGTGCGTTCTTCTGCAGGGAGACTTCGTCATTCCTACGGGCTGATGATACGACGTCATACGGTTTGACCAGTGTTTAAGCAGACATGGCCGCGGCCGAAGCGATGTTTGACGTTTGCCTGCGCCGGAAATACAGCGCCCTCGCGCGTCATCCACGAACAGCTTGTGAAGACAGGTGATGTGATCTTTCAGCTACAAAACCAGTTAATTGTCAAGAGGGATTTTTTCGACATCCCGGCGGGTGGCTCTCCACTCGACAAATGATTAAAAAAGATCATTAATGTCACTGTGAGCACCGGCCATGCCAAAAAATGCATGTCAAATTCAAAGATCATAATCAGCCACAACACACTGTGTGCTCCATAATGTCCCGACCTATACATCCCCTGCTAAGCGAATGGGCAGTTCTTTCAATTCCAATGCATGCAATCAATACTTTCAAGCATCCCCGAAAATCCTCCATGCTTCGCGGCCGACGACATTGGGTGCTCTCACATACTGCCCTCCATGCTTCGGGGCACGTGGCCATGACCATCTCATTCTCGTCGTCCGCTTCAAAGGCGACAGTATCCCCCATCATTAAAAAAAAACATGAATTCGACGTCGTTATCCATAGCCTATGGGACAAAATAAAGTAATGAAACTAGGTCACAAATCGACTATCAATCAAAATGAGCCTATTGACGAACGGCCGATCAACTTGCGTGCGGGGTGACAGGGAGGAAGAGACAGAGCCCGATGAATGAGCTGCGTCGATGCAAACGAGGGCGGAGAGCGGCGGCAAGTAGCCCTGCGTGGTTGCTGCGGCTGAACTGTCGCACTGCGAATCCAGTTGGCGACGACAGGGGTGGCGGCGAATCAAAAGAAACAGAGGAGGAAAAAAAATGAAAAAAAGGATCCCAAGAGAAAGAATAGCGAGAAAGAGAAAAAATTGAAAAAACTAAACAAAGAAAATAAACAGGAAAAAAGAATCAGAAAAACGATTAAAAATAGAAGAAAAAAGAAACGAACCTGAAGATTAGCCGGCCCAAACGGACGATCGCTGCTAAGGGCGATTTTATAGTGCTGGTGGGTTTCCTATGTCTCGCTTTTAGCGAGTCATACCATCCGACTCGCATGCGTGAGTCAGCTCGCGTGGAACGCCCATTAAGTGGGAAAGCCCGCTTGACTCAGTTCTAGTACCGTGTTTCTTCTTTCTTCCTAGGAATGGTACGATTCCTGTACAAATTTAAAACATGTCTTTTGCATCCAGCAGATAAATCTTTTAAAAAATATGAACCATTCTAAAAATGAATATTTTTTAATTTAAATCTGAACCATTAAGACAATGAAAATATTTCATATCTGAACCATTTTAAATAGTTTTTTTTCATAATCTGAACAATTTTAAAAAATAAACATTTTCAAACGTGAACACTATTTAAAAATTTGAATCATTTTCAAAAATGAACATTTTCGTTTTTCCTTTTTTTGTTATTACATCTGCACATTTTTGGAAATCTCAACCATTTTCAATCAAATATGAATATTTTTTAAAATATGAAACATTTAAAAAATGAACATTTTCAAAATTGGAACCATTTTAAAAAATGATAATTTTTCAAATATGAGCCATTTTATAAAATAAAATTTCGAGGGAACCGAATGAACTGAAATTCGGTGACCCGAAAATAATAGTGAACCGAAAATCCAGGTGAACCGAAAATATCTATCAACCAAAAATGCCGGTGAACTAAAAAAATATTGAACCGAAAATGCCGGTGAACCCAAAATAATAGTGAACCAAACATGAAGGTGAACCAAAAATAATATTGAACCGAAAAGGAAATAAATTCGGGTGAACAAAAAAGGCAGGTGAACCAAATATAATATTGGACAAAATATTTTGGTGAACCGAAAATATCGATGAACCAAAAATACCGTTGAACCAAAAATAATATTGAACCTAAAATAATAGTGAACCAAAAATGACGGTGAACCGAAAATAATAGTGAACGAAAAAGGAACAAAATTCGGGTGAACGCAAAAGGCGAGTGAACAAAAAATAATATTGTACCAAAAATGCCGGTGAATCAAAAAATAATATTGAACCGAAAATATCGGTGAACTAAAAATAATAGGGAACCAAAAATGACGATGAACCAAAAATAATAGTGAACCGAAAAGAATTAAATTCGGTTGAACCAAAAATGCCGATGAAAAAATAATAATAGTGAACCGCAAAAGAACTAAATTTGGTTGAATTGGAAATAATGGTGAACCAAAAAATATTAATATAGCAACCACGTACCTAAATACAAAGAAGGAAAAGTAAACTAAAATAAATAATAAAACACAAAACAAAAAACTGAAAAAGAAACGAAAAACATGAAAGAATAGAAAGATGAATAAAGAAATATGAACATAAATGTGACCCTAGCCCAGTGGCAAAGTGCTCGTTCGGCTTCTGTGGACATATCTAGTTCCAATCCAAGTTCCTGCGGGGAACATTTTTATTACTTTTTCTCTCAGTAAAGAAGTAAAAGTGGGCCGGCCCAGCTGGCAACCTCCGCGGGCTCCTGTGCGTCGCTTGTTAGCGGCGCATTCCCTCCGCGCCACCTACATGGCTAGCCTCGCGCCGCGTACGTGGGCCGGCCCAATTGTTTCGCGCGCGCAGACAAAACATTTCGCCCCACTGTTTGGACTGTTTCGGGCCTGTTTCAAAAAAAAGTTGCTTTTTTCGGCCCTATTTTTTAAAACACGAATACTTTTTAAATTTTGAAACCATTTCAAAAACTACTAACGATGTACGTGCACGTCTCAACAAATATAAAGTCCAATAACTATATTACACTATACAAAATTTTCCTATACAATGTCCCTTTCAATAAATTTTCCTTTAAAATTTTGGAGGCAGGTAAACTTGGAACAAGAAATGGATATATAAGGAGGTGAAATTGCATTAGACTCTATGCTAGCACTAAAATGGCCACCGGTTCCTTGCAATGAATTTCAACCTTGCTTGTAAAAAGGCTGTCGATACAAAATTTCATGCTCACAAGCATTGTTACAGATGGTGTGTAATAAGCTACTTTGCATTCTCCCATTAGAGAAGTACCTTTTGATCCTTGAAATCTCACAGTGAACCGAGTTCACTAATAATATGCAGAGCAAAGATAATTGTGTTGATAGAAGAATAATTGGATAAAACTGCATCAGATCGGAGGTAATGGAAGTACAGTGTAACTAAAGGGGCTACCAAACACAAGTGGATAACTGACACTAAATTCTAGAGTACAGCTTTGCCCTGTGTAGTCCTGAAAGATTGACCACGTACCAACAACAGTAGACAAAGGAAAGGGAAGGGTGAGTGTTTAGAGGTCACTTTTCAAACTCTTGTCGAGCAATGACAACTTTCATATTCAGAATGACCTGGCCGTAAAATAACAGATTATTTTCAATCTGCATTTGATCTTATAGTAAGTAACTCCTTATATTGATCTATAACAAACAAATTATTAACAACATCAAAGTACAAAAGAAAAGAGACAAATTCGAGATTGTTTTTTATTTAAAAAATCACTGCTGTCATGTTGATTGCCTTCCACTACAAAATGCCTAAGAGATATAAAATGGGAAGTGCCGATGTTCCAGTTGATCTTAACCTCTCAATTATTGGTGCTCTGTTTCTGAATAATGGAATGGAAAGCGAGGTAATTCTCGAATATACAATGGGAAGGGATGTCCATTAAATTTTCTGAAAATCAAGCAACTGGAACTCCTATTTCAATTGAATCTGCGTGCAATTATTTTTCTTTCTACCATTGCACTCCTATTTCAATTGAATCGATCGGAAACTTATGGAGATGCAGTTAGCAGCAAATTGCAAATTCTAGTATAAATAAGCTAATCCTAGTTTCCAATATTAACGAGCTACCAAAATTTCTGTCGTGAAGAAAAGAAGGATGTATGAGATTTGTTAGTTCCATTTGTGGCAACTACCTCGGATCTCACTCTTTATACCCTAAACACATTTAGGTGCGCACTAAATTACACCAGTGGTAGAGAATGTTTGCACAACAACAGTGTTACTTCAAGGTGCTCCTTATCATCTCCTGGCAAAAGAACAAAACAACCCAATATTAAGGAAGAGCCTACAGAATAAGGACCGACCGCAATATAAGCAAACATTTCAATAACATAGATTGGTCATTGGTGTAATCACGTTCTTGTCAAGGCAATTGTAGTAATTAGTTCCTTTTTTATGCACAACCAAATCCATAGAAAGCATATATGATGATCTTGAAGTTGAATATATATACATGTCTCGCAATGAAATCCCATCAGGCAAATTTGAGTGAAGATGCCATTCTAATAATTCATATGTGAAATACAGTTTGTCTTCACTGGGGTCATAGCTGATGCTAATGAGTTACTGGTGGTGGCACCAGGTGAAGACGTGTACACTTCTGCTTCATGGTTTCTCTGCTGGACTGAGCATTTTGAAGCAGCTCCATTGGTTGTGCATGTTGAGTATCTGTTGGAACACAACAAAACAATGTCAGCTGTTACTCGACCTACTTGTGTTTCGCTCCTTCGACGAAGAATCAGAACCACACCTGCAGCCCGAGGGAGAGAAGCGGCGGCTGCGGACTGACCATTAACGCCAAGGTCATCAGCGCAGCACCTAGAACAAGTCTTCTGGGCGTCCGCCTCGTCCTCACCGTGTCGGTTCCTGCTTCGGTGCGGCCAGGACAGTCATCCTTGCCAGCGGCGGCGAGGGAGCTCATCAATAGTCTGATTCAATTATGCTTTGGTGCGGCCAGGACAATCACCCTCGCCATCAAGATGTGTCGTCGCAGAATCTACGACTAAAACCAAAGTGCAAGGACCAAGACGAATCGGCGGCGGTGATAGGTTTCTGCACCTGGCCGAGGCGATTTCGGGGAGAGGAGCAGAGGAGGAGACGCGGGGGCTCGAGTGGCGCAACCGTGAGGGATGCACTCGTGCGGCAAGTCGCCTTGACAACCCACTCTCGCCGGCGGGCGGCCACCTCGCCGGGCTCCGCGATGCGCAGGTGTGCTGCGCCCCTCTCTCCCGGCGCCTCGCAGTGGAACAACGTCGGCTGCGGGCGCGTCCGCAGCGGCCGTGCTGGTCGAGTTCGTCCTCGCCCGATCGAGGCATCGCGCGACGGCGGGTTGATGGATGCGAGGAGATCGATTTAGCGGGACGGTTTTGATACTGTTCCGTGATTTGGGGATACTGGGGCCGTGGGAGCGGGCCTGGGAGACTAATCGGGGAGAAAGTCACGGCTCCTTGGCGGACTCGTTTCTTTCGGCGGTGGCGTGGGAGATTTTGCTCATCATTAGGCAAATCTGGATCGTTAGATTAAGCAAATGAATGGTTTTGATTAGGGAGTACATCATTGGACAAATCTGGAGCATTGGCTAATGACAATCGTGCGGCTCGTGTTATTTGGATCAGCCACCCTCTGGATCTTTTTATATTAGTCTAGATGAACAACTTTTTTAGTTTGGAACCATTTTCAAAAATGAACAATTTTCAAATTTGGAACCATTTTAAAATTTGGAACCAATTTCAAAATGAAACCATTTTCAAAAATGAACAATTTTTAAATTTGGAACCATTTTAAATTCGGAACCATTTTTAAATTTGGAACCATTTTCAAAATGAAGCTATTTTCAAAAATGAATAATTTTCAAATTTGAAACCATTTTTAATTTGGAACCACTTTAAATTCGGAACATTTGGAACCATTTTCAAAATGAAACCATTTTAAAAAATGAATAATTTTCAAATTTGGAACCATTTTTAAATTTGGAACCATTTTAAAAAATTGAACATTTTTAAAAAACAGTTTAAATAATAATAAAAACAATAAGAAAATAAATAAGAACAATTTTCAAAAACAATTTGGAACCATTTAAAAAATGAACAATTTTTTTAGTTTGGAACCATTTTTAAATTTGGAACCATTTAAAAAATGGAACAATTTTTAAATTTGGAACCATTTAAAATTTGGAACCATTTTTAAATTTGGAACCATTTTAAAAAATGGAACCCTTTTCAAAAATTAATAATTTTAAAATTTAGAACCATTTTAAATTTGGAACCATTTTCAAAAAAACGACAAACAGTAAGAAAAGAAAAAAGAAAACAAAAAACAAAATAGAAAAAAAAAGAAAAAGAAAAACAAAAACAAAAACAGAAAAAGAAACGAAAAAAAGAAAAAAACAAAAGAAAAAAGGGAACGCCGCCCGATGGGCTGGCCTAGCAGAGCTCCCCCGTTAGCGGCGTGGCCGATTCGCGCCGCTAACTGGCGGCGTATAGAATTTGCCAACTTTTTTATTACCTTTTCTCTCAGTAAAGAAGTAAAAGTGGGCCGGCCCAGCTTGGCAACCTCCACGGGCTGCTAAAAATATTAATCAATCGCTACGTGTTGCACCCGGCACTCCATCGCTTGTCCTCCTTGCCCAAAATTTTCAGTGCCGGAGAATTTTATTTTCCTTTTTATTAAAACGGAGGCAAAAGTTTTGTCTCATCCACTGATTTGGCTGAGGGTAATTGTACGATTGATTAACTGGAAACCGGGTGAAAACCGTCGCAAATCGCTGATCTGCACTCATATTAACCCACATACGTATCAACATAGAGGGTCTCGTCAAGATTAGAGCTGACGTCATCGTCCACCCTAAAAACTCCGAGTAAGCGGCCCCGACTTCTCTGAAGAGAAAAAATATATAATTTTGAGGTCGACGCAGCCTTTATTGGAGACCAACCAACAGTTTATTTGGTACTGTTTTCAACAAATTATTTGGTGAGATGTCTTCTAGAAAATGTTTATCTGGTAGTGAAAAAAGATGAGAAAAAACCAGAAAGATTACCTAGTAGAATCTCATAAAGGTTCAATTGACAATTTGTTTCCGTACTAATTTGATGGAGTTCTCTAGACAATACATTCTAAATTTTATTTTCTAGCAATTTGTTTCCAAGAGCCCCAAAGATGTGTGAACCGGCCCTAGCTAGAGGTTCCGTACATGCACGTGTCGACTCGTACAGGTCACCCGACACCGACACATACAATCCGGTGTCGTAGAGGTGTTGAGAACTATCATATTGCAGATCAAGGCGAGATCGGGCATCCGATGCGTGGGTAGTTCATTGCCCAAGAGGCTGAGGTACCGGAGGCCAGAGATGAGCGCTATCAGGCCAAATTTCGTTAGTTAGCTTGTTGCCGAAGAACTCAAGCCACTGCAATGTTTCCACTAGCCTCGTCAATCCTCATGGCAGCGTTGTGTGGACTGGTGACATTGAATTTATCATTGATGATTTAGAGTGAGAACAATATTTTGATGTAAGCATATTATAATGATTAAAATAACATATTTTTACTGAGTTGGAAGAGAAAAAAGAGTAGACATAAGAGAAGCAGACTGTAAATTTTTTTGAAGCGCAAAACAGTAGGGAAGGCCCCTACTGGTTAATTTTCTATTTTCTCAAAACACCACATATGTACAGATAGCCGACTGTAAATTAATAACTAGCTATGGCACGTGTTTCTAAGCATTTTGTGAGAACGTGCATTGGGTCATGTATTAATAAAATAGTGCATCTTAATAGTTAACTATACATGTTGGCTAAATGGTTGACTATACATGACATGACATTAATAAAATAGTACATCTTAATAGTTAACTATACATGTTGGCTAAATGGTTGACTATACATGACATGACAATGAGTTAAAGCCTGGCTATATCACTAAACTTGCCCTTTGGATTGATAATACATGAAAGGACAATTCCACCATATGGAAAATTACCAAGTTTTGTTTGGACCTATCTCTGGCGCAGCCATATTTAATTACTATATTTGATTTATACTAAGCTTTAAAATCCCTACTTGGATGTATAGTAAACTCTCTCCAAACAAAATATGCCAAACAAAAAATGTACCCAGGCCAAACGACAAAGACTTGAATCTTAGGTGGTCTAGTTGAGTAAACTCACTGTCTAGTAGGAATATTTCATTCGAGTACTTGCATGACTACATCTAATCAGTAGCGGAGCGCCACATCGTTTGGGGGGCAAATGGCTTGCATAAGCATGTTGGGCCAGTGTTGGGGTGGTGGGTGGGGGGGGGGGGGGGGGGGGGGCAAATAAGCCAAATCTTCTAGTCTTTTAGGCAAATGGCCCAACAATCAGTGGATTTTAGCCAAAATTTTGTTGCCCTGGGGGGGGGGGGGGGCAGCGGCCCCCCGGCGCCCGGCGTGTACATAGCTCTACCACTGCATCTAATACATTTCCTCTTTGTTTAGGACCATTTGCTAATCCGTGCCAGTCCTTAATGTTGCCTGCCGGTGTCATGTCCCCCCGTGCTTCATCGGGTCGATCCATGGTTTTGGCTTGCATGTCTGCCTGACAGATTATACAGTTCAGTAGCCTTTTCACACTTGATGTGTACGTGTCGTGCTTATCTCGGCAAGGAGATAGGCTAATGTTGTCATGCATAGCACGCATCCACATCAACCTCCATCTCTCCCACATTGAGCAGCGATCGATGTTGGAGCTCCATGGCTATGTGAGAAAGCACAATTCTACCCTATGGAAAATTACAATATTTTTCTTGGACCTATCTCTTGCCTGAACCATATTAACCACCTGATCTTCTTGATAACACGCTCTAAAATCGGTACTACGATGAACCGTAAAAACTCTCCAAATAAAATTTGTGCACCCGGGCCAAACGACAAAGACTTGAATCTTTGGTGGTGTAGGTGCTATCTAGTTGAGTAAACTCGTTGTCTTGTATGTTATTCCAATACTTGCAAGAGTACATCTAATTCTTTCCTTTATTTTAGGACCATTTGCAATGATCAAATAGTGAAGCAAATGTAGTTTACAGCAATCGAATATCTAATTCAATTTGTAACACCAATCATTATGTTTTTTCGTCGTGATTTGAGCAAAGCAACATGAGATGCAGGACCAACGATTTTGGATCTCTTGGAGTCTTCTAGGTCAACATTTATGTCATGCCAGGCAAGTGTGCAAGTGTTCAAGCAAACAATAGTGTAGACCTCCTCCAAATCATTATTTAGAATAGGGGCGGATCTATGTGTACGCCAGGGGTGCCGCCGCCCCCCAGGTCGAGAAAATTTCATATGTTACCCCTGAAATCTGGCAGATTTTAGCTAAAAAATCCCTATTTTTGCTGCGTCCCCCCCCCCCCCCCCCCCCAATCTGGCCCAAAAGGCCTTACTAGCCCATTTGCCCCCCAGCTGGTTGGCCCAAGCTCCGCCACTGATTTAGAACTATGCATGTGTGATATTTTTCATTATTAAATTTTGCTATTGTTTTTTAAAAAGTAATAGTAAAATGATGCACTACTAGTTGCAAGCATATTTGTTTATTTCTGAGGGACATTTTGTTAAACTGGTTAATTGATTCATGCAATTCGATTCGGTACATGAACTAATGATGATATCTTGACCTCAAAACCCCGTTTCGTTGTTTAAACCAAAGATACATCCCACGATAAATGAACCCATTGTAATCGCACTTCATGATAATGTGCAAGCTTGTTTACTAACAAAAAAAGTGTTGAATTGTGTGCATTCTCATATTTTCGCTTATGATGCATTAGCTTTCACTCATTATTAACATCATCAATTGATTTTTACTGGTTTGGCGCTCTTTCAAAACAAAGGAATTTTGAGGAAAATAAGAGATTCAATCAAAGGGAAAATTGCTATCCATATTGTTTGGATCATGGGATTGCAACAAAATCAATTGTTTATGGGATGATTATTGTTTTATGGAAGGGTACACTTTGAATTATTTGCACAAATCATACAAGAAACCAGACACTAGCTCCAACGCTCTTTTAAGTAACATAACTCGGAATTTCTGTTTTTTCACGTTTCCCGCATTGAAATACTTCTCAATAATGTATATGTTTTTTGGTGAAAAAAAAGTAAGTCATCATATCTATATCGTATGTTTTTCTTGTTCATGCCCTTTGAAATTCTAGAGAGCAAATGAAGCCGCATACCACCTATGAGGGCGGACCCAAAGAGGGCTGGGGGTAGGCCCCCAATTAACATTTGCAAATCCCTTAGAATTTCAGAGAAAATTGATGAATTTTTTTGAACATAGAAAGCAAGAGTCGCACTCAAACTTTTAGCCCGGCCCCAAACAAAAGTTTCTCCTGGGTCCGCCAGTACCTTTAAACGCCAAGCTAGGGCGCCCTATTATTTGTGACAAGAGAAGGGAAATGAATTCGTTACTCGTCAGAATTTGTCTGAAACTCATTCTCAGTATGGCACGTTCGTCATGGCCTACTGTTACACGAAGATCGAGCAGATAAGGCCACCGCTTGTCTGAGACAAGATCACGGGCGAGCATCGGCTAGCTTGTAACACTGCCCATCAACGTAGCGACCGGTCGGCGAGGCATGTGGCGGCCGGCGGTCTGCAATCTCGATCTTGAGCGGCGAAGTGCCGATCCGACCAACCGGAACACCCGTCTGAACAAAGGAGTCCCCAAGTATTCACACGAACCTACACGTAGGCCATTCACCTTTGGCCAGAGTGGCTGCTGGCGACCTGACGGATCATTACGAGACATTGTCGCGTACAGTGGCCATGGCTTGTACTGACAGAGTTTCCTGTCACCTTACACGTATCGCGCGTCGTGTAGGCAGCGCACAGCACCCATGGAAAGATCTTTCAACCCAACGAGCGTCCCGGTATCATGATCGGGAAAAGAAAGCGACACGAACTTAGAGTGTTTTTGGTTAGTCTTTTTTCTTGGGTTTTGGCTTTGCTTATAAGTCATAAATAGGTACTTTAGGTTGTTACTTTCCCCCGACCCCCGCGTCGTCCTCAGGGCGGCTCGGGGGAACCCTAGCCCCGCCGCCGCCGCCGCCGCCACCCACCTCCGACCTCCCTCCCCTCTCCTCGTCGTCGCCGGATGACTCCGCCGGGCAAAGCCCATGCGGATGACGGTGGCGGCGGGCTCTTCGCGCCCGTGCTCGAGCCCGAGCTCAATGGTTGTTGTTGGCTGAGGCCCGGCCCGGTTCTCCTGCGGCTGGCGCGGCTCCCCGGCGGTGGGCGGCCTCCTCCGCGTCCGGTCTCCATGGATCTGCTGTGCGCGCGGCTCAGGGGGCGCTCTGGCGTCTCCCCTTGGTGCGGCGGCGCCGATGTGGAGCTCCGGTTCCTGCCGGCGTGTAGGGGCGGCCCCCCTCCTGGTCCTGGTCTTCTCCGGCGTTGGTGTACGGTTACCGGCCGGCTGACGGTCGCTCGGTCGCGCTGGCGTCCCGGGGCGCCAGATCTGGTCGGGCTCGGCCCGCTCTGGCCCTCCGGCTCTGCAGGCGGCGAGGTTGGTGGTCCTGTGTGGCGTGGGGGTCGCAGCTGTGCAGGAGGTGCTCGGGCCAGCGAGGCAGCATGTCGGCAATAGGGCGGTTCCCGTCCTGGTTCGATTGCGCGGGGATGTGATGGTCGAATTGCTACGGGCGAAAGCCTGACGGCGCGGCGTCTGTGGACGTCGCTCTCCTCCTTGGGGGGGGGGGGGGGGGGGGGGGGGGCGTCGTGGCGCACTTCCTCCCCTCAGTCCTCGGGTCACTTCTTCCGGCTAAGGCCGAGATCCTGCTTCAGGATCAGATGATGGCGTCGTCTCGCGTCGCTTCCCATCCTGAGGGCATCGTCTTGAAGATGTGCTCCCCTTCTTGCTCCTCATAGGCTGGACTTGCACAACATCGTGGTTGGCAGCGGCCAATTGTCGGTGTGGAGTTTCCGTGTGGCGTCAGGCTGGGCAACGACGATGGTGGCGAGCGATGGTTTGGTCGCGGCAAGTTCCTGTTAGTCGGCTATGCTCCGACGTGTCCGAGTCTTCGTGTTGGTCTTCCCAGGTTGTGAAGTCAGAGCTGCTATGCTTTCAAGCCTTCATATGAGCAGCGTTACGATGACCTGCAGGGGTGGTCCGGTGTGAAGAGCTTCTTCGGCACAGGTCTTGCATATCTCCTCTCCTGAGCTCGTCTTCAAAATCGGAGCTGCCTGTCACCGTGCGAAGAGTCATCTGTTTGGCATAGGCCGGCGTGGGCTCCTCGTTGCCGCTGCGGTGAGGCTTTCTTTGGTGGTCGTTTCTTCGGCGAAGTCGGAGTCGCTTGCTCGGGGAGGAGTGATGACGATGACATCAATGGACAACCTCGACGACTGTCCTCGTTTTTTGCGTTGTGCGTGTTGTTCATGTGGGTAGGCAGGGTGGCTGAGTGTGCCCTCGAAGCGGTCGTGTTCCATAACGGCTTGTGAGGGTGTTTGTAACGGTTTTAGGCCGGTTTCTCGTCAATTAACCGGTCAATTCTCTCTTACTTTTTTAATAAAATGAGGCAAATTGCCCGTTTTGTTTTAAAAAAAAAGGTACTTTTGCCTTTTGACTTTTGGCTTATACCATAGTAAAACATAAGCCAAAAACCAAAACCACCTATTTAGATGTTTTTTAATCTTATAAGCCAAAACCAAAAGCCAAATAAAAAGCCTAACAAAACACTCATACCATACCATAACCTTTTGGCGACGGGGATGGGAGTTGCGACGCCGGTGCAAACGCCTGGCGACTGCTACGCCTACCTGCATGTATTTCGAACCGGCGATTTGAGTTTATAGGCCGCTGTTTGCATTGACCCAAGTGATTGACAGGAGTTCGTACCAAGAATCGTCCAGCTAAAGTGTTATAGTAATATTATAAGGAACGACAAAGATTACGTTGTTTCAGAGTAGAACGGAGAAGGCAACATGCACGTGCAGAACAAAAGGAGGAGGCATATATTACAGCAGAATCTACCAGCCACCGGCTACAATACGCATTTTCACCATCACTGATCCTTATTCTTGTACAGATTTATACAGACGCCACCCTTCTTCCCTAACTCCGGCCATCGATCGACGTGTACGCAGTATATTGGTCGACTGACTGATGACTACACGGAGCACTCGGCGGGGACGCCCTGTGCGACGCGCTTGGGGTCGGTGCAGTAGTTGTAGATCATGTAGCTCCTCTGCACCGCCCGCATCCGCTGCTGCCGCGTCAGGTCCAGCTCCTGGTTGTACCAGTCGCCCGCCGCGGCTGGGGTGGCGCCGCTGCCCGGGGCGACCTCCTCGCCGACGGTGGCCCCGCAGCGCGTCCTGCCGCCCGCGACCACCACGCACGCGTCCGCCTTGAAGCCGCGGTAGGAGGCGGAGAACGGGGCGTGGGACCAGTCCGTCTTCACGCGGCCGCCCTGCGTGGCCCAGTCGTCGGCGTTCCACAGGCTGGAGTAGAGCCGCATGGGCTGGTTCTTGGGGAACGCGATCCCCTTCCCCTCCAGGTTCCTGAAGTCCCTGATCGGCATGTCGTCCACCATGAAGCTGCATTTACAGAGAAATTCGATGAGCCCCTGTGCTTGGTAGCTTCTTGAAATAGAAAATGCCAAGCTCCGGTGAATCGGTGATGATGAGCTAATAATTAAGCTTACATGATGTGCTTGGGGTTCCAGAGGATGGAGTAGGTGTGGAAGTCCTTGGTGGGATCGAACCAGAGGCGGAACTGCTGCTCCCGCTGCCCCTGCCCCTGCGTGAACACGTTGGTGTGCAGCGTGTACGGCTTGCCGGTCTCGTTGCCCAGGAACTCGAAGTCGATCTCGTCGTGGGTCGCCCCCTGAGACGACAGCTGCATGTACGTTCACCAGACCAAGTTAGGCACGCACATCAATCAATCAATGGAGAAGCAGATGAATCAATGTAGGAAGCAAGCTTACGTAGTACGCGGTGACGGTGCCGGCGGAGTTGCCGGGGACGAGCTTGAGCTGCATGTCGATCTTGCCGAACAGGTACTCGTGCTTGGACTGGAACCCGGAGCCGGAGATCTTGTCCAGCCCCAGCGTGAGGAGCTGCCCATTGTTCAGGATCTTGCCGCGGCCGTCACCCCAGGTGATGTCGAACTCCTTGTCGAAGCTCGCCGCCGCCGCAGCGGCGCAAGAGGCGAGCAGGATCGCCAGCACCGCCATGCGAGCCATGCCTTGCGTGCTCTGCTCTGTTCGATCCCAAAGCTCCAACTAGCTAGCTAGAAACAACAAATGGAAGGTGAGTAGAGAGCTCGATCGAAGCTTATGTTGTGTGAGTGAAATGAGCAGAGTGTGATGGGTTTATATAGGGGTTTGGCGATAAGCGTTGCGTGCCGGAGCCCGGATGGATGGTTCGGCGAATTGGAGGGGAAGATTGCCAACCCGGTGTAATGCGTGTGAGTTGGCGCCAGAGGGGTGTGGGAGACAGGGGGCAGTACGGCCCTGTAGCGGCCAGCGTCTTGATGAAAAATCAGAGGCCCGACACGGCGACGCAATACGCTCTCACGTACAGCAAGAGGACATTATGAATCCTTCGAGACGTGCAGCAAACTTCTGGATCCAGCGGTAGCGGCTCTGAATTTGAGAATTTCTGTGCTGCATTCGTATCTATGGCCTTTTTAGATAGGTTCTGTGTTTTGTTTTCGATTTGTATACATGATCAGGCAATAAACAGTGGATGGGTGGACGATCAGTTTGTTCTTCGTGTGTGTGAAAAAGTTATTTTTTGAAACAAGGTGTGTGAAAAAGTTAAGAACTGCGCATCTGCTATTACATTTAAAGATAGGATCAGATAAGTGTTATGCTCGTCCTGGCTGTAGATACAGTACAATTTGTTCATGCTCGCGGTATCCACAGATGTACAACCTGCATGACACGAATAGGATCACAGAAGTGTTATGCTCGTCGTGGTTGTAGGTACAATACAATTTGTTCATGTTCGCGGTGAAAATCTTTTGTTTCTTTTTCAAAGTCTCGTATTTCTTCAAATCTTGTTAATATCTTCATGTTTGCTCCTCCTTGAAGAGGTACATGTCCCCTCTCAACCCTGTATTGGGCGAAAGCCTAGTTCCCCTTTTGGTCGGCGGCGGCGTCGTGGCGTCATTCCCCTTCCTGGAGGCACCTACTTTGGGAATGCAGGGGCGGTGGTCGAACTGCGCGTAGGCTGGGATGTCCGTGGCAGATTGGCTGGTTCGACAACAACAACTCATCGTGTTAACTGGCGGGTGCTTGGTTCGGTGCTCCTCGCCGCCCTGTGGCCTTGTTTGCCGGTGGTTCGACGCCCATGTGTCTGGGCTAGAGGGAAAACGGTTCCCCTCGACGGCAGCAGCGACACATTTGGTTGACAAGCGGTACTCATCTGTGGTGGTTGTCACCTTTTGTCATTTCTTTTTCGATACGTCATCGTCCAGCAGGTTTGGTCTGATGTCGCGGTGAAGCCTTTTGGTGGCGGTGGTCGTTTGGTGGAGCGCCCGGAGTGCCTCTCGGCAACCTAGTACCCTAAGTTCCCCGGTGCTCGTGTGAACTCTATTCGCCTTAAGATGGTACGACGCCTTTCGAGCCAAGGCGAGGGACATGGGGTCCCTTCCGAGGGTGAGGATGGCGGAATTTTTGTCTAGGTGTGTCCTGTTGGCGAACCTTTGTCCCCCCCCCCCCCCTGCACGCCTTGTTCACGATGTTAGGTTGTGGCATAGCTAGGCGGCTCAAGCTGTGCTTTCCTTGTTTTCTATTATGTTTGCTTGTGTTGCTTGTTGCATGCAAGTTGTTTGTCAGCATGTTGTATTTGTCGTTTGGGCTTTATTAATTTAAAGTTGGGCTTAATACTTTTTATCTAAAAAACAACACAACCTCTAGGCCAATAATGATGTTTTCAAGGATCAAAGACGAGTGTCATCCTTGGATCGCCGCGGGTGCAAAGCATCTTTCTCTAATCAACTCTTAGTGTCACAGGGCCTTCACACATTTTGTTTTGTTTTATGCGACTCTTAATACGCCTTATACTTACTCTCGCTTGATCAATGAAAAGTTAGAACCCAAACCATGCATGTTTAAAGAAAATTTTGCACATGTTTTCTACATATCATAAGCACACCACAGATCTTGGAAATGCAACTGCGGCATGAAACCAGCATAAAATCTACCGATATAAATCTCGGTGCCTATAGCATTATAGGTAGTCCTGGGCATGGGAAATCCGGCCCGAAAATCTTGGGCTTGGGCCTCAAATTTAGACCCGACGGTTGCGCTGGGCCGGGTCTGGGCTTTGCATTTTGGCTGTTTCGGGAAGAAGCCCGGCCCGCGGCCCGGCGGGCTTTTTGGCCGGGCCGGGCTCGGGTCTGAGTTTTCTGCGTCGAGCTTTTCTGGACCCGGCCTGAAGCCCAGCCCGGTCCAAGGTATGGCCAGGTATAATTATAGGTAGGGGTGGCGACGGATAGTATGACGGATAGTGCCTTTCCAGATTGAACACGTCGTGCGCCACTTGTGACATTCTGGTTCAATGGAGGAGATAAACGAGAAATGCAACGAGTACCGCAGGAGCCAGTAGTAGGATGAGGATCGATGGAATGAACTAGCCGACATGAGCGTACGACGTCACAAAGTTCAAGGACCCAAGCACTGAAGCCGATGTGGACGTGTGGTTTTGGCATCGCCATGATTATTAGACGAACAGCTGGTTGCCATTCGCCAACCGCATCCCATGCACGCACTGCCCGCGGCCGTACGCATACATAGAAATCACAGCACTGTGTAGACGTGTGGATCTGCCGGGAGGAGAAACGAAACGCAATGCAGCGGGTAGGCCATGAATGCCACGCATGAATGTCGCACCTGCCGAATAAACAATCATATCAATAATGCCATGAACTGTTCGTATCGGTACAGCTGGTGGGAGGGAGAGACACCGATACAGTATATTTTAAAGAACTTTGTCCATGGATCCATCGAATTTTGACTCGGGTCCAAGTCGAGCCTTCTCTTTCTGCGCGTGTGTGCATGCCGCCGGCAACGGCAAGCTGCCGCGCCGAGACGCGACGGGCCTCGGCTTCCGTTGTGTAAAATATTTTTATTTTTAAAATCTTGTCCCTAGTTCCTCCTAGGACAAGCTCTTATTTTTTATCATAAAAAAAACGCAGACTATGCCAACAATGTTGTTGTCAAGGATCAAAGACGAATGTCGTACGTGCTTGGATCGCCCTAGGCGCAAAGCAGGTTTCCCTGATCTTTTGTTAGTGTCATTGGGGCCTTCACGCATGTTTATTTTAGTTTCATGTGAATCTTAATCTGCCTTATATTTACACCCGATTAATCAATGAAAGGCAAAAAAAAATTGTTGCGGAGATTTTCTACATATCGTAAGCACACACCATAGATATCGGAAATGCATGCAGCTGCTGCGTGAAACCAGCCTAAAATCTACCAACCTAAATCTCGGTGGTGATAGCCTTTTAGTTAGGGGTGGCAATGGTTGGTTTGACCGATAATGCCTTCCCACGTCCGTATTCAATCATTCTGTTAGTTTTTCGTGTTGTGTAATTGGCATATCGGCTCGAATTACTTAAAGGACCCGGCTACACAGTGCGCGGTCACCATTTAGCCTTACGGAGTCGTCCCCCCCCCCCCGAAATTGGAATTTACCGGAAAAGGAAAGTGGACATGGGAACTAATAGTGACAGATCCCCATTCATGCTTAGTTTTCGGCGCGGGAGCCCCGTCACGTGCAGGACGGTGCGCTTCTGATGCAATCAGACCCTGCCTGTAACAAAAAGTTCCAGGAGATCTCATGAAGATCTTCCCCACACCCTACCTTCTTCCTCCAGCCAGAAAAAACTCATGGGAGGCACGACTAGTCACAGCAAAAATTACATGCAATTGAACAAGGGAAAATAATTGGAGAAGTGCTAGATCGATTCCAGCAAGCGCACCAAAATTAAAACAAGCATCAGGATTTACAAGGTTAAAGCTTGCTTCTGCAGAAATATACATCCAGATATAGAGCAGCTTATCCAGATTCAAACCACGGAAACAACACATGGTTATTCATCAATTTAGATGTAACAGTAATTCAATGGATTCTCAAAATAGAAATCGTAGGTCCAATTTCGAAAGGGAAACACAGTAGCTTGCATGTACTTTCTGGATAGAGTTTGCTACAGTAGCTTGCATGTACTTTCTGGATAGAGTTTGCTGTCAACACCATCTAGCATATCTCACAGGAATGTGCATGGCAGAAAAACAACACGAAAGTAGATGCACAGAGTGTACCACACTCGAACAACATTGAAGAATGAAGATGCACACATTGTACACACAAAAACTGAACCAAATTAAATGAAACTTGTCGAGTTTCCTAGACGGATAAGGAAAACTGAATGTACTTTCTTAGGTACTTCTTAAGTTTTTTGCTTCCTCAAAGCGTAGACGACCATGGTTTGTTAACTGTAACAAAGTGGCAAACATACATGTTAGTAAAACTAACTGGTTTTGTATCCGATTGTATAAATAGAAATTCAGAGAAATTTTCGCGCAAAACTGCTAACATTGATGGGAAAAATACACTTGTTTTTTCCTATGATAGAAAAATTATGGGAGGTTTGCTTCAGATAGACATGTCAAAAAATACAGCAACAAAGTTAGAAAGAATCTCAAGTTATTCCACCGACAAAAAGAAACATACATCGTATATTTTAAATCCATATAGCAAAAGGATTTATGGATGTAAAACTCGGCAAAATGTACATCCATAAATCACTAGAAAAAACTACTGCATAACCTTAAACTTTATAGTATAAAAATACATAGTATGTGTAGGAAAACACTACAACCATATGAACAGGATGTATTTATTGTCCAAATTTTACATCCCAAAATTATACAGCAAATCACTCAATATAAATTTATGGTAAACAAATTCAGGTGAAAAAAGATACAACCAATGTGTAGAATATTACATACAATACTAATGATTTAATGGGTTTGTTACATCTATAAACACTTGAAAATCTACTGTATAACTATATGGAAACTTCAGAGTGTAAAAATACATTATATGTAGGAAAAACACTGCAACCATATGAACAAGATGTATGTATTGTCCAAAATTTACACCATACCATTATACAGTAAATTCTCACTGTATAATATTGGTAGCACTGAATCAGTTGAAAAAAATCCAACTGTCAAATACGGAAGACAAGAGGAAGAAGAGCAGTACTACCCAATACCCAAGCAGGAGTTCAGAGTGGGCTGCCAGCCCTCGTGGAAGGCCTCCGGTCGTCCGGCGGCAGCTCGACAAACCCCATCTTGGGTTCCAACCTAGACTTGCAGCGGTGCAGACCCTTCCTTGGCATTCACCACCAGCCATTGTCAATCCCACCTGAACCCTCAGCAGGGAAGGGCATCGCTGCAGCGTGCGGGAGACCAGCGTCCGGGCCTGGCTCGGCTTCTTTGTGAGCGCCCGCCGAGGCCTCGTCGCGGGATATTGCGGAGGCGACGTACCTCTTCTCGGCCGAGGACGCGCGTCGCCCTCCTCGTGCACAACCTTCTCAACGGATGTCGCCGTCCGGCGGCGCGGGTCTTCTTCAGAAGCGCCGGTGGGCGGCGGAGATCTGGCTGGGACGTTTGGGGGCGGCGGCGCGGATCTTCTCCAGGTGGCCAGCGGATATCGGGCTACAACGGTTAGGAGCGGCGGCGGCGTGGCTATGGATGCGCTAGAGGGTGCTGGCCGGCGGTAGCTGTCGAGAGAAGGGAGAGAAGTGGGATACATGAGCGCGCCGCCTAGCGAGAGGAATGGGGAATTGACTCGGTCTTGCGGCGTCGTGGCAGCATTCAGCGTATTCCACAAACAACAGAGAGGCGTCCGACACGTCAACATGTGAGCACTCTGTAAGAGCATCTCCAACAGCAGCGCTACGCGCCGGCGCGCTATATTTTTTTTGCAGCGCCAGATTTGCGATTTAGCGCGCGCGGCGCCTGTTTTGTTTTAGCAGACGCGTTATAGTTAGCGCGGCGCGGCTGCACAATTTCTAGCTCCAGCAGAGGCGCTAAAAATTCCACCGCGCGCGCCCAGCGCAAACAACATTCACACCAAACATGCAAACAAACCGAATCAAATCGACACGAAATAAATCAACAATAAATAGTTTAATTATTTATTACAACACAAATAAATAGTTGTTCCGGAAGCATAGAACAAATAGTTCATTACACAACACAATAAATGAAACAAAAACACAAATTCAACTCAATGTTGCCCATTCCATGTCCACCACTCCTCGATAAGATCCTTTTGAAGATCATCATGTGTGTCATTACATCGAATGGCATGGTAGGATGCAACAAAGCGTGCCACCCTCCCAACCCTCCTCCGCGGTTGCACGGGAACACCCATTAACTCATAATGAGTGTAGTCCAAATCTTGCCCGCGCTCATTCTCGATGATCATGTTATGCATGATCACACATGCGTCGGTGGCGCGTAGCGCTGCGGAGTAGAGGCGGAAGGCGGCGGAACCGGATTGGCGTCGGTGGCGCTGCGGGGCAAGATCGACGCGGCGGCGAGCTGCCCAGCGGTACAGCCGGCGACGCGCAGGGGACGAGCGGCGGAAGCGCCGGCGGCTGGTCTATTCGCGCGCCATGGTCGTCGGCGAAGATGGGGACGGAGGCGCGCGCGGGTGGAGGATTCAGATCCGGCGACGGTTGGTTCAATTCGCGGGAATATCTTTTCGACCGCGCGCGCTGGAGCGGCCGCCCCAAATTCAGCGCAAGGAGTACCGCTCGGGCCAGCGCGCTGGCCCCTTTTTACCGCGCGCGGAGTTTTAGCGCGGCTGCTGGAGACGCCAAAACGGGTGCGCGCGCCATATCGGCGGTTTCTTGGGCGCGCGGCATTTTTAGCGCTGCTGTTGGAGATGCTCTAACGCACGAACGGTGTGGCTAACATAATTTTTTTCTTCTGAAATCTGATATTTCCACTTCTACTCGCTCCGTTTTTTAATATAAGATGTTTTAGCTTTTGTCCACATGCACATGAACACAAATGTATGTGGACACATTTTTGTGTGTATGTTCACTCATTTTAGTGTGGATATAGACAACATGTGTACCACCTAAAACATCTTATATTAAAAAACGGAGGGAGTACTTTTTTATTACTCAAATACGATTGTCGAATAGTTCGTATTATGCACTACAGTACTACTAGCTTCCACCCCTTGTTATAGGTTTCTCCTCTGTCGAAATCTTCCGCCGCTGCGGACATATATATTTCCCCACTGCTAATTCGTCACTCGAGATCAACAGCTCGATATTTTCGAATGGCGGAGATAAATGTAAAGAGCGGCCAGTAGCAGGATCGAATGAAGTAGCTAGCGGACACGAGGGTACGTACAGTACAGGGAGGAAGCCGATGTGGACGTGTGGTTTTGGCATCGCCATGATTAGACGAACAGTTGGTTGCCATTCGCCAACAGCGCCGTACGTCCTCCTCGCGTCGCCTTCTGCCTGCCGCGCCCGTACGCAGACACAGACCAATTCACACGATTTCCGTGCGTGCGTGCGTGCTCTCCGGTAAAATATACTTACTTTACTCTATCGAAACCACATGTGGATCTGCCGGGAGGAAATGAAACGCAATGCAACGGGTAGGTCCAGCTGGTCGACGTACGGTAGGCCATGAATGCCACGCATGAATGTCGCACCTGCCGAATAAACAATCATATCGATGCCATGAATTGTATCGGTACAGCTGGTGGGAGAGACATGATATATATATAAATTTGAGCATGGAGAGACATGATGTGTACGAAACGATATTTTAATGAAGCTTTGCCCCTGGATCCGTCGAATATTGGCTCGGGTCCAAATGGGGCTCTCTCTTTCACCTGTAGGCGCGTGTGCATGCTGCATGCAGAGTACACGGCCGGACTCCTGGCTCCGGCAAAGCTGCCGCGCCGTGACGCGACGGGCCTCGCAGCGTCTGTAGAAGCAACCGGCGGCCCCCCAGATGAGACGAGATAAAGATAAAGGCAGTGTAGGTAGATAAGCAATGGCTAGATGAGCACCGTGTGCTCGTGCGTGCGTGGTCTTGGGGAACCTGATGAGACGGCCAGGCGACGACAACACTACGTGCCGGCCGACCTCCCGGAGGTACAATGGCTGGCGGCGGTGAGCAGCCGGAACAGCTGGAAAGCGGGGCGCGCACGGCTGCCCGGGCAGGCGGCCCGAGATCGACCCCACCCACGCCACGGATTCGGAGACGATTGAAGCATGACGATGAACTTGACACGCCACGTATCCAGATCGCCACGCGCGTACCAGCGTGCATGCTTGCGTATGGCCGGCCGGCGCACGGCGTGCTACTCTCCGTTTCCACCTGTTCCGGGTCACGGTTAAGACATAAGACTCGACTTTCTTCCAACTTGCTCACAAACTAATTAACCGCACTGCAGATTTCGCCTCAAGCTTTTAAAAACAAGTGAAATTTAACACGGTGGTTTTATATGGTTGTACTCTCATGATGTCAACCTACTAGTAATTTTAGATCTACAATTACACCTAGTAATTTTACATCAGGTAAACTGAAGACATTGTACCATCATCTTCAACTACTAATGATTTTTGCACCTACTGAGGTACTGATCACGCATCAGGCAGGCGCGGGCCTACAAACTTCGCGATTGATGCACGCACGGACGGCATTGCATGCCGCTGGAGTCGTCGGACGCGTCCGTTCAATTTAAGGCGTGCGGCGGAGCGCATCCCATGCGCCCGGCCGGCAGCGGTCTAAATCCGTCCAGACGCGATCGAGCTCGACGACGCCAGGCTTGTTTAATGGCGATCGATGGATCGAGCTAGCTGGCGCACGTACGACCCATCAAATGGCCCGGATGCAGCACCGTACCACTACCACCCTTTTCGTGGAGTCATGGACTATGCGCAGGCCACAAATCGCCAAGGAAATATCTTTGCATGGGCCGGCCTCGAGTACGTCAGAGTCTCAGAGATGTTTATATCTGTATGTACTATCCTGTAGCTAGGTTTGTTACATCTGTTGGACCGTAGTAGCCTTAGGGAATGGATCTAACTCGTGTTCGTGAGAGGGGATACAGAGAAGATGGGAAGGAAGAGGGATACCTTCGCCTTGGCTCGTGGAGCCCGTGGTGCCGTCCATGGTGGAGGACGGCGGTAGTGGCAGAGAGTGGGCAGTGGCGGCGGCTGCGGTGCTTCCCGTCACTACTGCGAAAACCCTAATCGGTGGGTGTGTCGGTGGGGTGTGCGGCACACGACGAACCTCGTAGTGCGTGCCGCCGGCCCCCACCTCTTTATATAGGGCAGCGTGACAGGGCCCGTCAGCCATAGTGGGCTGGGCGCCCCCGATCATGGCGCAGGTCAAAAGGGGCCCGGTGGGCCGTTGGGCCCACACAGAGAGATCAATCAAACATTCTCCCCCTTGATCTCAACTTTTACTTTTAACCATGTATTTTTTACTCTACTCGTTTCATCACAGATCGATACATAGAGCATGTTTCATCGTCACAGCTCAATTGCCGATAGAATCAGACAGCCACAATATACGTCTCTGTTTTGAAACAAAATATGTTCCTTTTCGGGACTCTCATGATTCAGGAATCATAGGCTTTTCATTAAACCCATGCCGGCTACGCATTCCACGAACACACTGGGTGGTAAACCTTTCGTAAGCGGATCCGCAAGCATATCCTTTGTCCTTATATGCTCGAGACTTATAGTGTGATCCTGGATTTTATCTTTCACAACATAATACTTTATCTCTATTGGTTTGGTAGCATTAGTCAACTTGTTATTGTGAGCATAGAATACTGCGGGCTGGTTGTCACAGTACATCTTTAGTGGTTTGTCAATGCAATCTACCACTTTCAAGTTGGGTATAATTTTTTTTAACCATATCGCCTGCTCCGTGGCCTCATGACATGCTATAAATTCAGCATACATCGTGGATGATACAACTATTGACTGTTTGCAGCTTCTCCACGAAATAGCCCCTCCAGCGAGAGTGAACACGTATCTAGACGTGGATTTTCTATCATCTTTGTCTCCCGCAAAATCTGCGTCTGAATACCCTCTTATCTCTAGGGAATCAGATCTTCTGTATGTTAGCATGAGGTCCTTAGTGCCTTGCGCATAACGCAATGCTTCCTTTACCATCTTCCAGTGCTCCATGCCTGGATTCTCTTGATATCTATCGATTACCCCGGTGATAAAAGCTAAGTCAGGGCAAGTGCACACTTGTGCATACAGTAAACTTCCAACAGCCGAAGCATATGGTACAGCTTTCATTTGATCGATCTCGTACTGGTTCTTGGGACATTGGAATTTCCCAAAACTGTCGTCCTTGACTATAGGAGCAGGCGTGGCACTACACTTATGCATATTAAACTTTTTAAGAACCTTTTCTAAATATGCCTTCTGCGATAGTCCTAAGACTCCATTTTTCCTATCTCGGTGAATTTCTATGCCCAAAACATATGATGCTTCACCAAGATTTTTCATATCAAAATTTGAGGATAAGAACTTCTTTGTTTCTTGTAGCAGACTAACATCACTGCTAGCAAGCAAGATATCATCCACATACAAGATTAGGAAAATATATTTCGTATTTTTAAACTTTGCATAAATGCAGTTATCCTCAACATTTTCTTTAAATCCAAATCCTTTAATTGTCTCATTAAACTTTAGATACCACTGTCTAGAGGCTTGCTTTAATCCATAAATATATTTGTTCAGGCGGCATCCCATATCTTCCTTACCTTCCATGATAAAACCCTTGGGTTGTTTCATGTAAACATTTTTTTTTTAAAATCCCCATTTAGAAATGCCGTCTTTACATCCATTTGATGTAGCTCTAAATCAAAATGTGCAACTAATGCCATTATGATTCTGAAAGAATCCTTACATGAGACTGGGGAAAAAGTCTCATTGTAATCTACCCCTTCTCTTTGTGTAAATCCTTTTGTCACAAGTCGTGCTTTATACTTTTCTACATTCTCTTTAGAGTCATACTTAGTTTTATAGACCCATTTACAGCCTACTGTTTTGGCTCCTTTAGGAATATCTTCTAAGTTCCAAACATCGTTGGAACTCATCGATTTCATCTCATCTTCCATTGCCTCCACCCACTTCGATGAGTGAGGGCTTCTCATGGCTTCTTCATATGAAGTGCGATCACCTTCCATATGAGCTATTTCTGTATTATAAAATTTATAATCAGAGAAAATAGCTGATCTTTTAGCTCTTTTGGACCTTCTAGGGGCCTCATTTTCTAAAAGTGGCTGCTGCACCTCCCTTTCTTGCTCAACAACGGGTTCAGTCGGCTCCTGACGGACAGGTTCCGGATCTTCACCCACAGTTGTGACGGGTGGAGTTACAACAGGTGATTGCACCTCAACCTCAGGAATTGTCGGTGCAGGTACAACATGTAGTGTAAAAAATGGCTCCTGAATCATCGGAAAAGGTGCACACACCCTCTTCTCCTCAAGATCAATTTTCCGAGCTACCATGCTCCCCCTCATCATTTCGTCCTCTAAGAAGACTGCATGACTCATTTCTACAAACTTTGTGTATCTGTCTGGACAGTAAAAACGAAAACCTTTTGAACTTTCAGGATAGCCAATGAAGTGGCAACTGACTGTTTTAGAATCTAACTTTGCAATATTTTGGCCTCAGCTGGGCTCCCCCACACCCTGAAGTGTTGTAGAGAGGGTACTCTTCCTGTCCACAACTCGTACTGTGTCTCGGGCACCGACTTGCTTGGTACTCTATTGAGAATGTGAATGGCGGTTTTAAGCGCCTCCATCCATAATCCCAATGACAAGGTGGAGTAACTCATCATACTGCGCACCATATCCATAAGTGTACGGTTACGCCTTTCAGCTACTCCATTTTGCTGAGGGTCACCCGGCACCATATCCATAAGAGTTGCAATCCTATTCTCTACATGGTATCAGCCTAACCTACGATCCTACCCTAGCAACCCGCGCGCCGCCGCCCTTCTTCCTCCTCTCGTCGGCCGGCCGTCGCCCACCCCTCCCCTCGCACGCGCCTCTCCCTCTCACCGCGCGCCCTTCTCCTCCCGAGCCGCGCGCCGCCTCCTTCTCTCCCGCTTCCGCCCCACCACCAAAACCCTAACCCCAATCCTATTCTCTACATCCAAGTCGCTTTGTTCTATACTTGTTGCTCATGCCGACAACTGATGCGGTGCCGCACCATCGTCGACCTCTCCCAAGTCATTACCTGATCAAGCACTTCAATCTGGAGGTATGCTTTATGCTGGTATGCCACATACATATTTGTTCAAGTGTGTGCACAAATATTAAACCTAGTAAAAGTGCTAGCCTAGCCAATCAGCAACGATTTTCCGTGTTCAAGTCTGGTGGAATTGCTAGTAGAAAATCCTACTATTTGATAGTAGTAAACTTTGTAAGGATGAGGCATAGTTAAGCTCTAAATTGTGATTTCTCTGCTACTGAATTGGAAGATTAATCTTGAAGGCTATTTGAAAGGCTCATGCACCCAAAAAAAATTGTTGGCTTGGTCGATGCCTCGCCCCCCATGTCTAAATCCTGGCTCCGCCCCTGAGGCCAGGGAAAGGCCGGCTGGGAGAGATGCGGTAGTGGCCAGGCTATGCCTCTCCGCCACCGCTCGCCGCAATTCTTCGTGTACCCGTCGATCTAGGGTTAGAGGCTAGCTCTGGGGAGGGTGGCGTCGACCGTGGGGCAGGGATGGGAAATAAGAGCATTATCCATAATAAAATGACCAGGAACGAAGGCACTTTGATTTTCCGACACCACCTCCCCAAGGATTGGCCTGAATCAGAGAATTAAAATGCTTCTGTCATTCTGTGCAACGGGTAGGTCCAGCTGGTCGACGGTAGGCTATGAATGGCAATCATATCAATGTCATGAATTGTTCGTATACCGGTATACGCACAGCTAGCTGGTGGGATGGAGAGACACGATATAATTGGCGATATCTTAAAGGAGCTTGCTCCTGGATCCATCGAATTTTGGCTTTTGTCCAAATCGGGCTCTCTTTTTCACCTGTACGCGTGCAAGCTGCATGGATGCAGACACGGGCTCCTAGCTCCGGCAAGCTGTCGCGCCAAGACCTCCCGTCGGTAGAAGCAACAGGCTAGATCGATGAGACGAGATAAGCACTGGCTAGCTGAGCACGTGTTACGGAGGAACCCGATCGATGAGACGGCCAGGCGACGACAACACGTGCCGCAAGACCTCCCGGAGGTACAATGGCTGGCGGCGATGTGCAGGAAAGCGGGGCACCCTGGCGTCACGAGCGCCACGGATTCGGAGACGATTCAGCCTGACGATGGGGCGCTCTGGATACGTACGTGGCCAGAGCGGAGCCAGCGTGCACGGTGATGCATGTCGGTTTCGTGGTCGATCGCTCGAAAAATAGCGTGGCCCTCCTCCAGAAGCTATACAAGATATAGCGTGATATAACGAAGTTACATATAAAATAGCGTGATGAAAAAGTTGTAAGAAATTGCCCAAATATTAAGGATTTCAGCACTATATTTTTTTCCAGAAACAATACATGCATAACCAGGTAACCATATTCAAATGTCAAGGCCAAATCCATGGCACGAATACAAATATGAGGCTTAAAACCATGAAAAAGTAATAAACTAAAAGATAAATATTTTAAACTTTAATCAGAATCATTGACATCATATTCAGAATAACTAGAAGAACCACCAAATTGCCCGCCATCATCATCACCTAACGTTATTTCAAAACTTTTTGTTAGCGTAGCTATAACGTTACCACGTTTAGTGTGGTTTCGAGCGTATAAGACGAAAATAGCGCCGTAGCGTCAACTTTAGGCTAAATATAGCGTAGCCTCTCCAAATACGCTATATCGTGCTATTAACCGGGAAATAGCGTGCTATTTTTTTCGTTGGTTCGGGGTCACGGTTAGTCGCCTCTAGCTAGTGCATTTTTTTCTTTTCCAAAATGGGGAATCCCGGCCTCTGTATGCAACTAATAACTGAACTCTAATAAAGCTCTAGCTACTCGCTTGCTCACAAATTAAGAGCATCCCAACTGGCATCCAAAATAACCGGGCGCTAAATTAGTTTTACAGCGCCGTTTTTCACAGTTTAGCCATGGTCGAAATCAATTTTCCAGATGCACAAAAATACAGCGCGCAGAATGCAGTATCCAACAGGTGCCAAAAAAGCCATGCGCTAAAATAATTTCTTCAACACATGTAATAAAACGAGTACCTAATTTTTATAAATAGGTCCAGCTAGCTCACAATCAGGTCCCTGACGAAAAGTTAAAAAAACATAATCAGGCCCCAATCGTTGGAGCAAGCAATCAACTACTCCCTCCGTTCACAAAAGGATGTCTCAACCAACTCCAAATTTGGATGTATCTAGACATAATTTAGTGTGTAGATACATCCAAATTTGAAGTTAGTTGAGATATCCTTTTGTGAACGGAGGGAGTAGCTTGCATGCATCACAATCCATCGCCGAGGAATGAGTTCATCTCGTCGCCGTACATGGAAGCCAGGGCCGCCGTCGCTCCCGTAGACTAGGCGCAGTATGCCGCCGCTCGAGGTGGAGCGTAGCCAGAATCGGCGCTCAGCACCACACACACCGCCTCCCTCCTCCGCTCGCCGATTCCGGCCTGGTTGGTCTCCGGCAGGCCAATTCCGGCCAGGTTGGTCGTCGGCGGACGGATTCCGGCCAGGTTGGTCGCCGGGATTTTGCCGGCGGGCTGTTGCAGCGGGCGCGATGAAATTTCCGGGTGGCAGTTGGTGTTCGCGTGTGTGACGACATTTCCATCGTAGGAGGCCGCGCTGGAGCCAACGTGGTAACATTTCCACCGTAGGAGGCCGCGCGCTGGACACATTTTTGTGCGCGCGTTACTGTTGGGCGTCTGCTGGACCGCGTTTTAGAGCCTCTCACGCGTAAAAAAAAACAGTTTTTTGGGCGCGGGGCGGTTTTTTGAGCGTCTGTTTGAGAGGCTTCGATGACAGTGCAGATTTCCGTACTATTTACCTCAAGCATTAAAAAAAAGCAAGCTAAACACGGTGGGTTGAAGAGGTTGTATAATGAAAGTATGATCTTCAAGACTTCAACCACTAGTAATTTCACAGTTATATTTGCACCTACTGATCATGCATCAGGCAGGGCCTACAAACTAGGCGATTGCACAAGGAATTGATGTATGCACGCACGGACGGCCAATCGGCCATGCATTGCATTGCATGGCCCCGGCCGGGTGGAGTCGTCGGACGCGTTCAATGTAAGGCGTGCGGCGGAGCGCGTCCCCTGCTCCCGGCAGCGGTCTGAATCCGTCCAGACGCCATCGAGCTCGACGACGCCAGGCTTGTTTAATGGCGATCGGCTTGTTTAATGAGCTCGACGAGCAGTCGTACGCGTCAGCTTTCAACTCCACATGAATTCGCTACACCGGCTCGATCAACCCGTACGTTCCATGCTCGAGCTTAGCTAGCTTCTCTCTTGGCCCGATGATGATTATGACGAAACCCATGCATGCATGGATGGATTGATGGATAGATCGGCTCAGATTTGATCTCGAAATGGGGCCGGCCCTTGCGTTTGTGAGGCCGAAGCTCCTGAAATGGCTGATGCAGCGCTGGCTTCTCTGTGCAAAAAAAAAAAAAAAAAAAGCTAGCTTCTCTCTAGATCTTCCTGGTTGTGCGGATCAAGAGCTAGCTGGCGCACGTACGATCCATCAAATGACACGTAGTACCACCTGCTACTGCGTCCGCAGGCCACAAATCGCGAAATATCTTGCATGGGCCTCGCGTGCGTCAGAGTCTCGTATATGTTTATCTGTACTGTACTACAGTACGCAGTAGCTACCGTGGTAGCGTGAAGGAAACGGAAGCGGAGTTTTGAATTGCTCATGAATATATTCGATTGTTCATTTGCATTTTGTAACTGATATCTTGCTCCTGCACTGGCCGTTGCGATCCAGAGGACAATACACAGCGTGATCAACGTACGTACTTTACGTGTGTACCTCTGTGCCGGTACGTCGGGCCTGGCCAGGTACTGCAATTAATCTGTTCCACGTACGCCTTACTTTGCACGGAGTAGATGACAAGGTATGGATGAATACACGACGGCATAACACGAGCGTACCAAGTGTACACGCATCATAGCGTCTAAAAACGGTGAGGCCGTAGTTTGGCTGTTTTGCTACTTGGTGTTATATACTTTCCCGTTCTAAAGTACTCCCTCCGATCCATATTAGTGGGCACAGCTTTGTTTAAATTCATATGTATCTAGTTAAGTATTTAGACTAGATACATGTGTATCTAGACAAAGTTGTGCCCACTAATATGGATCGGATGGAGTACTATAATATGTTTTAGATATTTCAATATAGATAAAAATGAGTGAATCTACGCACTAAAATACATATATGTACACATCCAAATCATAAAAAAAATAAAACATCTTATATTTTGGAACGGAGGTAGTACTCCCTCCGTTCCAAAATAGATGACTTTCATTTGTCTACATACGGATGTATGTAGACATTTTTTAGTGTGTACATACATCCATATGTGGATATATGGAAGTTAAGTAATTTGGAACGGAGGGAGTAGTAACTAAGGGTTCTTCAAGATTTTTTATGTTCTATCAATTTATACAGTGCAACATCAGTTTAGTGAAAAGTGTAGCTTCTGATTTTTCAACCATTTGCACTTTTTTGAGTAAACTGGAACTTAAAAAAAAACTCTCGGCAGACTCATACTTGTGTGTGAAGCCACTGCGACGGTGGTGGAGTCTCACGTTCTCAGCCGAGGCCGAGGCCGTTCACCTCCAGGGCGCATCCGAGCTCCCGCCGGCCAGATCGTTGCGACGACGATGACGCCCCTAGGTTGTTGTCGGGTGGAGAGTAGATATCAACTCTGGTTTGCAAGTTTGGCGTCGTCACCTCCAGGTCCCCGCGCCAGCGCACTAGCGAGACATGGGAAGTCGGCGTCGGCGGCAGCGGTTGGCTTAGGCCGTGTGGTGAGGGATAATAGTCGAGGCGGCGGTAGGTCCTGCCCTAGTCGTCGGCGGGGGCAGGTAGGGGGAGGCCTGTGAATGGCGAACAAATTACTAGAGTCGTGGAAACATCGTGGGATAAAACCAACCACATGCAATATCTACCTTCCTAAACAAATAAAATAAAATAAATTGATTGTCTTAATCAATGGGTACAAAAATTCAGACTCAGTGGTACTAGATTGTACGCAGAGTGAAATCCAAATCACCGTAAAAGAGCTCAATAAGCGATTTAATCCCTGTTTCAAAAGAAATTAACGAACCTAATTTGTATAGTGTACATGTATTATGAGTGTTTGATGATGTATTTCCTTGTGCAATTCTCTTGTCTATTTCCTGTTAACAAAAATTGTAGGTACCGTAACAGTTCTAACAAAGAATGTGGCATAGTTTTGCGCGTGGCCCTGTCAGCACCAAAATTAAGAAAAAAAATCATTTTTGTTAGAGCTCGCATTGCGAGGGCCACCACGCTAGTTAGAGAATAACATGCAAATATATAGTTTAGGAATATTCTAGAAACTTATACGGAAATATGGGATTATTTAAAAATATAAAGATCAAGTTTTATTATTAGCAAGAGATCATTATATTTTACAATATTTTTTATGGTTATGCGGTCTAAAGTTTCCAAAAGTTCTAGAAATTTCTCTAGAAAAAGTATTTAGTAACTTCTCTAAGTAGTGGAAGTGCATGAGAGAAAGGAAACGAGCCGTTACCAACAGTATGAGTGATATCATACCATTGCTATGATCCAGTGCTATAGCATCTTGGCGTCACAAAGACCACGAGATTGAAAAGTAGTCTCAGATAATTTCCTCTCAAAAGTTTGGGCAGTTGGGCATAGAAGCAACAACACGTATACAGCTCATGAAGGTTCACAAAACGAAAGAAGAAAAAAGTGATCACCCATCCCCTGCTTATGGCCTGATCGGCTATGCATTCATGCGTTTCTTTCGTTCTCCAGTGCCATTTGTCTGCTAAACCCAAGCCATCTCAAATGCCAGACATGCTGATTAGGGAGCCGTTGCATCCAGAAATCCGCTTCACGTCTCGATCGATCTTAATGTGTTACAGTACGTACGCGAGCCTGTGGCGTCGCCGTGCCAACCCTCTCATTTTCCAATCAAACGCTGCTGCTCTCTACATACAGAGCCGCCCTGCCCTGCCCTGTCTCCGCTCTTCTGGCGCCAACTCACACGCATTACACCGAGCTGGCATTGGCAAAGCCCCCTCCCCCGATTCGCCGAACCATCCGCCAAGGCAAGGCTTATCTCCAAACCCCTATATAAACCCCTCACGCTAAGCTCATCCCACTCACACAACACAAGCTTCCATCGAGCTCTGTCTACTCATCTTCCAAGCTACTTAGCTAGTTGGGTATAGTAAGGTTTGTGATCGAGCAGAGCACGCAAGGCATGGCTCGCATGGCGGTGTCGGTGCTGGCGATCCTGCTCGCCTCTTGCGCCGCTGCGGCGGCGGCGAGCTTCGACAAGGAGTTCGACATCACCTGGGGTGACGGCCGCGGCAAGATCCTGAACAATGGGCAGCTCCTCACGCTGGGGCTCGACAAGACCTCCGGCTCCGGGTTCCAGTCCAAGCACGAGTACCTGTTCGGCAAGATCGACATGCAGCTCAAGCTTGTCCCCGGCAACTCCGCCGGCACCGTCACCGCCTACTACGTAAGCTTCTCGGTCTGGGATGACAAAGCACGTAGCTTTGTCTGATTGTTGTGCCTAGCCTAACTTGGTTTGGTGTATGTACATGCAGCTGTCGTCTCAGGGGGCGACGCACGACGAGATCGACTTCGAGTTCCTGGGCAACGAGACCGGCAAGCCGTACACGCTGCACACCAACGTGTTCACGCAGGGGCAGGGGCAGCGAGAGCAGCAGTTCCGCCTCTGGTTCGATCCCACCAAGGACTTCCACACCTACTCCATCCTATGGAACCCCAAGCACATCATGTAAGCTGAATTATTAGCTGATCATCACCTTTTCACCGGAGCTTGATATTTTTATTTCAAGAAGACACCAAGCACAGGGACTGATCGATGTTCTCTGTAAATGCAGCTTCATGGTGGACGACATGCCGATCAGGGACTTCAGGAACCTGGAGAGAAAGGGGATCGCGTTCCCCAAGAACCAGGCGATGCGGCTCTACTCCAGCCTGTGGAACGCCGACGACTGGGCCACGCAGGGCGGCCGCGTCAAGACGGACTGGTCCCACGCCCCCTTCTCCGCCTCCTACCGCGGCTTCAAGGCCGACGCGTGCGTGGTGGTCGCGGGCGGCAGGACGCGCTGCGGGGCCACCGTCGGCGAGGAGGTCGCCCCGGGCAGCGGCGCCGCCCCCGCCGTGGCCGGCGACTGGTACAACCAGGAGCTGGACCTGACGCGGCAGCAGCGGATGCGGGCGGTGCAGAGGAACTACATGATCTACAACTACTGCACCGACCCCAAGCGCGTCGCCCAGGGCGTCCCCGCCGAGTGCTCCATGTAGACGTGGTTCCCTCCGTTAAACGACGGCAGCAACGGAATGTGTATACATCGATGGTGGCCGGAGCATGATTTGGCCTGCCGGAGATAGGGAAGAAGGGTGGCGTCTGTATAAATCTCAAAATAAATGAGGATAGGTGATGGGCAAATGTGTATTGTAGCCGGTTGTTGGTGGATTCTTCTGTTAGTTGTTTGTCACGCCAAGTTCGTGTGATCGTGCTCACGCTCAATTCGTGTGTAATATATGCCTCCTCCTCATGTTTCGTATACTAGTTGAATGCGGCACGCCGCGCCCGTGGTGGTGTATATTTTTGTGAATATAACTTGTTAAGTTGTTTTGTTCAACTAATATATTTTGTGAGTAGATATGGTGGCGTTTCTTGTATAATTCATTTATGTTTGCATAAATATTACAACTAATAATTTGCTGTAATGCATTAATGTGTGCGTAAATTTAGCAAACAGGGGATTGTTTTTTTTTGGGGAATTTTGGAAATTTGTTATTTTTTGAAAATTTGGATATATTATTTGTATTTTATTTTGAGTGTAGGTTTGAAGGTTATAATGACATGATAAATGTTAAAGAAAATTGGAATTTGACAAAATTCGTCGAACGGTTGTGCGAAATTGGATCCAAAATTGAGGAGTTAGAGTCGACTAAACTCGGAACCGATCACGGGGAATGAACCTGTTCGTCGACGCGCGTATTTTTCATGTATATAATTTTTGGAAAACACGGGGTCTTTTCTGTAAAAATCTTGACGAAGTATATAATTTTTGGGAAACACGGGGGCTTTTGTGCAAGAAAATGCGCGGGGACTTTTCTGCAAAAAAATTGACAAAATTCATCAAATGTTTGTGCAAAGTTGGATCCAAAATTGGGGGGTTAGAGTCGACAAAACTCGAAACTTTTTTCGTGTATATAATTTTTTGGAAAACGCGGGGGATTTTCTGCAAAAAATGTGACAAAATATGGAACCTGCTCGTCGGCGCGCATATATTTCGTGTATATAATTTTTGGAAAACGCGGGGACTTTTCTGCAAAACAATTGACAAAATTCGTCAAATGTTTGTGCGAAGTTAGATCCAAAATTGTTTCTGCAAAAAAATTGATAGAATTCGTCAAATGTTTGTGCGAAATTAGATCCAAAATTGAGGAGCTGGAGTCGAGAAAACTCGAAACCTACTCGTCGGCGAAAATTTGACAGAATTCGTTAAACGTTTGTGCAAAGTTGGATCAAAAATTGAGGAGTCAGAGTCGACCAAGCTCGAAGCCGATCACGGAACTGGAAACTACCCGTCGGCGCGCACATATTTCATGCATGTTTTGGAAATCGCGGGTTTTTTTTTCAAAAAAAAAAAGAAGCAAAAAAAAAAAGTGCTACAGTGCGCGAACTGTTCATAACTGTTCACGTGAACAGTGCACAACGCGCTGAGAAGGCGCTAAAGTTTGCGAAAAAATTGACAAAATTCGTCAAATGTTTGTGCAAAGTTGGATCCAAAATTGAGGGTTAAAGTCGACAAAACTCGAAAAAAATTTCGTGTATATAATTTTTTTGAAAACGCGGGGATTTTTCTGAAAAAAATGTGACAAAATATGGAACCTGCTCGTCGGCGCGCATATATAATTTTTGGAAAACGCGGGGACTTTTCTGCAAAAAAAATTGACAGAATTCGTCAAATGTTTGTGCGAAGTTAGATCCAAAATTGTTTCTGCAAAAAAATTGATAGAATTCGTCAAATGTTTGTGCGAAGTTAGATCCAAAATTGAGGAGCTGGAGTCGAGAAAACTCGAAACCTACTCGTCGGCGAAAATTTGACAGAATTCGTTAAACCTTTATGCAAAGTTGGATCAAAATTTGAGAAGTCAGGGTCGACCAAGCTCGAAGCCGATCACGGGAGTGGAACCTACCCGTCGACGCGCACATATTTCATGCATGTTTTGGAAATCGCGGGGTTTTTTTTCCAAAAAAAAAAGAAGCAAAAAAAAAATTATCAAAAAAAAAACAAATGCTACAGTGCGCACGCACTGTTCATAACTGTTCACGTGAACAGCGCGCGACGCGCTGAGAGGCCGGCAAAGTTTGCGTCCTTTATATATAGTAGTGATTACTGTGTGTTGAATGAAATGATCTTGACCAGCAGTTGTCATTCATTCATCGATGATATATACTCGGGTCTAGTTGATACTAGTTGAATTTGGCGTGCCGTCACGGCACGCCCTTGATGTTTTTTTTTTGGTGCAGTATATATATATATTTTTTAACCAAAATGTTAGCTAAATTGGTATGTTGGAACATGTTTTTATGTTGTCATGAATAGGTAGCATTTTTTATGAGTATTCTTGTCATATTTTGTGTGTTTTTTGTGAGTTTGTTTGTATGATGCCAGAAATGTTGGCGAAATTGAAATATTGAAATATATTTGTAATTCGCTATAAGTATGTTGCGGTTATTTTTTGGGAGCATTCTTGTCATATTTTGTGGAATATCAGGAAAAGTCGCTAAAATGTTGGCGAAATTACACTTTGCAAACATGTTTTTTATTTTGTTATGAGTAGATAGTAATTCATTCGAACATTTTTTATATATTTTGTAGAATATTCAAATATTTAGATAGTTGAATTTAGCGCGGCGACACGCCGCGCCTTTGCTGAGGATATGTTGTAATAATTTTTTTATTATTTGCGGTATATATATTGTAAGGGAAGATGGTTGTTCTAATTTGTATAATGTAGTTAGGTGGAATTCAATTTGGAAACAATCCATAATTAGAGTAGACGTGTTTGTATTTTCTGGAAATATTCATATAGACAATCATTTTTAAAATGTAACTACATAATTAGAGAGATTTAAGTTATATTACTTGCAAATATGTTAGGAAAATTTGAATGGTTAAATATGGTTTTATTTTGCCATTATTTTCATACGAACCACCATAATTAGAGAGAATATATTATGGTTATGTTTAAATATTATGTGTCTATTTCGCCGTAAATATGTGATTTAGCTTGTTGGTTAGAAGAAATATGCTGTGTTAACATCTATTAAATTGAATCCATCTTTAGAGGAAACAAATTTTTGATTTCTTTAAATGTGAATGGAATGAAGCATTATTTAAATTTGACCACATAATTAGAGAGAGTTAAGTTCTAGTTGAACATTTATTAAATTGAACTGCATAATTGAAGGAAGTTCAGTAATATTATTTGTAAATATTAATTTAGTTGAGTTGGTATGATATGTCTGTGTTTTGTGTTAAATATTTAATCGAACTCAATAATTGGAGGGAATAAATTGTTTGAGCACTTATTAGTTTCAATTTAAAATCAAGCCATAATTAGAGGAAATGCTTAACTATGCTTCTTTTTTCTCGTAAGTATGTAATTAGTGGGAATGCTTATTTTTTGGATTTGATTCTTCAGTTAGGGAAAATCTATGTATATTGCATCCAAATATTGACCAAATTGGAATGTTCAAATATGTTTGTATTTTACCATAAATAGTTAGTATTTTTTTCTGATTTTTTTTTATAGTTTTTTGAAAAATATAAAAATATTTAGCAAGTTGGAATGTTCAAACATATTTGTATTGCGTTATGAATGTTTAAATGTAATTAGAGAAAATGCATTCGAATTATCTCGAAATATTTTCCAAATTTAAATGTTTAAATGCGGTTGTATTTTGCCATAAATATCTAATGTAGTTACGTAATTAGAGGAAATGCATTATGTGTTTGGAAGGATTCGATTTTTTTTGGAATTTTCAAATTTGTATGATGTGGTTATGTGGTGGAATTGAAATGTTGAAAATGTCTACATTTTGAAGTTGTGCAGATCTGAAAATTGTTGAAGTTGTGTGGTGGAATTCAAATTTGAAAATGTCGACATTTTTAAATTGTGTAGATTTGGGAATTGTTAGTATGCAAAGAGAGTTCATGTTTGCAGATTGTCTAGATTTCGAGAAGTAGGCAAATTAGAAAGTCATTTAGATTCGTTTTTTTTTTTCACGTTAATAAAGTGGTTAGATTTGAAAGATACCTTGAATTTTGAAATATTCAAAATTGGAAATGTCTGTTTTCGAAAGTTGTTTAGATTGTAAAATTGTTGAAATTCAAAAAGTGTGTATGTTGAGAACTCGTTTAAATTAGCTGAAATTGTCAAATGGGGGAGATATTTATGTTTGAATTGTCTGTACGTTTAGTAAATGCTCAGATTTTGTAGACATGTTGATATCCTGGTAATATTAGTGAATACCGTTGTGTGGAAAACTCAAATTTGGAAATGTCCACATTGAAATGCACTGAAATTTAGAAAATGTTTGCATCTTGACCAATTACACCTTTCCTAGTTTAAAATTTGTTTAAATTTCTTTGAGAACATCGTGGTATGGAAAATTCAAGTTTGGGAATATGTGCGTCAAAAATTGTTTAGTTTTGTATATAATGAAATTTGGGAGAAATTTGCACATTAATTTTAATTACATTTCGGTCTTTAAGATACTGTTGTGTGGAAAATTCAAATTTGGAATTGTGCACGGTTCACTGAAATTTTGCACGCGCACTGAAATTTAGAAAATGCTTGCACCTTGTCTAATTACACCTTGCCTAATTGAAAATTTGTTTAAATTTCAGTGGGGTATACCATGGTATGGAAAATTTAAGTTTGGAAATATACCTATTTTAAAATTTGTTTAAATTTCAGTGGGAAACACCGTGGTATGGAAAATTTAAATTTAAAATTGTTTAGTTTTGAATATAATGAAATCTGGGAGAATTTTAATTTTGGGAGAATTTTGTACTTTCAGTTTAATTAAATTTTGGTCTTTAAAATACCGTCGTGTAGAAAACTCAAATTTGGAATTGTGCATTGTGCATTGAAATTTAGAAAATGTCTGCACCTTGCCTAATTGCACCTTGCCTAATTAAAATTTTGTTTAAGTTTCAGTGGGAAACACCGTGGTATGGAAAATGTAAGTTTGGAAAATATGTGCGTCAAAATTTCTTTAGTTTTGGATATATTCAAATTTGGGAGAATTTTGAACTTTAAATTTAATTAAATTTCGTACGGTGCACTGAAATTTTGAAAATGTTTGCACCTTGCCTAATTACACCTTGCTTAATAAAAAATTTGTTTAAATTTCAGTGGGCAACATTGTGGTATGGAAAATTAAAGTTTAAAATTGTTTAGTTTGTGCATATAATGAAATTTGAGAGAATTTTAAATTTGGAAGAATTTTGGGAGAATTTTGCACTTTAAGTTTAATTAAATTTTGGTCTTTAAAATACCTTCATGTAGAAAACTCAAATTTGGAATTGTGCATGGTGCACTGAAATTTAGAAAATGTTTACATCTTGACTAATTACACCTCGCCTAATCAAAAATTTGTTTAAATTTTTAGCGAGAACATCGTGGTATGAGAAATTGAACTTTGGAAAATATGTGCGGCAAAATTTCTTTAGTTTTGGATATCGTGAAATTTGGGAGAATTTTGAACTTTAAATTTAATTAAATTGCGGAGTTTAAAATATCGTTATGTGGAAAACTCAAAATTGGAAATGTACACATTAAAATTTGGTTGGATTTCGGTGTCCTGAAATATAGAAAATGTCTGCACTTTGCCTAATCGCACCTTGCCTAACCGAATGTTTGTTTAAATTTCAGTGGGAATACAGTGGTATGGAATATTCAAGTTTGGAATTTTGTGTGCCAAAATTTGTTTAGATTTGAATATATATATACTGAAATTTGGGAGAACTCTGCATTTTTAAATTTAATTAAATTTCATAGTTTAGAAAGAAGCAGGAAAAAAAAACAGAGGGGAAAAAAAAAGAACAAAGGGCCGAGCTCTGGCATCAGCCAGCCCGGCCCAACAGCGGCCCAGCTGGCCGGCCCAGACCAGCTGCGGCGTCACGCTGGCGTCAGCGGCGGCCGGGTTCTGCCGCGGCGGGGTGGAGGTCGCCGGCGGCGCGTCGCCGCGCCCTGGGACACGCCCGTGGACGCGCTGGACGCGCGCGAGCACGGGCGATCCGATAGCCGCGGCGCCGCCCCTTCTAGGTCGCCGGAACGGCGCCGGCGACGCGCGGAAGCGGCGGCGGCCAGCGGCACGGTGGCGTCGATCCCGGTGCGGCCGCGGCGTCCTGGCAGCCGATCCGCGGCGAGGAGATGGAGGCGGCGACGGCGGAGCGGCCCGAGGGCTCTGGTGCGTGCGGGGAGCGGCGGAGCAGTGGCGGACCACGGCGTCGACGGCGGCCTCCGCGCCGCTCGCGAGAGATAGAGGGGAAGAGGATTTCTCCGGTTGTTTTTACAAAAAAACCATGTGCTTCTAAGAAATCGCGAATAGGTCCCTCACAGCGTTGAAAGTTGGATTGCGGGTTGATTTCTCGATTAGGGAAGGGCCTTTTTGCAAAAACGTCACGGACGTCTTCTGTGGATCGTCGGATCGCCGAGCGACGGACGGGATTGAATCACTGTTCAACACTGTTCATTTCTACAGTACGTACTGTCGCTGCTACAGTACGCGAGCGCGGAGAGGCCGCGAAACTGCACAGCTTTGATATACTTAGTAATATATGAACTGGCAAGTAGCCGTGTAAGATGTCAAGAAACTGGGTCACAGGACACGGCCACTACCTGCAAGACGATCACTAGCTAGCACTCTACGCGACAAAGGACGACAGGGGTCTCGAAATGGTCCCAGCTATCAAGCACGCCCTCGACCCGTGCTACACTAGCCGGGCAGAGGTGAGAGGAGTGTCCAATCCGGGTTCGGACAGGTGGTGGTCTGGCTGCGCCGACAAATTATGCCCGGCGTTCGATCGGATCTGCATGGGACCGATCAAGCCTCAGACCGCTGCTACGTGATCCCGGAACACATTAATCGGTCGATGGTGTTAAAGTTTCATGCTTACCAAAAGTTTTTTTTTTGCGAGAAAGTGAAGATTTCAATGAAACACGGTCCTTACAAGGAGGTCCAGAACAAACACGAAAATACAGATTAGTCCAGCTGGAACCCGACGCCGTTGACGAGCAACAGGACGTGCCGCCGGCGCGCCGCCGTAACTCCTCCCACGACTTGGATCGGACGGAGCCCTTCTACGGACGGGAAGTCGACGAACCTCGAACCCACAGGGCCTCCACCCTGGAACTCGACCGCCGTCGCCGTGATTCACCGCATCTTCAACTTCCGATCTTCTGTACACCCGGCGCCGCCGCACCACGGCCACCGGCGAAGGGAAATCACGCAGCACAGCTCCCAGGAGCTGCGAGCATGATGGTGGTGGAAGATCCGTGGCGAAGCTCCGCCGAGCCACGCCAACGAAGAGGACGACCTCCACCTGCAAACCTCGCCCCGACCGCGCCGCCTCTCCAACGCCGCCAGGGATGAGCCCACCCAACCCTACCTGTACACGAGACGAGATCCGGGGTTCCCCTACCCTCCCGCCGCCGGAGCGGCCGGCGGAGGGCAGGGGAACCAGCGAGCCGCCGCCGGTGAGGTGGATCGGCCGGGCGATTTCACAAATCGCTTCTCCTTTACTGTAGCGGGGGAGAAGGACGAGTCCAAGGTCGCATTTCTCATGCTTACCAAAAGTTCGAGCCGAAGGAAAAAAGGTGAATAATCGATGTAACATTCTTGACTCGATGAGGTATACCTGTGAATATGCACGTGAATCATCATTGAAAAATATACACATGAATAGAATTTCATGTATAATAGGGACAGAAATGAGGCAAGAGCAATTTTTTTATTTAATCGTGTAAGCCAAGATTTGAAATCCCTGATAACATGTAGAGTTTCATACACAAACTACTAAAATTTACATGGTACGAGAGTAGAGGCGTCTTGTCTTTCACAATTTAATAAAAAAATGGTATTGATATTTTTTCCACAGACAGGATTTATCATGTCATAGGTGAGATTCTATTCACATATAGGGCATATCTAGTCACACGTGAGACATGTGTTAGTTAGAGACTTAATTATAGCGTGTTTGGTTAAGGGGAATTGAAACTAGGGAATGTGAATTAAAGTGGTGTGAGATTAAAAGTTCTTTGTATGGTTGGACGACATGGGAATTGAGGAAGGAAGGGGAAGGGGAGTTAACGGAGGCAATTCCCCAAATCTCTTCACTGCGGGGGGCTGGTAATTGAGTTGGGGACTGGGAATTGGAAAAAGCAAAAGAAAAAGATAAAAACGTTGATTGGACTCGTTTTGCACGTTACGGATCGATCCAGATATATTGTACACTTCCTATTTTCCTTTTTCTTCATTCACAAGTTCATGAGGGTGGTTGTACCCCCAGCCCATCAGAGTTCAAACCTCAGGTTTGACGCTGGTGTTTGTCATTTAAGGCGGAATATTCTTCAGTGGGAGGCGACGTTCCCGTCGACAGCGAGGCGTTGTGGTGACTTCGTCAATCTCAAGACTCGACCCACCGATTCAGTCTCTCGGAGGTGCTCATAGGGGTAGGGTGTGCGTGCATTCATAGTGTATGCGCGTGTATATGAGCACCTGCGTTGTACTGTGTTTCGCAAAAAGTTCATGCATGTTTGATTGAGGCATAAATAACATGTTCATGTACGTTCGGTCCTCAGCATCTAGATAACATATTCATCTGGTAGGATATGGTAAAACGGCAATGCTAATCACGTTTAATTAGGAGAAACACTAACATCTATTATTGCGCCTAAACTCACGTAACAAAAAGGGCAAACAAAACTCCCTCTTAAATTCCCACTAGCAATTCTCATCATAGACCAAACAGGGGAATGGGACTAAACATCAATTTCCCAGGACTAATCCTCCTAAAAACTCCCAGCACTAAACTCCCATTCCTTTTCCTTGAGTTTGCCAAACACGCTCTTAGAGTACATGCGGTTGACCACCTTCTTTTCATGAGACTATCTTTTTTTGAAAGAGAGCAAAGTTTTGCCCATTTTTTGTAAACTAAGGCTGAAGTTTTGCTCCATTCTATAAAGTAAATGCTATTACCAACCGGACTACTCTCGCAGCATCAAAACGCTCAAACGTTAATCACCCGCAGGTAACCAAAGTTTTATTTCCTTCCTAGAAAGATTTTACCCATTTTATTGATTAAGAAGGGTTTGCAGTTACAAAAAATGCCAACATTTTACTCGCCCGGCATATTGTTACTCAAATATTACTCGCCCGCGACCCCCTAGAGAGCGGCATTTCGTTTGATGCTCAATAGAACTACGGCTTTCATTTTCATCGAAGCAGCAATGTTCCTAAAAACTCTCCCGTTGCTCTCATTCAAAATATCCATCAGAATTCTGATTATATTTCTTGGTGCATGAAATTTAACAAATAGCATGCTTACTAGTGCTCGACTGTGATCTTGTCTCGCAAGAGAAGGCCATCTCTTTCGCCGACAAGCCTATGCTGCTACGCAACCAATTTTAAGAACAGGGGTGTGTAACTGGAACTGGGAGGTACGCAGAACAATTGCCGTGAGGTACCTTTTTAGATATCCTCATATCCATGGCGAAACCAAACAAGTGCATTTCTTATTTTATTTCCCTGGAGCTCTTTTTTTGTATTCTTCTCATGCGGACAAGGAACCAAATTTCTTACTCTGAGGCCGATCTATGTATGATGAGCTACTTATACGTGGCATAATGATAGACTCAACAATGGACGCCCTACACTATTGTCAGATTCATGAACTCGGACAAGGAGACAAATAATTGGTTGTCCCCGGCGTTTTATTTTGGTGGGTGTGCAGTTTGCTATCATGCTCTGGCCCTGCCTGCTGCATTCGTTGTATCCTTTATTTCGAACTTGCAGGACGTACTCTCTTATCATTGTTCGCATTGCCACTTGAATCGAAAGTGGAGTGTTTTCCTGTATATATGCAAACTTGCACAAACTATTAAACGTTTCAAACACATAAAAATCGGTCCAACAGATCGATGGCGGTAATAATAGAAAACACTAATACATCTTTCGGTAGATCATTCTTGTATTATTTTCTGAAAAATAAGAATTTTTTGCCTATTTTATTGATCACGAGAGGTTTACGTTACAGAAAAAGCGGAAACCAGAAGGCTCTCGTCGCATGAGAGAGCTCAAATGTATCGCGCCCGCCGACAACCAAAGGGCGGCATTTCGCTTAATTGAAGAGATGACTACACAAGGCATGGATGCCACATTTCCAAAAACACGTGCATTGCGTTCGTTCCAAATATCCCAAGCCGTGAGAAGTATCAACGAAGCTAGCCCCTTACGCCCCTTGAACCGGTTGCCAAGGGCTCCATTGGTGGCGCACCACCAATCCTCCACCGAAGCATGGAGGTGCCATTCATCCACTCCTTGCTGCTTCGCAAAATCCGAAGGGAGTATCTACATTTAAACATAAAGTGCGCTGTGGATTCCGGTTCCCTCTTGCAATTGACAAAGGCCACAATTTGGCCATACCCAGTGGGTGAGACAGGCCGCCGTCTAAACTCTATTTTGAAGGAGAAACCAAGTAAAGAATTTGCATTTTGAGGTGCCAAATGCTCCACACCTCTTTTTTTTAGATGAATTGCTCCGCACCTAGTTCATCCTTGTTATGACCACTTAACAATGAGCTGTATCACATAGTGCCCTCTAACACGATTAGTGAGTCTAAGGAGGTCGATTATTGCTCCCTACACTTGCACAGTTGCACACCTGCATGTCATGACACAATTTTTTGGCGCATCGAGACTAGTGACAACTTTCTACACGTGCAAGGGATGATAAAGGCAATGCACCGAGAGAAGACGCCGGGCTTCTTCTTGAAGCTAGACATCACGAAGGCGTTTGATTCTGTCAGTTGGGCTTACCTGCTGGAGCTGCTCCGGATCCTGGGATTCGGCCCTCGTTGGCGGAGATGGATTTGCCTCCCCCTCTCCACGGCCACGTCCCGGGTGTTGCTGAATGGGAAGCCGGGACCGCGCATTTCGCATCGGAGGGGGCTGCGACAGGGGGATCCGCTTTCGTCGATGCTATTCATCCTTGCCATTGATCCCATCCACCATTTGTTCCGGGTTGCGGCGGAGCGGGGCTTTCTTCTTCCATTCAGAGCCGCACCGGTGCGTTTCGCGGTTTCGCTCTACGCCGACGACGCCGGGGTCTTTGTTGGGCCAGAGGCGACGGATATGGCTGTTGTCTGTGCGATTCTTCGCGTGTTCGGGGAGGCCTCGGGTTTGAACACCAACATGAGTAAATCGGAGGCGTTTCCGATTGGCTGCACTGAGGAGCAAGTGGCGGCGGCGCTGTTGATCTTCCCAGCTAGGCGTGGGTCTTTTCCGTGCACCAACTTGGGGCTGCCATTGCATCACTCCAAGTTGAAGATTGTACACTTCCAGCCGCTTTTTGACAAGATCGGAGCTAGGCTTGCGGGGTGGTGGGGCAAGCATTTCACGAGGGCGGGAAGGGTAGTGCTTTGCCGATCAGTGCTCACTTCCATGGTCCTCTACCACCTAGCAGTTTTCAAGCTCCCTAAGTGGGTGATCAAGAGAATTGAGAAGATAAAAAGAAGCTTCCTTTGGATGAAAACAGGGGCTGCTCCGGGTGCGCGCCCGCACCCGTTGGTTAGCTGGAAGACGATTTGCAGACCTAAGGAGCTAGGAGGTCTCGGCGTGCTTGATTTGGACCGGTTTGGGAGGGCCATGAGGCTTCGTTGGCTGTGGCTAGAGTGGACTGACGAAGCAAGGCCATGGCGAGGGATGCAAACGCCGTGCGACGAGACAGATAGAGAGTTGTTTCGCGCGTCCACAGAGATCACACATGGGGACGGCTCGAAATGCAGCTTTTGGCGGGACGAGTGGACGCATGGGGGATCTTTGTGCCATCAGTTTCCGGACCTCTTCGCTATTTCCTCAAGAAAGCGAAGATCGGTGAAAAAGGAGTTAGAAAATCAAAACTGGATCCGCTCACTAGCCAAAATCTCCACAGCAAGACAACTTGAGCAATACACAAGGCTCTGGGCTCTCATACAGGGTGTGCAGCTGCTCCCGGTGCCGGACTCGGTCCGCTGGCGTTGGACGGAGTCGGGGGTCTACTCGGCGGCCACGGCCTACCGCTGCCAGTTTGCTGGCTCTTGCGCTCCCTTCCGCTCGGCAAAGTTTTGGAAGGGCCACGCGGAGGCCAAGTGTCGGTTCTTTGCATGGATGGCGTTCCATGGCAAGATCCTTACGGCCGACAACCTTGCGATTCGTGGATGGCCACACGATCCCATATGCAAGCTATGCAGGATTCATCCCGAGACGGTGCAACACCTCACACTTGACTGCAGTTTCTCGACCTTGGTGCGCGAGCGCGTCTTCTTGGCGCATGGGCAGATTGGGGCGGCCCCACCGACGAATGGTGGCAGCCTCAACACTTGGTGGGACAAGGCTTTGGCCGGCCTCCCAAAGGACAAGCGACGGGAGGCGAGTGGGGCGATCCTATACTCCATTTGGGGAGTCTGGAAGGAGCGAAACAGACGGGTGTTCCAGGACGTGGCGATACAACCGGACGCCGTGGCGGCGTTGGTGCGGAAGGAGATGGCGCAGAGGGCTTATGCGCACTCACATGATCCTGGAGATTCCTAGATCTCTCGCTTTTTCTTTTTTGCGGTTTACCTCAGGTCTTCGTCTCTTCGGAGACTTGATTTGTGGCTGTAAATAAACACTCTTTTTCTATCTAATCGAAAGGCAAACGGCTGCCAGGTCCTCAAAAAAAAAAAAAAAAAGAGGTCTGAGCATTGCTGGTCCTATGTTTCGTACAACACATGTTGCTTTTTTTTTGACAAAGAAAGAGGAACAAAGAAGCTTCGTTCCTTACAGAAAGATCCAGGAAACAGAAGAAAAAACAACGAAGCACTCCTGGATCCCGACCACACCGACGGCCGGAACGGCCCGGTGATTTGCCGCCGCCGCTGCTCCACAAGCTTGCTTGTCCTTGGCCGGAGTCAGCCCCTCCGCCGGCGGGAGACCACCGGACAACCCACGACGGACGCCCACAGTCGCCGTTGACGCCGCGAAACTCCAAACCTCCTCCATCTTCGGATTGATTAGCCGGATCCGCCGACAGCCCACGGGATCCGGTGAGGGGAAGTCGAACCTGAGAGATCCGAAGAGCCACCAGGTCGACGATGGCAGCAGATCGACGCCGGAGCTCCACGGAGCGCCGCCATCGAGTGGAAGATCCACCGCCCGCAAAACCACTCCGGCCGCGCCTCCTCCACCACGACGCCACCGGCTGGAAACCCTAAGCAAGCCTACACTATGTACACGACGCGGATCTGGGTTCCCCCGTCCTCCCCGCCGCCGGAGCGGCCGGCGGAGGGCGAGGGAGCCGTCGAAGCAGCGCCGGCGAGGTGGTTTGCCCAGGGAGATCACAAATCGCCTCTCTGGGTTACTGTAGACGGGAGAGGTCGGTCCACAACACATGTTGCTTTGTGCAAACCATGAACAAAAAACATCATGATTGCCGATACAAAGCGATGGATCCAAGATCTTGCATACATGTAGGACACATTCTTGTAACTATTTGAATGATTGGAGATGGTCCTAATGAAAAAGGTACTTGCACTCATCTATGTGTGTGGGTGCACTCAATTGAAAGGAGTTCTAGAACCGACGAAAATGGTAACCCGGACCATTTGATGTGTGTGGCCAAAATCTTGACTGCTAATCCTATCCCATGTGAAGATCCATGCCAAAAGATAAATTTAGCTTCTGGTTAACAATTTTCGAAATCTTAGTAGAAAAGTATATTTTAAGTTTTTCAAAATGAAAATATCACGCACATCTATAATTAAGTGAAAATTTCGGTATTTAATTTTCTAAAATAATGTGACCGTTAACTGAACTTTTTGAAAATCAGAACGTTTTCGGTTTACCTTTTAAAGCTTAGGCTCTGTATGGCCATGATTTTTTTTGTAAAACCAAAATGTTCGAAAACTGCAGTATGTACATGCTTAGGCAACAAATACTGTGGGTTTTTTTTAGAAAAAAGAGGCCGTAACCACTTTTTATATTTTCAAAAACAGTTTCGTAAATACCAAAATATATTAGTACTACAGCTTTTGCTAAATTACATGTAATCGCTTGCACTTCAAGGTGAATCTATGGTACATGAGTTGGAGTTAGCAGAAAGTCAGTCCATCCAACTACACGCGCAATCAGAGGGGCGCATAATAGGGAGTACACCAGGTGACGCGAGCACGCAAAACTGGACAGTAGTTTTGGCCAAACTTGCCAATGATTTAGAGGACCAGCATAGTCCTACGGGATAGGTACTAGGGAGTACTCCCTTTCAAGCACCAATGGCATTGCATAGTGGTTTTCTGATAGTAATTCAGGGACCAGGACACCAGATCGTCTCCAGCCAGCTGCTTCCCTTCCCACTTGGGCACTAAACCCTGCAAGTTTGGTTCTCGATCGTAGATCGCGTCTCCGGGTATCCCTGGTCAGTGTGGTAGAGTTTACCATTTTATCTCGAGCTGGTCAGTGTGGTAGAGCTTACCATTTTATCTGAGGACGAAGCAGCAAGAACCACGGGTAGCTTCACGGAGCACAGTTGCAGTTGAAGCTGCACGGCCATCGTGCGAGCTGTATCCGACTAGCCCGCTAGCCTCTATTTGAACAGTGTACGTGCGGCGCCGAATAGGCTAAAGCTCGCTTTAGGTTGAGCGTAGTGGTTTTAATCAGAGCCACACTTGGTGCTGCCGAAGTGCCGGAAATCCTGGACTGTTTCCGGCTGTACCGTGAGTACCAATCATTAACTAGCTAGATCTAGGAGTGTAAGATCTACTTTCCGAAGCAAAGTTTACGGCTGCAAGTTAAATTGCGATGAATATGGAGCAATACTAGGTACAAAAATTGATACCTGATCCGGCCGTGAGCCAACTACTCCCTGGCGCCGAAATGATTTTGCACGTTAATTGGCAACTGTACTGGTAGACTGGTAGTACTAGCAATGAAATGGAGCAAGTTAGGCTTGGCTGGCTGGATTTCAAGTGTTATGATCAGTGTTCCTAGTTGAGGGGAAGGCTGCTACAAGTGCGCCAAGGACTTCAGCGACGAAAATCGTCAATCAGAGGCGAGAGAGGGGATGGCTGAAGCTATTCCGCACGATGCCGCCGACAGAGTCTCGCGGAGCATATCTCTGTCGTATGATTCTCTTGGTTCAGGTTTCAGGGAAACGCGGCCTTTATGGGTTCTACAGGTGCCACTACGATACGACAGCGATGCTGCACGGCCAACTTGCAAAAAAAAAGAAAAATGAATTGACTTGTGTTCACCTGGAAACAAGATGCATATGTTTCTCTGAAATGATAGTAAGCAGTTTTGTTCAGGGCAGCTAATGTCGAATCTATTTGTTTGCCCATTCGTGGGCCTAACAGGCGTCCTGATTGGACATGTTTGCCACGATGTATCCAGCCCAGTGGATTTACACCCTTGTGGATCATTCAGAGTGCAGTTAGGCCGGGCATTGTAGCCCACTGCGGCGCAAAATGGGAGAAACCGGTCCAGTATAGAGTCGGATTGGAAACTGGAAAGGAGTAGGTGTAACGGGACGAGGCAGAGCCGTTGGGCCAGAATGCCAGATGCCTACGGGGGTGTGAGTTAGTCGTGAAAACGGAGCCAATACGGACGGACATGAATGGTAACACATTTATTTTCATACTTTTTTGCGAAAGCGGAAATAAATACAGAAATCCCGAAAAAAAAACATAAACAAATATTGTCAGAAACAGATACAGACCGAATACATGGAACAGAAAGCAGATGTTTACCGGAACCAAGCGACTCCTTAAATAATGCTGAAAAATTCAAGCAAACCAACAAACTTATCAAGTTTTAGGATGAAATAAATCAAAGTATAATGAAATAAATTAAAGTATAATATAGTATTTATAAGTTATCACCTTTGGCAAAATACCTACTATCGTACCTAACCCTAGTGCAACATTGAAATGTCGAATCGGGAATGACTCCAGAGGGAAATGATATGCAAGTACGTAGGGTCTAAACATGGTCAATTCAGATACTTATCTTTTGTTGTTAAGATCTTGGGTTGTGCCTCAGTGTTCTCACTAAAATTGTTAGACCCGCTGCATCCAGATAATACCGCGTAGCCAAAAAAAAGGAAAGTTCCGTATTACCAGAAACGGAATTTCCGTTTCCGTGGTCGTTCCGTCAGATGTTCCGTTTCTGTTTATGCATAAAAGTTTCCGTTTCCATGTTGCGAAATTCTGTTTACGCTTCCATATTTTCGTTCCGTTTTCCGCGGAAAAGTCAGAAAGTTTCCGCTCCGTTTTCATCCCTTTACGATGTTCCCCCTCTCCATTACCGACTTTGATCACAACTTCACAAGTGCAGCCGACCCCGCAAGAAGACAGTTTCCACTTTTCTTTGATAAAGGGAATATATTAATATAGCGAAGATACCAATTACATCCAACCTCTGTACCAACAAGGATGCACACAGCCAAGAAGAAAATAAAAAAGAGAAAAAGTAAACACAAAGAACCTATCACAGTGATGAAACACTCGCAACAGCAACACTCTAACCACCACCGAAGACAACAGCCGGACCACAAAAGAGGTTCTCCAAAAGCGACGCCTACAAGAAGGAAACAATGCAGAAGCGTTATCGTCGCCCGATCAAGGATATTGAGTTTTCACCATGGAGAAATACCGGGATCCTAAAACAATGCCTTTCAGCATGGCAATTGCCAAGTACAACCAATGAAGGCCAAACCTTGGGCTTTCACCCTGAAAATCGTGGCTCGGTACTCGAGATGCACCACCAGAATGTTGTCCAGCTGTGTTGCCGCACCCTCCTGCCAAGGCTCCTGCCGCAAGTCCTCAACACCCGATGTATAGGAAAAAACTGTGCTGCAAGTCTTCATTGCAACCAAAACTCCTCTCCGCCATCACAAGCCTCCGATCGCAGCCACCATGACTTTCTTCACCACTGTCAATGGCATGGAAATCTATTTTAGACATGTCCCATTACACCAGCAAGACAGCGACGCTTCACGCCTCGCCCTCATGAAGCCTTTGGCCGAAGAAAAGGGCGCGCACGAACGGATTAATTCCGATCAAGATGTCTAGTGGCGCCATGCGCCAAACAGCGTAGATCTCTGAGGGAAAGACCGGAACACGTCGGTAACCAGATCGTGGAGGTCAGCATAAAGCAGATCGACGATTTGGAACTCGAAGACCAGCAGGGCCAAAACCGCCTTTATTCAGGTTGAACCAACATCCCCCACAATGTCGGCCGACTCCCGACGATCGGAACGAGCTGGCCGACCCCAACCGGCCCAAATCAAGCCTAGCGTTGGCCCCAGATCGAGCCCGCGCGCAGATGTTGCACCACGAGGTCTTGGCCGCGCCGCCGCCACTAGGGCTTGGTCACGCCACCTCCTCCAGGGCTTGGTCCTCCCGGGCTTGCCGCCACCTTCAGGGCTCGGATGCACCACCGCCTCCGGCGTGCACCACCGCACGCGCTCCACCACTGCCTCCTCCGCGCCTCCCTGCTGTGCGCCGGCGAGCGCCGCCACCCTGGAGACAGCCCCCGCGCAAAGGGAGCCATCGGGGCACGCTTACCCTGCCCGCCACCTTGGACGGCCAGCCGTGGCCGCCACCGACGGCTCTTGCGGCGGCAGTGGCCGGTGAGGGGGATCAGATGGTTTTCTTCTAGGGTTTTGCTGGGGTCCCCGGAGCAGCCCTCGCGCGAGCGACCCAGGAAGAAAAATAATGCTCTGGTTGAGCATCTGTTTAAGGTGGGAGAATTTCACTTCCCCAGCCTCTACACCAATTAGGGACGCACACTGATTTTTAAGTATGAGTACCAGGATTTTTATCTTGGTTAATAACCAAGCCTAGTCCTCAAGATAAATTGCATGAGTATCAGGTTTCCTGATCCTCAGGGATAGGAACCTAAATTCGCGACGTCACTGGGGACTTGAACCTGGATATTGGGTTTGCACATCAACTCCCCCAACCAGTTTAGCTAAGCTCCACTCCTATAAACTTTGATCGGGTCTCGTTGCATTTTGTGCTTTGCTGGTGCATTGTGGGACCCTGTGAACTTGGATTTCGCCTAAACATTCTCGGGATCTCAAATGTTCTTATTTCTATGCCAAGCTTGAATGCGTTGTCGGGCTGTAAAGTGCTACATGTCGTTTAGTCTAAATATCTCTACTCAAGAACAACATAGTTAGATTCTCGCGACCGCCGTTTGTGCCATATACTCCCTCCGATCGGAAATGGTTGACACAAATTTGTTAAAATATTGATGTATCTACACACAAAAATATGTTTAGATACATCCATATTTAGACAATTTTTTGTCAATCATTTTCGATCGGTGGGAGTAGTTTTTTTTTCGATATGTCGAATCGCAATCTTTTGGCACTATAAAATAGTGCTGCCTTCTTTCTAACAGTATTCACTCAATATCCATGTTAGATATTTTAGTTGAGCTCCATGTAGAACGATATCAGTTTGTTTGTTCTCATGCATTCTGCATATATATGGGCATGCTTATGTGGTGTCTCCTCTTTCCTATTGAAGTATGAACTTGGTGAAAGCAAATGAGAGGTGGGTGAAAGCAAAAAAGAGAGGCTGATACGCATACCGAAGTTATGATGATTTATCGGAACTGGTCATGCTTATTTTTGTGAAGAAAACTTTTCTGATTTACTCATACAGTTTAGATTTTATCATGCTCTATGTGTGTTAAGGTTTTGCTTACTCAATTTATATATGTGTATTTCCATTCATTATTTTCTTTGAGGAAAGCTTCTATATATACCCGGCTGGTTTCATTTTCTACCTGGTTGCATGTCAAGCTAGCTAGTTAGAAACATATCTTTGTGCCTTATTATTCCCTCCATGTTATTATTCGGTTGTACCATTATATCTGTAAAATTTATGTGAGAAATTGGAGGAAACCAAAATGCTAGCCGGCAGGTTTACTAGTAGTTGCAATCGGGGATTTGCTAAATAGAGAGGGATGTGAACTCATTGTTCTCTGCATAGTGTATCCTATGGCCATTGTCATAGAAAATGCCCAACACCCGTGGCATCGACTTTGGTCCTTCACGGTGGTCACCGAACCCTCTGATCGCCAGTCTTCCGACTGTGGGATGTCATCCTCAACGTCGCACTGTGTGTACTTGTCGTCATCGAACTCGTACTTGAAAACAACCTTTAGGCGATTTGATGCAGTGTTTTTTTAATAATTTGATGCTATAATTAGCGGAAAAGCTAACTACTATCAGTACCATCTAAAAAACTAGCACTACTACCAATATGCGTCACGCTGAATTTATTGTATCAAGTAATTACATCCATAAGCACACACATTCTACACCACGACCCATGCAACAAAATCAACTTGGTTGACCAAATCTCTACTATATTAAAGCGCAGTCGGTGGTGATGGTGATTGCGGTACGTCGTACGCGTCTCCCCGTCCCGTGAAAAGATCAGCGCAACAAAAAAAACATCGAGAAGAGACAACCGTTCCTTCATGAGCCACGCCCACCAGGCCACGACCCAGGCAAAAGCAAAACTGCTACTTCACGTTCCTCACATCCCTTCTGTGCAGCGCAGGGGCGAAGCCGCGCAGGAGATCAGGGACAGGGAGACCTGGGAGGGCGGCGGAGTGGAAGCAGGACGCGAGGCAAGCGCGGAAAGACATTGATGAGCGTCGCGAGGTGGCCATGGTGCACTGGCGAAGGCAACCCTCTGGCTCCGTCTCCATCCAGTGCCGCCACACGTCGCTCCGCCGGGCGCCTCCCACCCTGAGTGCATCCTTGGGATCCCTACTCCACGCGCACGCCTCCGCATGACGCCGCGGAAGGGAGGACCTGAACGAGGTCGCCGCGGCTGCTGCACCCCCACTCCTCGCGGCGGTGCGGCGGCGGGCAGTGCCCCATCTCGCTCCTCACGTCGAGCCCCTTGACGACGTCGCTCCGGCGGCCAGTGTGGCGGTCGGCGCGGGATGCCAGTTTGACTCCATCTCACGGTATAATGAGAAATTGGTACGTACTCCTACCTCGCATCCATATATCTGTATGAACACCTACAACTTGTTTGACGAATTGCCTTAACGGATTGTTAGTTCAAAATTGTTACAGTGTAGGCTTTTATTCATGAAAGGTTAGTAAGAAATTGACACCGAACCTTCAACATGTATTAAAAATACTTGGTATGGTTGATCAATGTTGCTGAGTGATGGAAGCAGTGCTTCATAACATCTACATTTTCAGTCTAAAAAATTCTTGTCTTTTCCAAGCATTGCATTGGTTTATTTCATGGTGACTTGATAATGATGGTACAAATGTATTGCCGAGAGATATTGTTTCCTTCCATTGTGAAGCCTTGCCATGAGATTTATTTGTGAGAAATATACTTCCGGGGCACACCAAGTCTTGAACTGAGTTAGTTTAACAGAGCGTATGTGCTCTAGACAGAATAAGTCGCATACTCAGATCAAGAAGGAGCTGGACGAGCTGCTTGGCTTGGAACTGCTCCTCTCTAACCACAGTGGGAGGATGTAGTCTCCATGGTGATAACTGATATACCGTTCCTTCCAGTTTAGAAAAAAAAGCCTACTGATCAAGAGAGAGAAGATTTGGTGCTCCCGAGCACCAGTGATCCCGGTGATTTAAAAAAATTGAAAACACTATTTATGAGTTTTAAAAAATTCTGAAACAAATCACGGATATAGCCAATTATGTATCCCACAAACGTGAAAACAATCAACTTCAAATACGTTGTATTTTGGGCTACACGAAAATGATAGAATAGGAGATCTGAAAGCCCAAAGTACAATGTATTTGAAGTTGATTTTTTGCATGTTTGTGGATATCATTTGCTACATCCATGTTTTTTCAGAATTTTTTAAAATTCATAAATAGCGTTTTCGAATTTTATAAACCACCAGGATCACTGGTGCTCGGGAGCCGAAGACAGTTTCCGATTTATCAATCTTTATATGCAGAAAGTTAGTATTTGAACTTGCATCCATAAAATAGGCAGTGTACCTATTCTAAAAAAATCATTACTAAAGCATTCGTCCGTGGTTGTCAATTAATTTTATCTTAGAGGGAGCCAATAGATATTGCCTTTAATGATTAACTGTTTGATTTGAGCAAGGCTAACTGTGATCCAATGGAAATAGCAAAACCTCTCAACCCTGATAATTTCTATTTCCTTTCAAAAATAATTTAAACTCAGACTGCACTAAGTGATACTAGAAAGGTGTTAGTAGATAAATGCAAATTATTACATCGGCAAATCATTCAAAAAAATTACTTACGCATGATTTTTTACACCGTTTGCTCTAATGTTCGCACCTGTGGTCATAGGCGGGTCCAACATCCTTACAGCCTGGGCACTCGCCCAGGCTTGCTGGATGATCATTTCCTTTTCATTAGTGTATATTTAGGACGATTTCAACAAAAAATAGCATTTTAATCCTTGAAATTTGGAATTTTCCCAGGCTTCCAAAATTTTCTGGGTCCGCTACTAAGAGATCAAACTTCTTACTTTGGTTCTTTACAACTTACAACTCTTGGTACTACCAGTAGTTAGATCTGTTGGTGGGGTGATGGAAGGTAATGGGAAAATGGCTAACCGAATGATATAAAACAGTGGTGCCTTTTTGTGCTCACCTATCCAGATCGTGACGTCATGTTGATCTATTTTTGTCCCAAACTATGGTGTATGTGCATTATGCCATGATAGATGTTGCTTGGTTCTGATGTAAGAAAAAAGGTCATCATGAAAGCCAATGTGGAGAAGGCAAGTATCACTATTGTTTCAAGAAAGATTCACTATGGTTTATGTTATGTTACCTAATTTTTTTATGTCACTTTTGGTACTACTTTAATTTATCAAGTTGGTGGCATGTAAATTTTATGCAAGGTTCGTATGATACATATTTGTTCCGTCCAGAGTGGAGTCAGGCTGAAACTCTTATTGAGCAATGAACACCATCAACCAAGTCCCATCCTTTGTTTGCACCCTATTAGTTTACTGATATCAGATAGGATAGAACTATAAATCAAAACTTATTTCTTAGTAGGTTTGTTCTTTATATAATTCATACTTAACATAATCATGATTGAATTTAGGCCTGTGATTTTGGAGGAACAAATACCCAAACCATGACTTGCATTAGCTATGTTTATGGTACATGGTACACACTACTATTTGTAGTTTGTCTTCCTTTATATCAGTAATCAGACCGTATTGTCGGTTGGGGAGCCACGAAAAACTTTATATGCATAGAATTTGTTTTACAGAATAATAATCAACCATACGGCTTTGTAAAAGGGTTTCCAAGTAGTACTTTGTTTCTTTCTATATAAAGCAGCGACCTAAGATGTTTTTTCTCGAAAAAAATCTTCAAAAAGAACAAATGCTTATACTCCTTATTTTTTCCATAATAAATTTAAGGTCAAACACTTAATGCTCCGGTGATGAGGGAATACTATACGAGGAGCGGGGATAGGGAAGATGTAAATCGCGAAGGTTATATTGGGGTCATCTTAGTGGGATAACTGAGAGAGAAAGACGTTGTCATTTGTTGCGAAGCATTCAAAAGCTGTGCTTCACACTCATGTTCGAAAAATACAATAGTCTTTTATGTGGGGTACCATTTTGTCTTTCCGTCTGTTGGTATTTCGTTTTTAATACTTTGTTATGCTTGATCTTTGTCTGCCTTATTCTTGGGTCATCACGAAAATACTTGTTCCGTCGCAACGTATGGGCATTTAGCTAGTAAATCCTAATTGGCGGCGGCGCACTCGGGCGGGGCGCCCTGCGAGAACCTCCAGGGGTCCGTGCAGTAGTTGTAGATCATGTAGTTCTTCTGCACCGAACGGAGGCGGTCCTGCGCCGTGGCGTCCAGCTCCTGGTTCATCCACCCGCTGTTGGACCTGGCGCACGCCGCCGCGTCCTGCGACTCGCAACCGCTCTCCGCGAGCCCCTTGTACGACGCCGTGAACGGCGCCCGTGACCAGTCCGTCTTCACACGGCCGCCTTGCGTCGCCCAGTCCTCCGCGTCCCACATGCTCGCGTATACCCGCATCGGCTGCTGCGTCGGGAACGGCACCCCCGTCGCCGCCTGCCGGTTCCGGTACTCCCTTATCGGCGTCCCGTCCACGTAGAACCTGCAGCAGATCGAAGAATTGTATAAGAAGAAGATGTGGTGGGGGGTGATGGATCGTAGAAGAAGAGGCTTTGCTAGCTGCATGCGTACGTACAGGATGTGCTGGGGGTTCCAGAGGACAGAGTAGGTGTGGAAGTCGGCCGTGGGGTCGAACCACATGCGGAACTGCTGCTCCCGCTCGCCCTTCCCCTGGCTGTACACGTTGGTGTGCACCGTGTAGGGCTGGCCGCTCGCGTTCCCGAGGAACTCGAAGTCGATCTCGTCATGCGACGACCCCTGCGACGACAGCTGCAGCACGCACGGACAGATAATCAGTACACGCCTCACGCCATGATCGATGTCAACGTCCGCATGGAGAGTAGTTAGGCAAAGCGTGCTCGGCGCCGCGTGCGTACGTAGAAAGTGGCGACGGTGCCGGCGGAGTCGCCGGGGACGAGCTTGAGCTGCACGTCGAAGCGGCCGTAGAGGTACTGGTTCCTGGACTGGAACCCGGAGCCGGAGGCCCTGTCCAGGGACAGCGTCAGGAGGTTGCCGTCGCCCAGGATCTTGCCGCGCCCATCGCCCCACGTGATGTCCACGTCCTGGTAGAAGTTGCCGGCGCGGGCCACGCCGGCAAGCAGCACGGTGCACAGAATCAGCAGGAATGTTCTTCTGGGATCGGACGCCATCTTCTGCAGCTAGCACTCGGCACTATACTTGTTATATATGGTGAGTTTGTGTGAAACGAATGGGCGCAAACTGTGGTTTTTATAGGCCACTGGGAGGAGCAGGATGACAGCCCTTCATTCCTTCCGGTAGGATGGTTGGACCGGAGAAGAAAGGTTGTACGTCAGCTGGATCGATCAATAACTTTGACGACGTTGACACGAGTCTAGAATCGGACGGCTTAGTTAGCCAGTTTGCTTCTGGGCCTTGGTTTTGTTTGGTTCACAAATGGCGTCGAAAGACGACTGGCGCCGCACGCGTTTGATCGGCAGGGGTCTCGCGCCAACTGATTACTTTGGTAACTACTGCAACAGCCGTGGCTTCATTAGCTCGTACATGAATTAATTAGCTCCATGAACGTAAGGTTGTTTACAAGTCCTGTATCAGCTAGCTTGAGCCAGCCGTTCATGCTCATCTCAGGAAAATTAATGGGATCGGAGTGCCTAATTGTTAACTACTCCCATTAATTGTACTAGAAATATTAATTAGGAGCAACAAACTAAACCTATAGTACCAGCGTATTTTTATGGATGTTGATTACTCACTGCTTTTCAGATTAGACTAATCTTAAAGGTCAGTTTGTAAACAAAGGAGGGCCCAATTAAATGCTTGATCAACAATTGACTCAACATGCATGGTTATCCCTCTTCTTCATGCATTGATTGGCTCCACATTAACAACTAAAATTAGGCATAAATTAATGCGTCCGCAAATAATATTCGAATATTAAAGCAAGGTGCCTAATGAACTATAGTTTCATTTAGAATTTCTAGATGGACCTAATGAACTGAAAAAGGATCGAGTGCGAATCTAATCGCATGGTCTAACTAACATTGACGATCATGATCATTTCATCTTGCATTGTTTGGCTCCACATTAAGAGCCAAATAGAACTAAATTAATTTTCACGTAATTAATATTTCCCTATTCTCAAAGGGATCATGCAAATAAATTTTATTCAAATTTTTTCGGATAGGCCGAATAAATTGAGAACACGTCAAATTTTATAAAACTATACGCGGAAGGGAAATCGATTGTACATTTAAAAAAATATTCAAATAACATAGTCCAGGATCATGATCACTTCGTCTCTATTATATCGGGCGAACTTGATTTTAGAAAATCACATACAATTTCGTGATTTGATGCGATACCATTTTATTACACCAAAATTACATCCAGAATACCCTAATATCAGTGTTCAAAAAATCGGCCGACATGCTGATAATCGGCCGATTAATCGTGAATCATAGGGTGACCGATAAGATTACAACATATCATCCGAATTTATCACCGTCTCTCATTTATTAGTATGACAGCCGATTTTGCTCGAATTTCGCCACATATCGGGAATCTTACCTCGATTTATCGGTTTGACAGCCGATGCATCGGCCGATACTCTTGTAGAACTGTACGGTAGCTCAAATTTTGTCATTTTTGTCGATTCAAAGGTAAGAAATCAAGATAACACTTCTGTCCAATACTGCAATGTTGGTTTTGCATAGCATATTTTAAAATTGATAGTGCTGAAATTTTGAATTTACAACAAAAACTAGCCGATAAATTGGCGACGGATAAAATTGACTAATCAGCCGCTAAGCGATTAGTTTCTATTATGAGTCCGACTGAGCAGTAAACGATAAACGATATCTTAAGTATTGGCTAATATATATCTAAAAGTGATCATAATCTCGTTCCATACCATACATACTTTAGCCTCATTTTGCGGTTGTTGAGTTTCGGGTTGTCGTGAATTAATACAAACATTTGGTACTTAAACAGAAAATAGGAAAAAATGGCTTAAAAGGTTTGAATAACCTGTATGTTGAACGTATCATTAAATCATGCAAAATAAGTGTACTAAAAAATTACGTTCAAGTATCACAGATCTTCAAAAGCGGTTGAGATTTGCTGAATTTGTGCCCCCGACTTTGAGTGACTGACATGTGGGCCCCGCATGTGGAGAACCTACATGCCAGTGACACAAAGTCACCTGGCATTAGATTTCGCAAAGTCAGCCAAACCGTTCCCCTTCAAAAGATGCTTCATCGAATCGTGCAAAACCAAAAGACTTGCAGCGGCAGTTTAAAAGTGGGATAGTACTAGTCGTTTGACAGTTGGAGTAAAAGAAAAGTGAGTCTTCTTCCAAGTCATCCAATCGGTCTTACTCTTACATGACACCCCCCAGGCGTCCGATCGTTGTAACCGAACTCGCCACATGAACATCTTTGTCGTGTGTTTGTTCGCAACATCGGTGCAATATTTCCCCATGAACACATAAAAAATCATCTAAAATCACTGCAACATTCAAACACAGATATGCAATAAAGCCATATTAATTTCAAGAAAAATATTAAAATGTGTCGGGAAATACACAACATGAACCACAAACATACACAACATAAGCAAGCGTCGCATACAATACAGAGACACACATTTGCAGCATAATCTCGACGGTTCCCAATAGATTGCAATATTTTTCTCATTTGTACACAACAAACACTATACGCGCATGCAGCCACACTCTTCACAACATAAAAATCATCGATTTCATTAACTTCTTACTATCAAGTATCAACAATGCAAGCACCGAATTTCGTTCGATATAGCCTGCCACAAATTTGGGTTTGGAGCTCTGCACGCGCCAGATCAAACAAGCCAGCATCCATTCCCCATAGCTTAGGTCAGGTGCCTTCCCAATGTTTGGTGGCGTGACCTCAAGCTCCACCATGGAGTCACCCATCCATGGCACAAGCGTTTTATGGGCATAATCTAGGGCAAAGGATGTGCGCTCACGGATGATAATGATGATGAGGAGGTGTCCGCGAACAAGACGATATGAGAGGGAAGAGCTCTGATAAGAGCCGATGCGAGGGAGATGAGAGGAAGAGGAGCACGGGACAAACAATTATTTCTCCTTACTTAGTTGACAGGGCGAACAATCCATTTCCTTGATCAGTCGATGGGATAGGATCTTTGTCCTTAACATTATGATGGCACAAGTTGGGTGGGTATACCCTCATTGTGCCACGTGGATAGTCCGAGAGCAATTAACCATCGTATACTGGGGTGGCCACACTTCGCCACTTAATTTGCACATCACGCACATATTAGCTACGTAAAACACTACATTATTCCGATCATGGACAGGCCGGCGCCTCCATTTCGAAATTCCTACCCAATTACCCTACTCCCGGCAGACGCGTATACCACACGCGTGCCAGTGCAAATTAAGCACAGGTACGTAAGTGCCTGATGTTCACGACTATTTTGTCGCCTCTCATCCATCGCGCGGCTCGCATGCATGTACGCTGCAAGTAATCACGGACCAATTTACACAACGTCTCCTTGTATCGGTATTCGGATAGGGTGGCAGAGACGTTGCCCTCTCCTCAAACTATGATCAAATAGCTACATCCTATAATCTTCGGATTGGCCCTCCACCACCTTAGACATTTCTACAATTTCTCATGGTGGTATGTAATTCGTCTTTTTTATTTTAGTTCTGAAACCTTGTGTACGTGTGGCTGTGTACATCTTTGCTATGCAGAGGCTGGATGTTATGCTTATGACTTTTTAAGTAATAAAGTTCGCTTTATCGAAAAAAGCTACATCCTACAGAAATTCCAACGAACGCCGCCCATGCATATGTAATCAGCATGCATGCACAACTCCATGGATCTTGTAGAGGTGTCCTAGCCGAGTACTCCACTCCATGTCTCCATCACATAGCTAGCCTTATCGATCTACCCAAATGCCCATCCCATTCAATTTCCCCCACTATCTTTAGGTCTCGTTAAACCCAGCTTTTCCGATAAGAAAAGGAAGGTCCGCACCACTCAGGGCACATATTTGCAACACTGTTGGGGGCCGAACGTCGCCGTCGACCAAGTGGAGTCGCCAATCCGATCCCTAGCTATAGGCTAAGCTGATCATGGGTCGGCCGTTAAAGTTGGGCAACATCCGGCCGGTGTCTTCTCTAGCCTTGCATGGTAGTACTAGTAGACTAGTGGTACAAGGCTGTTATCATTTTCCCATGCCATAATAATGCAGATCGTATCAACATTCTGCGCACTGGCGACATGATAACTGTAAATGGAACTAGATCACTTGTTGTTGCTGACAGGGGGGTTTTCCTCAGCGGGACACGTATCAAACGTAGTTTTCAGAGTTTTAGGTAACAAATAATGGTACATTGCCAATAACTATCATGATGTTTGTTAATAATGATGACCACCAATAACACTCCAGATGGCCAACACATGGTAACGGGTCTGTACTAGTATATCTTTCTTTGTTGATAACCTTTTGAACAACGAAGAAGATGTTGGAATTCATGGTGGACTTTAGGCTCATAGACCAAAAAGTTTCTAGAAAATAAATCCAATCATGCATGGCAAGATGCAGCAGGGGCAGAGCTGCACCCCGGGAAATAGGGGTCATGGCTTGGGTGCAGAACTTCTTTTACCTATATATATTTGTGATTTAACCTAGGACTTAGCCTAGCTATAACATGAAATTCAAACTGGCCCACGATTTGGTTCGATCCTGGCTTCACCCCTGGCAAGAGTTGAGAACACTGAACACAACGCTTCCCTAAGAGACGAAAAAAATACAAGACCTTAGGTGAATCGAGTTGTAAAGGCAAGATGAGTTGTTTTGAGCATAAATTTGTGAAACCCACCCATGAGATCTAACCTATGAAGGTCACACCGCCGTCCAACGCCTCGTAGGCTAATGCGTAAAGCAACTAGCTGGTCCTTTCAGGAGTAACTCAAAACTTAGTAATGACTTGCATCTACTCTTGATTTCACACCTTATGATGCTTTAGAGTTTTGAGGAGCATCTCTGACATCAGATGAGCACGGCAAAGGAGGAATAATTTGTGCGTGTATGCATTGTTTCATCTCGTCCAACTCCCAGGGCAAGCGCTGGAAATTTACTCACACCATTCCAAACTATCTTATGTTTTTATAAAACTCAAAAGTTTTACCAACTGTATACGGAGTAGAAAAGAGTGTCAACAACTACAATACAAATGCATACAACGCGAAAATATATTCCATGATGGTTCTAATAATATGGATTTAGACATTATAGACAAAGATTTCTTTCTATATACTTGATCAACCTTTTTGATTTATTTTTGACCTAACCTAAAACTCATGGTACTTTGAACTACTCCCTCCGATCCATATTAGTGGGCATAGATTTGTCTAAATTCATATGTATCTAGTTAAGTATTTAGGCTAGATACATGTGTATCTAGACAAAGTTGTGCCTACTAATATGGATCGGAGGAAGTAGATGAATTAGAATAATTGTTGGACGATGCTTAATTAGATCGATCCAGCATGGACGGTCGATGGGGCCAAGGGCGGCCCCACCGGTCATTCGTGGCCAGTCAAAATGCTAGAGTACCTCCACAACAAACCACACCACGTACAGTCGACCTGTCTCCTTGTGCGGACATCAACGTCAACTTTTCAGCCCCTGTGGTGCTCACCGGCCGGCACTTCTTTTTCAGGCTAGAACAAAGACAATCTTCTAGGGCCTCGCCGAGATCCACCTCAAATTCTACTCGATGAACAGCGCCATAGTTTGGATTTCATTATGTCTTATCACACTCGATTAAATGTTCCAACTGAGCTGAAACCTGACAGGAAGGAATAAGAGAAAGCGTGCCACACCAAATAAATCGATGGGATTCAAGTTTAGGCTCCAACGTCGCGTGTCGAACCCTAAATTCTCAAGCATATCTGCACGCGTGGACGTGCCATCGATCGGACTGTGCACCAACCAGGAGAGACTTGGAGGCAGGAGCTAGGCACGGTCCAACGTCCGTTCCATGAATGCTCTTGCATGGCAGCGCTAGCTACTACTCCCTCTGTCTTGATGTTTTACCATTTGTCCACATACAAATGTATGTAGACATTTTGTGTGTGCATGCTCACTCATTTTAGTGTGCATTTAGACAACATGTGCAATGGGTAAAACGTCTTATATTCATGCACGGAGGGAGTATGAGTATATATTCTTCTACTGCTTTTCTTTCTGAAGTACTCCCTCCGTTTTTTAATATAAGATGTTTCAGCTTTTGTCCACATTCACATACAAACAAATGTATGTAGACACATTTTAATTTACATGTTCACTCATTTTGGGATATATGTATACAACATGTATAACATCTAAAACATGTTATATTAAAAAACGGAGGGAGTACTCTCGTGCATGAGTGCATGACAAACCGTAATAGACCCAGTATTCTGGACGCGAGCTGGAGGCAGCTGGCCTGGACTGAGTAGGCTCTTTCTGTCGGACGTCCATCGTCGACGTCTAATTCCGGTGATCACAAACAGTGGCAGTGGTCGCCGTGCATGCAAATATGGATATATCGCTGGGAATTTCGCCCTCGAGAACGGGTGTTTCGAAAGGGAAGTACGCGTGGGAGAAGCATGAGGAGTTCAATTTTGATGATCGAGCCGAGGAAGATAATGCTGAGTTTTTGAATTCTTGTACCGTACCGTCGGCTTTTTTCCATTGGTGAATTGAAGTGTCGACGTACGTAGCTAATTGATGGCTTTTTTTTTTTTGCGAAGGAAGAAGATGATTACATCAACCAAGCTTACAGAGAAACCCAGAAACAAAGAGAAATAGCAGATAGGTCCTTCTGAGCTCTGGTGCCCTCCTGCTCGCACGGCACGCTCCGCCGGCGAATCCCGCCGCCGCACCTCCATCAAACATTGGACTGGGAGGAGCCCTCAGGCGACAAGGAAGTCGACGATCCTCGGCGCTATGCCTCCATCCCGCGCGATGAGCAGCAACAACTTGGTCAACGAAATCCCCTTCATCCAGATCTTCAAACTCCAGCGACGCCATCACGCACGCCGGCATGAGGGAAGGCGCGTCGAAGCTCCGGGGAGCCGCAACGACGCCGCGGACGGCAGATCCGCCCCGAGCCTCCCGCAGAAGACTCAGAACCGAGAAGAAGACCTGCATCCACAAAAGCTTCTCCGGCGACACCATCTTCTCCACTGCGCCGCCAGCAAGCGCCCTGCAACTACCTACACTATATACACGCCGGGATCTACCGATTCCCCGACCTCCCGCCGCCGGAGCGGCCGACGGAGGCGAGGAATCGAGAAGATCGCCGGCGGCGAGGTGGTGGATGCGGGGAGGCGAAAAAAGAGCTCCTTTCACTGTTGATGGGGAAAGGGGAGCGGTCCGACTCGCTCTCTTAGCTAATTGATGGCTTTGACGGGAACGTTTGAAGAACAGGCGGACATGCATGGTGTACTGTGCATACGCAAATCAGAATAAGTGCTTCTTCCTTTTACATTTCGGGATTTTGATGGAATGACCGAAAACGGTATAATCTGGACAAGAAAAAGGAGTAAACCACATCCCTGTATATTGCTGCAACCCGTACAAGATGGGGCGTTGCTATTTGCCGCACCCACCCGAAACGTTACTTCATGGGCCGCTTTGCCGGCCCGGTAACAGGTACTAATTATCTTTTTTATCTTCTTTTCTTTTATTTCGTTCCTCGGAAGTACTCCCTCCGTTATGAAATGTAAGGTGTTTTAGGTGTTCATGTTGTGTAAATGCAAACTAAAATGAGTAAACATATACATTAAAACGCGTCTATATATATTTGTATACATGTCAATGTGGACAAAGTCTAAAACATCTTATATTTAGGAATGGAGAGAGTATATCTTCCGGAAGGGAAACCTTCCTGTAGCGTCGTAGTGATAAACGTTTCGGTTTCTTTTTCTTTTTTTATTTTTTATTTAAAAAGTGTTCACGTTTGTGGAAAACGAAGAAAAGAAAATCTTGTTGTAAAATTAACATATTTATATAAAAAAGAAAAGATACATTTATCTTATTTGAACGATTTGTTAAATATGAACATTTATGACAATTGAGCGATTTTTCAAATATGAACATTAATGTATTTGAACAGGTTTTCAATATGACATTTATGTTGAAAACCTGTTATGTTGTGTTTCGCAAAAAAAATGACATTTATGTTATCTAGATGATTTTTCACTATCTTATTTGAACAATTTTTTCAGTATGAAGAGAAGCTTGCCCAACATCGTCTAACATGGTTTGGGCATATACAACACATGCCTCCAGAAGCGGCAGTGCATTACAAACGGATAAAGCGTGATGAGAATGTTAAGAGGGGTCGTGGTAAATCAAACTTGACATGGGAGGATTTCCGTTACGAGAGATCCGAAAGATTAGAATATCACAACCGAACTAGTCATGAATAAGGGTGCACTGAAGTTAGCCATCCACGTGACAGAACCATTACTTGGTTTCAAAATCTTATGGGTTTCAACTCTATCCTACCCAAATTGTTTGGAAATGAAAGGTTTTGTTGTTGTTATTGAACATTAATGTTATTTGAACGGTTTTTAACATAAACATTTATGTTATCTAGAAGATTTTCAGTAAGAACATTTATCTTATTTGAACTATTTTTAATAAAAACATTTTAAAATACAAAAAAAGAAAAAAGAAGAAGAAAGAAATAATAGGTCGGTAAGGAAAAAAGATTTTTTATAGAATTTCAAAACTTATTTTATAAGGTTAGACATGAAAGCAAAAGGATATTGGTTAGCAAAACGATATACATTCAAAAGTTGTGTTTCACAATCAACCATAATCACTTGCGAATCTAGAATCTAGATATTGGAATGGCATGACTATTTGTATAATGTATGAACAACATAAATTTGGTACATCGGTTAAATTTTGTATGAAAAAAACATGGTTAAGTATATTTGTTTGTTTAAATATCATGTAAATTCAAGAAATAGTCTAAAAATACGATTTCAGATCTTGGGCAACTAGTGCTAAGCACATGCACTACCAAATATTGAAATAATTATGTGTGCCAAATGTCTTTCCTATCCGGCCCGCAGCTAACGCACCGTAGAATTGTTTGTGCTAACGGTCCATGCTATAAATTTTTGCATTCTAAGAAGGGGCGGCGGCGCCATGTCCTCCATGGAAAACCCATAAAACACCCTTAATTAACCATAATACTAATCACAACTTAGAAAGAAGAAAATCCATTTTGCAGTTCTCCAAATCATCATGTTTTTTCATTGAAAGTAAAGTTCTTTGCATTTTATTGATAGAAAATTATATTCGTGCATATCGCTACATACAATTACCATGGTCGTACATTGAACCAACCAAGATATGAGTTCTCTAAAGAAGAAAGCTCTACATATCCTTTGAAAGTTGGTGAACTAATTAAATAATGAGCAAAGAATACTTCACGCACTTTACTTGGTGGCAAACCACATATATACAATCGTGCCATATGAACGGGAGGAGTGAAGAACAAATTTCACATCACCGGTATATATAAAATGAGGGAAGTAGGGTAGACTAGAATGAGACATCATGTGACATGAGCAACGTGGAGCTGCAAACTCCAATAGAAACGAGAGGCATCAGAATCTTGTATTCTCGCCCGTCAGTTGTGATTACCAGTGGGGCTTAACAACATAGAGCAGGCGACCTCGATACCTCGACCTAACTTGAGTGAGCTCCTAGTACTCTACCGTTATTTCGTGGTGGTTGGCCAAAACGAGATTTGGAGGCGTACTTGCTAGCATGTAGCACTGGGACACAATGGGGGAGGGTGACCATGAAACCGAGTGAATGGTCATGGGCCTTTTTATTTGGGCTGCCTGTGGCTGGTTGTAGCTGGCTGTGGGAATGTCCAGGGAAAGCTGCTATTGTAAGTTTCTGTTTTTAGAAACCCAGCTGGCTGGATGTTAACAGTGGAATTGTCTGAAACACCCTTACAGTTTGCACATAAATAACAGCCACCAAATAATCATGCACGAAAAGACAGCATATCCATCTAGCACTAACCGGCACCAAAACTAATGCACTGACAGTTAGCATATCCATCTAGCACTAACACGCACCAACTAATCTTGCACTAACAGCCAACAGCAGTAAATTAGATCAAGCAAGGCCAGTAGAAATTCGTGCAGGCAAAGCATCACACGGTCGCGTTTGGCTGGGATGGGGCACGAGAACTGTGCTCTGTCGCTGGGTGTGTGCGCGTACTGGGAGAGAAAGGGAAAAAAGATAAAGGAGAGGCATTCGCTCTGTAAATACGTGAACGCAGAGGGCCAAAGTGGTATACCCACTCGATCTGAAGTTGCCAACGCTCGGGAAGCACCTCACAGGTGCTTTTTCCGTATGTAGGAGAACGACCGGCTTCGGCAAAAGCCCACCGCGAAGGCCCAGTACCCTTTGTTTCGTCTAGGCTGTTTTTTTCGCGGAAAGCACATAAAAGTCAAAACAAAGAGGCACTATGTTTTTTTAGATACACGGCGAATGATACAAGGTACTGATACAGCTTACAACTCTACGCCAACCCAAGCACAAGAAAAAGAAAATAAAGCACAACTCGAAGAAGGCGAAGATCTCCTCGCTCGAACGCAGAAACGAAGCAAACCAGCAGGACACTGCAACATTGGCCTGCAAGCCCTTGTAGAGGCGTCGGAACATGGCCACGGCCTGACCCCTGGTCAGAACCGGTGGTGACGTCGTCACCAGACATGCCCGCGTGGGGACGAACCCCAGCCCACCGCAACACCGACAACGGCGGCAGACGACATCCCACCGACCACGGCCGCGTCGCTCGGCGAACATAGCACCGAGGTGTGTGGCGACTCCATAGGACAGACAACCTCACACGGACACAGAACACCTTGCTGCAACGAGCTCCTGCACAGATACAGCTTCAGACGCTGACGACCAAAACGAGATGGGAAAGCTTGGAGCTGCCGCTAAACAGAAGCCGCCAACAACCACCCTCCAAGACAACACCTAGCTGCACCACCGAACCTTAAATGGCGCCTCCAAGGAGGGAACGACGCCCAAGCGCCGCCGCCATCCAAATCCGAGATGGATTTGGGTTTTCACCCGGGACGGGTTTGGGGGTGGGCCGAAGGGGCTTCAACAGCGCCTCCAAGAAGGTAGACGGCGCCCAAAGAGCGTCGTCGCCGCGCCCAAAGAGCGTCGTCGCCGCTGTGGTCAACGACCAAGGATTTCTCCCGACCCCAGTTCGAACCACCACCACACCAAGAGGATGAGAGGTCGAGATTGAAGACGAAGCGCTGCGACCAACTCCCGCCGCCTCCTCGCGGCCCACGCGGCCAAGGAGGGCCACCAGCACCCGCGCATGCCACTCCGCCTAAACAATGGTTTGCGAAGTTCAGACAGATTGCATACGTTGTCGCACACGATTTTTTAATTTTAATCGTATGCAAAGTTTTGGCCCGCAACCGTCGTCCAATCCATAACAAACGCCTTCAAACTGTAAGGGTAAGCGATGTGTGATAACGCACACGGGACGCTGCATCCATATGCGATGGCGGGACGCTGCAACCCGTACAAAATCCATGTGGTATGACTCTGTTCCTGATGCTCTCACTGCTGAAGCTTTTGCTTGTCGAGATGGCATTTCTTTGAGTCTTGTGTGTTCAAGCCGCAACATGTCACTGCTAAACAAGCTTCTAGTGTGAGCCCGGATTGTGCCTAGAGTTCCCAGGTGCCGGCGTTTCTATCTCCCTGTATTCAGCATGACCTCTATATGCTGGGTAAGTAATGAATCTGTTCCTAAAAAAAAGAGAGAGGCAAAAATACAAGGCTTTGCAGGACTCATATGAAGCAAATATAGAGAGAGAGAGGCTCGATTTGAATACTTTGCTGCCATTCATGTATATAGGATAAATAAAATGTAACGAAAAGAAACATAAAAGAAAGTGGAACACTACAAAGAACAAAAAATTCAGACCTACGAAAAAGTGTTATCTGGCAAATTATTAGAATTTACTAAATTATCAAATGAAATGGGTGTTGAAAGAAAAAGACAAATTTCAAATTCTGATCAAACCAAAAGTTACGTCAACAATTTTGTGAATTCGTCATCTCTAGCACCATTTCTTGCATCTTGGCGTTAATTACTTTATACCTCCAGTGAAACAGACTTTAGAAGAGTCTACACTCGTACAAGTTCGAAGCTTTTTTTTTTTATTGCAGGAAAGACGCTACACTAACCATAAAAGTTAAAGATTAGAATGAGCACCTATTCGATTAAAAAAAATAAGGGATTGTAGATTAAAGCCCAGAGACTAGGGAGCCAATATGCGTGGAAATTTAGGGTTCCCCTACCTATCGCTGTTTGCGAGGCGAGACATCAGGCTCGCCTGCAGGAACCGTCCCCCGACGAAAGCCCAATAAGAAAGAAGCCCATCCGACTCGAACGTCTCGCCCGAGCGCATCGCACATGGTACGCGCATGCGTCTCTAGAGCTCCATCGCACGATCGCTAGCTAGCCCCAGAGCTCGATCGCACGTTGGAGCCACGCGGCTAGGTATGTACATAGTCACATAGAACGTGCACGTAAAAAGCATACGGAAGTATAACCATAATTCTTTCGAAAAGTGCAAAAGAAAAATCAAAAGTACATGTACACAAAAAATGGTTCAGATTTTTGAAAAATTATCATTTTCGAAAATGGTTCACATTTAAAAATGGTTCATTTTTGGAAATGGTTCCAATTTTGAAAAATGTTCATATGGTATCATGTGAGTAAATTTTCTTGACTCTTCTTTCGGCAGTTTCTATATGGTTTTCTAAGAAAAAAAATAACAGTGCAATATTGGATGATTTCGTACGATTTGTAAGAAAATGGTTCCAAATTTGAAAATGGTTCTAAAATTAAAATGGTTCCAATTTCGAAAAGGTTCAGATTATTAAAATGGTTCGAAATGTGAATATGGTTCCAATTTCGAAAATGGTTCAGATTTTAAAAAAATTGTTTACTTTGAAAATGGTTCAAAAAATAAAAAATGGTTCTAAAATCAAAACCATTTTCAAAAAAGAACCCTTTCAAAAAAGGAAGAATTTTAAAAATCAGAACCATTTTTAAAAATCAAAACTATTTTCAAAAAAGAATAGTTTAAAAAAACCACAAAAAAGGAACATTTACAAAAATCGGAACCAATTTTGAAATTCGAAACCATTTTCGAAAAAGAACCAATTTAAAAAAAGAACCATTTTAAAAAAAGGAACATATTAAAAAATCGGAACCATTTAAAAAAATCCGAACCAATTCAAAAAATAACCATTTTCAAAAAAGAACCATTTAAAAAAAGAACCATTTACAAAAATCGGAACAAATTTTGAAAATGGTTCCAATTTTTAAAATGGTTCTAAAATCAGAACCATTTTAAAAAAAGAACCATTTCAAAAAAGGAACAATTTTAAAAATCGGAACCATTTTTAAAAATCAAAACCATTTTTAAAAAGAACCATTTCAAGAAAAACCATTTTAAAAAGGAACCGTTTAAAAAAACCATTTTAAAAAGGAACACATTATCTAATCGGAACCATTTACAAAAATCGGAACCAATTTTGAAAATCAAAACCATTTTCCAAAAGGAACCATTTTCAAAAAAGAACAATTTTCAAAAAAGGAACATATAAAAAAATGGGAACCATTTACAAAAATCGGAACCAATTTTGAAAAACAAAAACATTTTCAAAAAAGAATTGTTTTCAAAAAAAGAACCATTTTAAAAAAGAACCATTTTTTAAAAAGAAAAATTTACAAAAATCGGAACCAATTTTCAAAATGGTTCCAATTCAAAAGATGGTTCAGATTTTGAAAATCAAAACCATTTTCAAAAAAGAACGTTTTCAAAAAAGAAAAAAGAACCATTTTTGTAAAAGGACTATTTACAAAAATTGGAACCAATTTTGAAAATGGTTCCAATTTTAAAAATGGTTCAGATTTTGAAAATTTTGCATTTTGAAAAATGGTTCAAAATTTGAAAATGGTTCCAATTTTGAGAATGGTTCATTTTTTAGGTATATACAATTTTGGTACCACAACTTGCACGCTAGGTGCAGATTAGTCGCACATCTTGTAAAACATGCACCTGAGGTACCAAAATTGTATTGAGAGAACAAAAAGGTCTAAAATCGTTCTGAAGCTGGCACATGGCGTCGTAATTTTGCGAAAAGACCCATAGATATTTTTTTCTTACATATGTGGACTGGGGGTGCGGTCGTACATGCGGGTCCCACTTATCATTAAAATAAGTAAAATCGAAGGCGCTAGATAGGGACTCAAACTCAAGACCAAATAATTGCTACCTCGCGTATGCCACCACACCAAACAATGTTTTATGATTGCGTACAAGCATCGTCCTTTTATAATTTAGAGCGTGCGATGGCATTGCCCGCGCGCACATGGCTCACGACGTCGCTCAACAAGACCGCGTTCTTGCCCTCCAAGTTTTGCATGGTAAGATTCAGCACAATATCAACGATTTGCTGTGTGGCGAAGTCATGCATGGTACCCGCACCGGCGTGAACGATCGTGTTCGCGGCGAGATCTGACATGTTATGCTTAACACCGTGCGCGACATCGTTCACGGTGTTTCCCTGTATGGTGTGGGCGCAGAGGGCGAGATGAGGAACCACGACGTCGTTCATGGCGTGCGCGTCCGCTAGACCGTGGGCTTGTAGCCTAGCCATCATGCCATGGCGCCCACATTAAACGAGCGAGGCGTCCTAGCTGAGGACGGTGCACAGGTCGTGCGGCATCCCCAAGAGCTCCAGTACGTGCTCTACATTATAAAAGAATGATGTTTGTATACATTAATAAAACATTGTGTGGTGCGGTGTCATACGCGAACATGTAGCAAGTATTTGGTCGTGAGTTCGAGTCCCATCCAGTGCCTCCTATTTTTCTTATCTTATTTCTCCGCTACTGACACGTAGGACCCCCATGTAAGAACGCAGCCCCCTAGTCCACATATGTAAGAACAAAAATTTAGGGATTTTTCGCAAAATTTACGATGACACGTGTCAGATTTAGAACGATTTTAGACCTTTTTGTTCGCCCAATATAAGTTGTGGTACCTCGCGTGCACGTTTTGCAAGATGTGGGACTAATCTGCACCTAGCGTGCAAGTTGTGGTACCAAAACTGTATATACCTCTTCATTTTTAAATACGGTTCAGATTTTGTAATTTTTTATTTTTGAAAACTAAAATAAATAATAAAACTGGAAAAAAATAAAACGGAAAACAAAAAAGAAACCGAAATAGAAACGAAAACTAAATACACGAAACAAATAGAGTGACAAACATGTAAAGTAACACGAACTTGAACATAGCGCAGTGGCTATGCACGCCGTCGCGAAGGTAGAGGTTCCGGGTTCAACTCCGTCCGCTGCATCCCATTTTTAATACTTCTTCTCTGCTGTGAAATGCAAATTAGCCGGCCCAGTAAGAAAACTTCCGCGGACGAGCTGAAGTTACAGCTCGTAAAAGGCGATATGGTTTGCGGAAATTTACGTGTCCTCCACAAAAGCACACTGTATGAGGACTTTGCTAAGCCCATGTTTGTTATAGCCTAACAGTACCAGCCCGGAAAAGTACGTTCCAATTTCAACGAGAAGCTGAGGCCTATTTTACTCTCTCCATTTCTATGAATAAGACTTACACGTTATTTCAAGTTTTACTTTTGACCAAAATTTTGGGTAACTATATTCGATTATGTTGCACAAAATTGACTATATTTGATTATGTTGCACAAAGTTGACCTGTTGGATTCATATTGAAAAACACTTTCTAATCATATTAATTTTCTACCAAATAATAATTATATAGTTAGACTAATCATCGATCAAATATAATTCTTAAAAAGCGTGTGCACCTCATTCATAGGAATGGAGGGAGTCTTTTTCAAAGTTTGTCTGAACCCAGAGTTAACTATAAAGGACGACTATATTGGTGTTCAATTTGCACAATAGTTAGGCCATAGTCTAGACAGAATTTCCTTGACAAATTAGTGTGATATTGCCCTCATAAAACTAATATACACGGTTGCTAAACTGAAATGTGGTTTATTCTTTTCACATAATTTAAAAATTATTTTATAAGGTTAGCCATAAAAGAAAAAATAAGTTGGTTAGAAAAGGGATATATCGTCAAAAGCTGGTAAGCCAAATTTGTATTCACAATCAACATAATCAGTACCGAATCTAGGACCTAAATTATGGGGACACAAAACTATTTGTATAATGTATGAACAACATAAATTCGAGACATCAGTTCAAATTTTGCGAAAAATGCATAATTAAATATTTTTTTCTAAATATCATCATAAATTCAAGAAATAGTCTAAAAAGACGCTTCAAGATCTTAGGCAACTAATGCTAAGCACGCGGCATGATTTTTGAATTTATGCCCACTAAAACCGCCCTTCACCATAGTACCAATCACAACATTGGAAAGAAGAAACTCCATCATATAGTTCTGCAAAATAAATAAAAAATTGACGAAATTAAAACTCTTTACGTTTTACTGGTATAGGAAATCCGACCTTGCATTCCTCCTACATACAATTAATTAATATGGTCGTACATAGAACCAACCAAGACATGATTTCTCCAATAAATATAGAAGCAAAGGTCTAGTGATCCTATAAAAGTTGGTGAACTAATAACGGGTTGAATAATGAGAGAGCATACTTCGCTTGGTGGCAAACCACTATATATACACATCTCCAAATAAATTGTACTAGACCAACGGGAGGAGTGAAGAACAAATTTCTCATCAGCACTAGATCAGGGAAGTACCAAAGGACTAGAATGGAAACAATGAGTGACATGAGGATTGTGAAGTTGTGAACTCTAATAGAAACGGGAGACATCAGAAAGTTGTATTCTCGGGCATGATCCCTTTGGACAGCAAGCTTGGTTCCTCGACCTAACTTGAGTGAACTCCTGGTACTGCAGATGGAGATAGCTGGTAGGCCAACACGAGATCTTGAGTTGTAGTTGGTGACATGCGGGCCACATAGTCTCAGTGACGTTAGGATGGGGAGGACGTCCATGGTCCATGAAGTAGAACGAAGGGCTATGTGACTATGTCATGAGTACGACATGAGGGGCGATCTAAGCGATGGAATATATGTTATATACTTTTCTAGAAACAGGATTTTGACCCGCTTTATAAATAAAGCCACACATGACGAACCGATATAGAGTGATGAGGGAACCCTCTTACAAAGCAGATCAAAGAAAAATTAAAGTAAACAGGAGTAGCGACCTTTAATAAAGTGTGCCCTTTATCGAAAAAGGAGCTAGTAGCAACACCCCACATAAGCACTCAAAACTACTAGCTAGAGGTCACACCAAACCAACCAAATTGCGTCAGAGAGCCGCCTGCCCTCTCGCTCCGGGTCGTGGTGTGCCGATCCTGCCAGCAGAGAACAAGGACGGAAAGAGTTGAAGACGGAGTCACGTATATAAAATAAGAGGTCACCGAGAATGCCTGACACCAACGCCTAAAGTGACTCGATACATGATCCAAGTTTGCTTATCCATGCCACTGGGATGAGACCGAAAGTTACCGAAACTCCATGACGGCGCCCTAAGAAGGTGATGGCGCAGAACGACGCCGTCGTCGAGAGACCAAAAAAGTCAAGATTTTTTACCAGGAGCAATGATACGGGGAAGCTAACCACAACGGTGCCCCAAGAGGGTTACGAGCCCCGCTGGTATCGCCGCCGTTGGCTCTAAAGCACTGAGTTTTCGTTCGGAAGAACCTTCACATCACATTGTATATATTATATACTTCGAATGAAGAAAATTAAAAACAATACTAGTCCTATGTTGTATATTCACTCACACAATTTTAGTTACGGTTAGAATGAGATAATTCGTTCAGATGACATAACCTGGCTAGATTTCCACAACCTATTGGCGTACATTGTCTTCTTAAATAAATATTCTACGGTTCTAAGTTATATGATGTGTGTTCTATTTTATTTTAGCTAAATTATTTGACTCCTCCGACCGATCATGATGCACAATGTATCGCACGTTAGACGTCCAATACCTAAGATCCATCATTTTTGTTTGATACTCATCCCTCGAATGTTGTCACTGTTTGCTTCCATTCTGCATACAAAGTATGGCTCTTTTCGACGAGTTTCGACAGCCAATTAATGATTGTCACAAAAATTGTTGCATGTATGTTTTCAAAATGTTGAGACTTTTCTTGTTTTTAACTCGAGATTGAAATATTGTGACGATGTTGCAACATGTGGTAATATGTTTCCTAGATAGAAGGAATGTTGCAACGGTCAAACGATCCAGCTCTTACATTTAAGTGATAACTCATGCTGGGGAGGCACTCAATGTCGGGGTGACGCCGCTAGCACCGTCATTTATTCCACAAAATTTTCAAATTTTCTTAGAAGTTGTCGTGAAACAAAATTAAAGAAAGGAAATTGGTTAGCCAAAGGAGGATTAGTCGAAACTTGGTCGACAAATAGTGTTTCCCTTTTCATCATGGTCGTAATTCCAAACAGAACATAAAAATAAGAAACCAAAGAAGTTCAAAACCAGGAAAGTCCTACCATTTTCTTAACACGACCCTGTTTTTTCCCGAACGAATTTAAAGTTCTTTACATTTTGCCGGTGGCAAATCAATCTTTTCAACGAGTCGAGACTTCACATATCCCATCTAGCTAGGATCACTCTTCAGTCTTCAGTAAGTACACGTGAACGAACGAAGGGACATCATCATATTCTCCCGATGGGAATGATGCACTCGGTAGGGAAGGCATGGGGATAGCGCTTCCGGTCCTCGCAGTAGTCGTAGGCCATGTAGTTCATGCGCACCCAGTTGAGCGTCATCCAGCTCCACCAATCCAGCTTCTGGCCTATCCACGACGACGCCGACGACGGCAGGTGGTCGCCACCGCACCGCGTCGTCGCTCCGTCGAGGCCTTGACACACGCAAGCGCTGCTCGCGTCGAAACGACGGTACGCGGCCACGAAGGGCGCCTCCGACCAGTTGGTCTTCACTCGGCCTCCCTGCGTCGCCCACTCCTCCGCGTTCCAGATGCTGGCGAACACGTGCACCGGCTGCCGCGTCGGGAACGGCACCCCGCTCGCCTCGTTGTTTCTGAACACCCTGATCGGCGTCCCGTCGATGTACATGCTGCAATGGACAAACTCATGTCAGGATGGATGAATCATGGATGGTGCGGTGGAGAAGGGAAACCGGGGGCGCACGTACATGATGTTGAATGGGTTCCAGAGGATGGAGTAGGTGTGGAAGCCGGCGGTGGGGTCGAACCAGAGCACGAACTGCTGCTCGCGCTCGCCCTTGCCGTCGCTGAAGATGTTGGTGTGCAGGAGGTAGGGCTCGCCGCTTACGTTGCCCAGGAACTCGAAGTCCACCTCGTCGTGCCGCGCGCCTCCCGTGCAGATCTGCACCGTAGGTGCATCTTCTTCACTTAGGTATTACTCAAAAGGAACAGAAGCAAGACTGTATACACTCTTGGAAACGATAAAACGTGGACACCATGACTATATGTATGCTCGAGATGACCATTGTTTTATAAGAGGCGATTTGCTACTCACATGGTACCTACACACCATGCCATTACACGCCGATGTAAGCCGTATATACCTGTTTTGGATTGATATTGTAGTAGAGTAGGGATTTTTGGTGTACAAAACTGGTTTCGGAATTTCAAAAAAAAAAAATTCTTGGTCCTCTTTTTTTAGGGTTTACTTTTTCGCTGACTTTTTTCATTGACTTTTACAAATAATTATCACAGTCAGGATATGATTTGAAAAAATTTCAAAATACTTTTGAATAATCCTAGTAACTCTAATGTTGAGATCCCCCACTCTTTTGAGTATTCTCTTTGTTTCCGTGACGTATACAAATTTTTCAAACTAGGGTGTGTAGGTACCCATGTGAGTAGCGGCTATTTTTCCTTGTTTTATTCCTGCCCAGAAGACCAGAATGCAGATTCTGTCTTAGGAATATAGAATTTTGTTGACACACGAACACGTCACGTGTACCCGCGGCGCTGAGGGAGATGCTCCGCAACTCACTCCACGGGAGGCTCGTCGGAAGCGCGATACGCAAGACAATCCGGCGGACGCTTTTGTAGACCCGAAACCCCGCTCGCTCGGGAGGGACCCGTCAGGGCTCGCGGCGGCTATGGGCTGCCCTAGGTCGGCCTGACCGCCACTAGAGCCTCGTGGATTCGCAGCCTCCAATCTTGAAGAACGACGAAGACGAGAAGAAAGATACAAGGGGAGAGGGATAAAAGTAGATGAACATGAAAAAGTAGTAGATGTGTTTGTTCAATTGGTGTTGGATCAATCGGCCGTCACCCCTCGTGTATATAAGAGGCGGCTGGACTTCCCGTGCAAGGAAAGAGTTTGGATTCACGTCCAAAACCCTAATTTGGGTCCAATTCAGATGGTTTGGTCCGAACTTTCCAAAACTGTTCGGTCTAAAACCTGACTGTATTTTGCGGGTCGTTTTTCAGGCAGTTAATTACCTCGGATTGAAATCCCGTAAAAGACAAAGTTGTTCGCCTCGAAAAAACGAAGAACTTCCGTTTTATGCAATTTTCCATTTGACTTCATCTGGACCCTTAAAATTCAGTCGGAAGCAGATTGGATGCATTTTTGGTTTTTCCCGACTGCTCGAGGGCAGACGGTGTCTGTGGTTGGGCGACCTGCCTGCGCCCAGCACCCCTGCGCGCGCCCGAGGAAGGACCATGTCTAGGGTAAGGCGACCATAGTATTTTGGCTCCACAAGTTGCATACGATTTCGGATGAAGACGACTCCAAAATCAATATTGTACGCCGTGAGGGTACGCACAACTTCCGTGTTAGTCACTTTTTCATACGAGGTCATCTTCACGGTGATATCGTACAATTCTCTATATGCTGTCATCCGGGTCATCTTTGACTCGTTTTCGCGCACCGCACTGCCGTCGCGCTTTCTTCTTCGTCGATCTCCTTGCTACCGACCTGACATAGCAGCGTTCTTGCCCATTCTCATGCCGCGACTCCGATCCGGGTCCTTGTCGTGCACCCGGTGCCGTTAGCCGCTGTCGCGGCAGCATTTTCCTTGATTTCTCTGCCGCAAACCTGAAGGAACGAGGTTCTCCGCCATGCGCTCGCCGCTGCCACGACAACCTGTCGTCGTATGAAACAACAGATGCCTAGGAGTAGGCTTAAGTTTGGGGCCGATGGACGCTAGAGGATTCGGGGAGGGATAGCGCGTTGAACAACGCACATGGAAGAACAAACGAACACAAGGATTTACCCTGCTTCGGGGCTCTCGTGAGAGATAAAACCCCTACTGCAGCATCTAGCCTACTCTGTATATTTTCTCCTCTGTATACGGATGGTACAAACGCTCCACGAGCTGGGTGAAGATTGCCTCTCAGAGGTCTTAGCTAGGAGGAGCTCCATGTGAGCGGGGAGAGAAGAAGGGAGTGAGCCCACGCAGGGGCGTCCTCCAGAGCGTTCCCCCTGGTGCCCTTTATATAAGGAGAGCCCAGGGGACAAGGGGTGGCCCACACGTCACTGTACAGTAACTGTTCACGATATGACCACTGGGGTCTTGTCACCACTGTACAAGCGTCATCAGTTGTACTCTCGTCACATCGCTGGCACTGCAGCCACGTCCAGAATGGGCGCGGCCTGTCTTGTCTGTGTCCTTGGCCTTGTCCTCTTGTGCGTGTCTTCCGGATCTTCTGGGGATGGCAGGGAGTATCTTGTACTTGTTGAGGAAGTGCCGGGACGTCGGAGTGTTGGTTCAATCCAGGAAGCAGGAGACGTCCGTCGAGGTAGCGCTGGATGAGACGGCCATCCGAGGTAACGAAGCCTCGGTCCAGCTGAGCAGGTGAGGACCTCGACCCTGGCCCGCCCGTGCCTGAAGATGCTGGGCCGGAACCGAGGCTGGGAGTCTCGGTTGAGCGCTGGAGCGCTGCTGGTCGATGCCTCGGCTGGAGGAGTAGTGCCGACCTGGAGATGTCGGTCAAAGGACGCGTCGATGGCCTGCCAAGCTAGGACGATGCCAGCCCTACAGAGGCTGTGCATCTCGGACGAGGCAGCGATCCGAGTCTGGGCGCACCGAGGCCCACCGAGGCTGGACATCTCGGTCCAACCCGAGGCAAGAAGCGGCGGCCTGCTCCGGGACGCAGCGAAGCCAGCCCGTCCGAGACGAGCACGGCCCGCTCCGGTGCGCAGGAGGCCCAATCCGAGTTAAGAGCAGCCTCGGCCCACCGAGATCTGGCTGAATCGGCCTACCCGAGGTGAGAGAAGCTCGGCCCAGCCGAGACTGGGGAGATGACGGGCCGCCGAGGCGCGCGGCGGGTAACTCGGCACCGCCCAGGGCGCTAGGCACGTCTCGAATCTGCCGATGCTGGGTGCATCTCGGCCCAGCCGAGGCTGCTGGCCATCCGAGGCCTCATATCTCGGCCCAGGACTGTTTTTTCTCCTTTCTCTTTATCCTTTGACTGCTTATACACTATTTCTCTCTTTTAATAATTCAACAGCACCATCAACTCAGGGGTACCCGGGGTTACAACCCCGACATTAGTCCCCGAGGCTGCGGGGGACTCGCAGAGTCGCGCACAGACTTCCCTAAACAAGGTATCACAGAGTTGATGCCAACATAAACACTGTCGAAATCAACAAGAACCATCACCAGAAAAATAATTTCAAGCTGCCTGCATGGGCATCACCACATCCCGGTTTTTTGCCATTCTGGGCATTACCGAAGGCGTATGTCTGCACAGACATATCTCATATGTCTCGGAGCATATGTCTGCACGGACATATCTCATATGTCTCGGTATCTTGGCCTCTCTGGGCATATCTCCTATATCTCGGAACCTGGGCCTCTCAATAGGCATATCTCATATGTCTCGGTACCTCGGCCTCTCTATAGGCATATCTCATATGTCTCGGTAACTCGGCCTCTCTATAGGCATATCTCATATGTCGGTTTTTGCCCACTCTGGGCGTATCTCATACGCCGGTTTTTAGCCACTCTGGGCATTTACCGCATAAATATGTTGGCAGGCTTAGCTGAACCAGCATAAAGCCTGCATGGGCTAAATCTGACACTTTGCCTTCATAGGCACTTGTCAGATGACGAGCTGAGACATTTCTCAACACGTAAAACTCAGTGAGATCAGATACCTTTTGACTCATTGCACCGGGACAGTGATGCTATGATATTCTGGCAAACTGGGATAACTGAAGAACCATGATAATTGATTAAGTTGGTAAAGATAGCAATCATGAGATGCTCGATGATATGAGATAAATGCCGTGATATCTTGGCAAACCAAAATAAACGGCGATTTGAGATATGAGGTGATGTTGAGATATAACTGCAAACCAAAATAAACGGCCATCTGGAGAATACCAATAATGCTATGATATTTTGGGTAATCCGAGACAGCCAATATAACCACGCTCTTGGTAATGAATATCCCCTCGGTAAAACCGATACCACCTTTCAATGTTAGTTCAACCATATACATACTGAATATTAAACGGGACAGCAACTTCATTTAACAAACCAAGGTAAATCTAGCTATAGCATACGACGGTAAATACTTCTAGCAGCAAAACTATGCATTAGGAAACAGACCCGAACTCAACCGAGTCCCCGAGCCACTTTTCTTGATCTAGGAGAAGAAGCAGAACTGACTGACCAGCCAGTCCCCGGGTCAAGACATCTTGGCCCCAGGGAAAACAACTAAGCAAAGCAGAAAAGAGGGGAGAGTCCCCGAGCACTGTTTGAGACTATCTAAGAGCGATGCAGACATATAAATGATACTTACGAGGCAATGTTGTGGGAGAAGTCGAGGAAGACGCTGATGCCGGCATGGATATCAATATGTTGGCCTGAGCCACCAATATCCTGGTTTGAGCCACCTGTACATTTGCTTTGATCAACATATGTCGGATTCCTGCCTTATCTCGGATTTCCCAAGCTTAACTCGGATTTCCAAGCCTTAACTCGGACTTCCCAAGCTTAACTCGGATTTTCAAGCCTTAACTCGGATTTCCCAAGCTTAACTCGGATTTTCCAGGGTATCTCGGATTTCTCCAGGGTATCTCGGATTTTCCAGCACACCAGCATATCTCGGACTTCCAGCATACCTCAGATTTACCAGCATACCAGCATATGTCGGATTTACCAGCATACCAGCATATCTCGGATTTCCAGCACATCTCGGATTTCCAGGATACCTCGGATGGACAGTGTCGCCAGGACATGGACATGTCGGATGAACATTGTCGGATGAACAATGTCGGCAGGACATGGATATGTCGGTTTTCCAGTGTCGGCAAGACATGGATATGTCGGATTTCCAGTGTCGGCAAGATATGGATATGTCGGATGAACAGTGTCGGATGAACAGTGTTGCCAGGACATGGATATGTCGGTTTTGGCTATTCCTATGTCGGTTTTGGCTATGTCAACCCGGATTTGACCAAGTCAACTCGGGAATGATGTCGGAGTCGAGTCCCCGAGTCACTTTTCTCACCCGGGATCTGCCGATGATGTCCGCTGGTGGAGGCAGCGCTAGCCTCTGCTCACAGCGGCAAGCTAGAGCGCGGGGGACAATGGCGATGTCGAGTCCCCGCGTTGATGACGAAGGTCCCGTCCGAATTGATCCAGCAAGCGCCACTGTCAGCCCCACGGTGGGCGCCAACTGTCGTCGTATGAAACAACAGATGCCTAGGGGTAGGCTTAAGTTTGGGGCCGATGGACGCTAGAGGATTCGGGGAGGTATAGCGCGCGGAACAGCGCACACGGAAGAACAAACGAACACAAGGATTTACACTGCTTCGGGGCTCTCATGAGAGATAAAACCCCTACTGCAGCATCTAGCCTACTCTGTATATTTTCTCCTCTGTATACGGATGGTACAAACGCTCCACGAGCTGGGTGAAGATTGCCGCTCAGAGGTCTTAGCTAGGAGGAGCTCCATGTGAGCGGGGAGAGAAGAAGGGAGTGAGCCCGCGCAGGGGCGTCCTCCAGAGCGTTCCCCCTGGTGCCCTTTATATAAGGAGAGCCCAGGGGACAAGGGGTGGCCCACACGTCACTGTACAGTCACTGTTCACGATATGACCACTGGGGTCTTGTCACCACTGTACAAGCGTCATCAGTTGTACTCTCGTCACATCGCTGGCACTGCAGCCACGTCCAGGATGGGTGTGGCCTGTCTTGTCTGTGTCCTTGGCCTTGTCCTCTTGTGCGTGTCTTCCGGATCTTCTGGGGATGGCAAGGAGTATCTTGTACTTGTCGAGGAAGTGCCGGGACGTCGGAGTGTTGGTTCAATCCAGGAAGCAGGAGACGTCCGTCGAGGTAGCGCTGGATGAGACGGCCATCCGAGGTAACGAAGCCTCGGTCCAGCCGAGCAGGTGAGGACCTCGACCCTGGCCCGCCCGTGCCTGAAGATGCTGGCCCGGAACCGAGGCTGGGAGTCTCGGTTGAGCGCTGGAGCGCTGCTGGTCGATGCCTCGGCTGGAGGAGTAGTGCCGACCTGGAGATGTCGGTCAAAGGACGCGTCGATGGCCTGCCAAGCTAGCACGATGCCAGCCCTACCGAGGCTGTGCATCTCGGACGAGGCAGCGATCCGAGTCTGGGCGCACCGAGGCCCACCGAGGCTGGACATCTCGGTCCAACCCGAGGCAAGAAGCGGCGGCCTGCTCCAGGACGCAGCGAAGCCAGCCCGTCCGAGACGAGCACGGCCCGCTCCGGTGCGCAGGAGGCCCAATCCGAGTTAAGAGCAGCCTCGGCCCACCGAGATCTGGCTGAATCGGCCTGCCCGAGGTGAGAGAAGCTCGGCCCAGCCGAGACTGGGGAGATGACGGGCCGCCGAGGCGCGCGGCGGGTAACTCGGCACCGCCCAGGGCGCTAGGCACGTCTCGGATCTGCCGAGGCTGGGTGCATCTCGGCCCAGCCGAGGCTGCTGGCCATCCGAGGCCTCATATCTCGGCCCAGGACTGTTTTTTCTCCTTTCTCTTTATCCTTTGACTGCTTATACACTATTTCTCTCTTTTAATAATTCAACAGCACCATCAACTCAGGGGTACCCGGGGTTACAACCCCGACATTAGTCCCCGAGGCTGCGGGGGACTCGCAGAGTCGCGCACAGACTTCCCTAAACAAGGTATCACAGAGTTGATGCCAACATAAACACTGTCGAAATCAACAAGAACCATCACCAGAAAAATAATTTCAAGCTGCCTGCATGGGCATCACCACATCCCGGTTTTTTGCCATTCTGGGCATTACCGAAGGCGTATGTCTGCATAGACATATCTCATATGTCTCGGAGCATATGTCTGCACGGACATATCTCATATGTCTCGGTATCTTGGCCTCTCTGGGCATATCTCCTATATCTCGGTACCTCGGCCTCTCTATAGGCATATCTCATATGTCTCGGTACCTCGGCCTCTCTATAGGCATATCTCATATGTCTCGGTACCTCGGCCTCTCTATAGGCATATCTCATATGTCGGTTTTTGCCCACTCTGGGCGTATCTCATACGCCGGTTTTTAGCCACTCTGGGCATTTACCGCATAAATATGTTGGCAGGCTTAGCTGAACCAGCATAAAGCCTGCATGGGCTAAATCTGACACTTTGCCTTCATAGGCACTTGTCAGATGACGAGCTGAGACATTTCTCAACACGTAAAACTCAGTGAGATCAGATACCTTTTGACTCATTGCACCGGGACAGTGATGCTATGATATTCTGGCAAACTGGGATAACTGAAGAACCATGATAATTGATTAAGTCGGTAAAGATAGCAATCATGAGATGCTCGATGATATGAGATAAATGCCGTGATATCTTGGCAAACCGAAATAAACGGCGATTTGAGATATGAGGTGATGTTGAGATATAACTGCAAACCAAAATAAACGGCCATCTGGAGAATACCAATAATGCTATGATATTTTGGGTAATCCGAGACAGCCAATATAACCACGCTCTTGGTAATGAATATCCCCTCGGTAAAACCGATACCACCTTTCAATGTTAGTTCAACCATATACATACTGAATATTAAACGGGACAGCAACTTCATTTAACAAACCAAGGTAAATCTAGCTATAGCATACGACGGTAAATACTTCTAGCAGCAAAACTATGCATTAGGAAACAGACCCGAACTCAACCGAGTCCCCGAGCCACTTTTCTTGATCTAGGAGAAGAAGCAGAACTGACTGACCAGCCAGTCCCCGGGTCAAGACATCTTGGCCGCGGGGAAAACAACTAAGCAAAGCAGAAAAGAGGGGAGAGTCCCCGAGCACTGTTTAAGACTATCTAAGAGCGATGCAGACATATAAATGATACTTACGAGGCAATGTTGTGGGAGAAGTCGAGGAAGACGCTGATGCCGGCATGGATATCAATATGTTGGCCTGAGCCACCAATATCCTGGTTTGAGCCACCTGTACATTTGCTTTGATCAACATATGTCAGATTCCTGCCTTATCTCGGATTTCCCAAGCTTAACTCGGATTTCCAAGCCTTAACTCGGACTTCCCAAGCTTAACTCGGATTTTCAAGCCTTAACTCGGATTTCCCAAGCTTAACTCGGATTTCCCAAGCTTAACTCGGATTTTCCAGGGTATCTCGGATTTCTCCAGGGTATCTCGGATTTTCCAGCACACCAGCATATCTCGGACTTCCAGCATACCTCAGATTTACCAGCATACCAGTATATGTCGGATTTCCAGCATACCAGCATATGTCGGATTTACCAGCATACCAGCATATCTCGGATTTCCAGCACATCTCGGATTTCCAGGATACCTCGGATGGACAGTGTCGCCAGGACATGGACATGTCGGATGAACATTGTCGGATGAACAGTGTCGGCAGGACATGGATATGTCGGTTTTCCAGTGTCGGCAAGACATGGATATGTCGGATTTCCAGTGTCGGCAAGACATGGATATGTCGGATGAACAGTGTCGGATGAACAGTGTTGCCAGGACATGGATATGTCGGTTTTGGCTATTCCTATGTCGGTTTTGGCTATGTCAACCCGGATTTGACCAAGTCAACTCGGGAATGATGTCGGAGTCGAGTCCCCGAGTCACTTTTCTCACCCGGGATCTGCCGATGATGTCCGCTGGTGGAGGCAGCGCTAGCCTCTGCTCACAGCGGCAAGCTAGAGCGCGGGGAACAATGGCGATGTCGAGTCCCCGCGTTGATGACGAAGGTCCCGTCCGAATTGATCCAGCAAGCGCCACTGTCAGCCCCGCGGTGGGCGCCAACTGTCGTCGTATGAAACAACAGATGCCTAGGGGTAGGCTTAAGTTTGGGGCCGATGGACGCTAGAGGATTCGGGGAGGGATAGCGCGCTGAACAGCGCACACGGAAGAACAAACGAACACAAAGATTTACCCTGCTTCGGGGCTCTCATGAGAGATAAAACCCCTACTGCAGCATCTAGCCTACTCTGTATATTTTCTCCTCTGTATACGGATGGTACAAACGCTCCACGAGCTGGGTGAAGATTGCCTCTCAGAGGTCTTAGCTAGGAGGAGCTCCATGTGAGCGGGGAGAGAAGAAGGGAGTGAGCCCGCGCAGGGGCGTCCTCCAGAGCGTTCCCCTGATGCCCTTTATATAAGGAGAGCCCAGGGGACAAGGGGTGGCCCACACGTCACTGTACAGTCACTGTTCACGATATGACCACTGGGGTCTTGTCACCACTGTACAAGCGTCATCAGTTGTACTCTCGTCACATTGCTGGCACTGCAGCCACGTCCAGGATGGGCGTGGCCTGTCTTGTCTGTGTCCTTGGCCTTGTCCTCTTGTGCGTGTCTTCCGGATCTTCTGGGGATGGCAGGGAGTATCTTGTACTTGTCGAGGAAGTGCCGGGACGTCGGAGTGTTGGTTCAATCCAGGAAGCAGGAGACGTCCGTCGAGGTAGCGCTGGATGAGACGGCCATCCGAGGTAACGAAGCCTCGGTCCAGCCGAGCAGGTGAGGACCTCGACCCTGGCCCGCCCGTGCCTGAAGATGCTGGCCCGGAACCGAGGCTGGGAGTCTCGGTTGAGTGCTGGAGCGCTGCTGGTCGATGCCTCGGCTGGAGGAGTAGTGCCGACCTGGAGATGTCGGTCAAAGGACGCGTCGATGGCCTGCCAAGCTAGGATGATGCCAGCCCTACCGAGGCTGTGCATCTCGGACGAGGCAGCGATCCGAGTCTGGGCGCACCGAGGCCCACCGAGGCTGGACATCTCGGTCCAACCCGAGGCAAGAAGCGGCGGCCTGCTCCGGGACGCAGCGAAGCCAGCCCGTCCGAGACGAGCACGGCCCGCTCCGGTGCGCAGGAGGCCCAATCCGAGTTAAGAGCAGCCTCGGCCCACCGAGATCTGGCTGAATCGGCCTGCCCGAGGTGAGAGAAGCTCGGCCCAGCCGAGACTGGGGAGATGACGGGCCGCCGAGGCGCGCGGCGGGTAACTCGGCACCGCCCAGGGCGCTAGGCACGTCTCGGATCTGCCGAGGCTGGGTGCATCTCGGCCCAGCCGAGGCTGCTGGCCATCCGAGGCCTCATATCTCGGCCCAGGACTGTTTTTTCTCCTTTCTCTTTATCCTTTGACTGCTTATACACTATTTCCCTCTTTTAATAATTCAACAGCACCATCAACTCAGGGGTACCCGGGGTTACAACCCGACACAACCGCTCCGATTTCTCTGTCGTGGCTTGCCCGTGCATCCGATGCTGCCGAGTTGCCGTGGCACCGTTTCAGTCCATTCTTCCGATTCGATACATTTGCATCCCAGGACCGAAACTCCGACAATGAGCCAAATTTGACCGTCAACAAATTTCAGATTCAATCTAATGAAGAATATAGGGTGCAGACTGTGTATTTGGCTACCACAAGTAATCTGTCTTACTGTTTCTAAACAGAGTAATCTGCCATAGTGGAATTCTCTAAGAAATAATTGGCTAGTAGAAACCCCACAAACATTTCGTTAATGCATGTCCTTACTTAATTAAGCCAATGCACGTCATGCATTAGCAGCTGGCATATCTGCGAAGACGATCGACGCTCTAATTTTTCAGCAGAAGAAAATGAAATGCTCTCGTATATACCCTTCTGCTTTCAGCCATTGTACATGTACACAATAAGTGTAGCAGATCTGTGTGTACCTACTGCTACTTCGCCCATTAATAGCGAAGGTCCAATGAGTTCATCAATTTGCTGTCAACTAGTACAAAATTCACTGCAATGGAGCGTCAGTTAACCTCTCGACCAGCTAGGCGGCGGGCTTCAGTGTTCAGAGTTCAGACTCGTTTACTCGGGGCTAGCAGCGACAAATGCACGAGCCTAAACACGGCATTTTTCTCAGCTTTGCTCAAGTTTTAACATTCTGCTTTGTCAGGCAAAATTCACTCCACGAATGACAAGTGTCGAACTCATGAAGTATGTACCCCTAGCCGTGAGTGAGCAATCTGAACCAACAGGGAACGAAATGACCAAACAAGAAGAGAAACGCAATTGGGCGAGCCAAGATGAGCCCGGCAGATCTGGCTGTCAGACTTACATAGAAGGAGGTGATGGTCCCCGCGGAGTCGCCGGCGACGAGCCTGATGTCGAGGTCGAACCTCCCGAAGAGGTACCGGTCCTTGGACTGCAGCCTCGACCCCGTCTGCTCGTCCAGCGTCAGCTCCACCACCCGCCCTTCCTCCAAGAACCGCGCATTGCGCTTCCCCCACACGGCGTCGAAGTCCCGGTGGAAGCTCCGGTCGACCACGGCGGCCGCCGCCCGCGTCACCGCCAAGGCCACGGCGAGCGCCGCAACCAGCCGCCAGAGAGAGCCGCTCAGCATTTCACGAGTGATTTATGAAATGGGGTGGATCGATGACTAGATGTTGCAAGAACTGGTAAGAGTGAGGTGGTGAGGAGGAGGCGCTCGACCAATTTAAGGGCACCGTCGTGGGCGCTTTCTCCAAGTGCCAGGGGTCCATGGACGAACCAGGCATGCGCACAGTTTTCTGTGGCGCCGTTCGTGAGGCCCGGTTGTGCGGCGTCCATCGCATCGTTTCTCAGCAGATCGGTAGCAACACGATGGGGTGTACAGTGGATCTGTGAGATGTGCTGTACGTATGGGTCAGCGTTGATGATATCTCCGTCCCGCGCCGTCCGGCAGTACGTAGTACGACGTGGCACGGGCAGCATAAATTATGTCTTGACCGTGGTGCATTTCCTAAACGGACAGGCCGCGTGAGTGCGCGGCACGAAGCCACCGGAGGCTGGTCGATCTACGGTGTGATATCGGCGAACCGGCTAGCATGGGGCGGCGGTGGCCGCAGGGCCGTCCCTGGGGCAGGGCAAGAAGGGCGACGCCCCAGGGCCCAGCGAAATGGAGGGCCCAAACCTAGCACGGGGCGGCGGTGGCCGTGGCCGTTGGTTTGGAGCTTTGAATCCAGCGGAACGACTCTCTGTAAAGACGGTCTGTGAGTAGTTTTTTTCTTGGCAGAAACCTAGGACTAGGAATAGATGGCTCCATGCCGATCGACGGCTTTCCGTTAAAACGAGAAACAGCGTAAGAGCATCTCTAGTGCATCGTCTAAACCTCAAAAAAAAATCTCTAGTGGATCGTGTAAACTTGGACGTCCATATACACCTTCCCAGATTTTACACCTTTCAGTTTTTCAGTGGAACGTGTAAAGCAGGACTGTATATTTTCTCTCCTATAATTTAATGGTATCTTGATAACCGCCATTTAACAGCCATTTTTTCAACGACGATTTTTACTAACGGCTATATTTCAACAGCTACATTTCAAACGGCTACATTTTCAACGGCTATATTTCTGGTCTATATAAACCGCCCCCTACCACCTCTCTCCCAACATTTCTGGGTGTGACTTCTCTAATCTCTCCTAGATTTCTCTATCCTCTCTCACACGACACAATGAACACATCCTCTTGGAATATGATCATGAATTCTTCGTCATCTTCATCTGGCGACGATGAACTCATGCTTACAGCATTCGCCGAGCGCGAGGAGGAAGAGCAGATGAACACTCGACGCCATGGTGGTTCCAAGCATGGACGTCAGACCGATTTTTTCCTTTGTTGGATTTTCCTTCCACGGTTGTAGAAGGTTGCTGAGTTGATGGGGTCGCTTGCTCTCCAATTGGACTTTCTGGTTGTGTTTGTGAGTAACCAAAACCGATGGTGTCCAAGAAGCTTTGGTCACCATCCATCTGCAAACAATCAACGAAAACACACAGCCAGTATAAAATCTCTATATCTACAACACTATCAGACCAAATCCCCATCCTCATCTGTCCTACCTCTGTTCTCTCCAACCAGGGCAGCACCAAATCGCCCCAAACAATACCACTGCACCATCCCAACGCCAAATCGGTCATGGCAAGCACCATTCCCGCACCTCCAGGCCACATCCTCACCTGCTTCTCCCCAAACCTACACCACCACCGCATCCTCCCCTAACCTGCACCACCAATCCACCCTCCCTCCCCTCCCTCCCCTATCTCCCTCCTCGCCGCCACCCTCCAGGCCGCAGCCGGAGCTCCACACCCCGCCGCCCTGAGCGCCTCTCTCCCCGCCCTCCCCTCTCACCAGGGTGCGCGCCGCCGCCGCCACATCTGGCGGCAGGCGTGCGGCCACCGCCCCTCAGGTCTCTCTCTCTCGCAGCGATACAAAAAAAGAAGAGCACGTACCTTCTTGTCCGGCTGGAGAGGGGTGGCGACGGACGACGGCGACCCTAGGGGCGTCCTCCTCTGATGGGGCTCCGGACGGGGGCGGAAGGAGAGCAGTTGCCTCCTTTTCGCTCCTTTACGTGAGTTCACGACCATGGCTGGGTGGTGTTTACTTCCACGCCTGGTAGCCTCGTGGATACGAGGTGTAAACATCCACGACGCTATACACGATCCACCAGCTCAGGGCTCCATAAGTTTTTAAATTGAATTAATTTCGCTCGCCTAGTCGGCTGTGAATTGAATCATTGATACACAATTGTTTCTACAAACTTCAGATTTTAGGAACAAAAGATGAAGTGATTGTATACTTCAGTCTCAAAATCGAACCAATTAACAAATGCAAATCCTCAAACCGAAGAGAACCCCCAAACTGAATCGCCCTACTACTATTTCTTAGTTTTCACTCATCTCTTATGTGCATTCTTGCACGGTTAAATAATGTATTTGAAATTATATGTTCATCTTTGCAATCGTTCAAAGCCTTTTCTATTTTTACAACAGTTTTTTTAGTAGTTATTTATTTATGTTTAGTTTTTGGGGGCTTGCTCCGTAAAAGATTGGTTCTAGTTAACTTACTACTAATCTATATGGTAATTTATATGATTAATCTTTAAAAATGTTGATTGCAATCATACTTACGCCTCTTATATTTTCAGGTGGGTGAGTACAATGTATAGTTAACATGGTGGTAAATAGAACCAACCAAACCATGACGTGTCCAACAAATATCCTTCAGCAAGTGAACTAATAACTTCTGTGGAAGGCAACGGAACCTCATATTCTCGCCCATCATTTGTGTTAGGTGACTTACATAGAATGGACATGGCTACGAGAGTGCATCTGACTCTGCACTATTAGAGATCCTGCATTGCCTTAAGTCCGATGCATATGAGGTGGTGCTTGCACTGGTCGAGAATTCTCGTGAGAACTCTCGCATGGGTTATGGTGATCGAGATTGCCCGATAGAAGTAGCTTACAACATTTGATCGAGAGAGTCTAGTCTAGTACTAAGATGTACTCACACGGTCCAAAAATATAGAGTAGATATCACGTTACACCCCATAATTATAATCTGTTATGACAATGCTCACCTTATTTAAGAAACCATGTCCCATTTTTCATCCATTAATTGTGGCTTTGTGACAGTTTTACCCTATTTTATTTTTTCCCGAATTGAAAAGGTCCACCTATATGTCAGGGTGATGTGGCAATTGACTAGCAAGCTAATGAAAATTAATAAATGGGCTAAATGAAGTCATAATATCACAATTAAGGGGTAAAATGGGGGCAATTTTTTTATTTGGGGTCAAAGTTGTCCCAATGTTAGAACTATAGAAGAGAAGGTTCAAAGCAAATGTTCAAGCATAGGGTAAAAGTTGGAATTTACAAAATTATAAAAATGTATTTGAATTTTTATTGCAATATGTATGATTTAGATTATAATTATTGCTTCAAGAAATGTCTAACAGTAGTAAAATAATTTTAACAAGACACATACGTAATGGATAGAAACTAATTTACCAACATATACACGACAATATTATTTTTGAATACTCGTTCCATGTACTTCTTCACGTAGTGGAGATTTAGGTTTAAAAATATTGATCGCGCTCATACAACCATGCCTATATTTCTAGATGGGCCAAGTACAATGTACAACTGACATGGTCATATATTGAACCAAACAAATTATGATTTGTATAGAAGCAACCAAACTTGGGAAATCCTTCCAAAGTTGGTGAACTAATAATGATTTGATTAATTAGCTCGCACACCTTTGCATACAGGACTTGGTGACAAACCACCCATACATACTCATCTTCTCGTGTAATGGAGCAATACAACAACCGAAGAACAAGTTTCATGTCACCACGGTAAAATCAAGGCAGTGACATGGACCGTGAATGGAAACACTGAATAACATGAGAAATGCGCAAGCATGAACACCAATAGAAATGGCTGCCGCGACTCATCGAAAGTCCGTTCTGCACCATTATGGCCCCTGCATTGCCGTTGATCCATCGCACACCAGCAGGCCCTTGAACTCTTCGAGAAGCACGCGAGGTCTCTTGCATAGGTACATGTGTGACGGTGATCGAGGTTCCTCGACCAATCTGGTCTCTGGTACAACGTCTCGTCCAGATCTGGTTAGATAAATGGACTCGAGCCGATGTTACTGTTTCCTCGCTGCTACACTCGCAGCACCTGCAGCACGGTGTGCTGATGAGAACAATCGGTCACATACGAGATTAGATTGCTTCATAGAACAAACTGATTGACCAGTGACTCTGTCTAGCTTGTGTGTTTTGTCACAGCTTTAGCAGGTTGCTGTCGACGATGCAAAGTAGTTCCTCCGTTTTTTAATATAAGATGTTTTAGGTGTTGCACATGTTGTTTAGATACATACTAAATTGAGTGAACATGCACACTAACACATGTCTATATACATTTGTGTACATGTGCATGTAGACAAATGCTAAAACATCTTATATTAAAAAACGAAAGGAGTACATGGTAAGGCAACGGATCCTTCAGCATAAAGCCGGTCTTTGTTTCCCAGCAGCACTAGCGAGGAGTTGCACCATTTATTTTCGTTGATGCAAAGGCTGAAAACGTTTCATACTGTGCTAAAAGTGTGACCAGTAGTTTCCGTACCGGTGCGAAATCAGCTCGTCGCGCAAATGGGCCCTGGCCCAATATGGTAGAATAGTACTGGCCCAGGTAAAAATTCGTTATTTCTCAGCACGACACGATAGATTGGTGCGGGCCGCGAAATTTCTGAAACTCCGTCCCAGCGTAGGTTAACCGATCAGAAATCTCCAATTTGACGAAATGGAAGGTTGGAAACCCTAGCTCGTCCATGCCTCCGACGAAGAGGCAGAGGTACTCGCTGAGCTCATTTTGAATAGAAAAGTTTGAACCAACATTTAATCTTTCAGGACAATTACAACAGCCCAAATGCCCAATTACTATGTAGCCATCACTTAGTAAAACATCACCTCGCGTATTACCAGATTTCGTTCTTTCTTTAAGGTCCTGTAACGAGGTCAGTTCATGGTAACAATGACGGTTCGGCAGATATATCGCAGTGAAAGTCAAACAACATATCAACAATGCAAAAGTAGCTGGCATTAATTAAGTCTGGATGCTGCTTCTACAGTTCTGCTTGTAGCGAGACAAACAAACTAGAAATCGGAAAACACACACCAGACTCCACAACCTGAGATTAATGCCCACTCAAGCAGGTGGCAACTTCATTAGGAACTACGTAGCTAGTAGCTAGACCTAACACCTATCTCAACACTAGAAATCGGAAACACAAACCAGACTTGAGACTACAAGCCGGTTACAACTCTGCACGCAGCCCGCGCATGACTGTCTGCTTCTGCAGATAAATGCATCTGCCTAAACCGTTCCCGATAATGCACAAGAAAGGAACTCCTTTGCTTTCAATCACAGTCTGACTTCTTTGGTTTCTCGTCCTTGCGCTCATCAAGTCTTCTCTTGAAGATATCTGAATTGCCAAGCTTTTGTCTAGACTCATGTGCTGAAGGTATTCTTGAGTTGCCCCCTAACAGATGCAGATAACTTAAGTTTAACTGAACAAAGATATCGTGGATTTGTGATATACACTTCTTTGAACCATACCGTTCCGAGATATTCTCTGTTCTTTCCATGTTGAGCTTCCTTTTCTTTTAATTTGGTGGGAAAGAGAAGCTTCTGTGTGTTTTCGATGAATTTGAATCTCCCAATATCACCACTCCTCATGCCTGCTTCTAGCTGCAAGGGAAGATAGCATCTCACCAAATGAATCCAGCTTCCTTAAAATGAAGCTGCTCACTCGCTGACCTGAACATGTAAAATGCAGATGAAGATGCTAGCAATAGGCAACCATCTCTCGTCTGGGGACAGGGACAAGTTCGTTCTAAAAAAATAGCAGTGAGCAGGCACCTTGAGTTTAATTTCCAATGCACCAATCAGAAATTTGTAAAGTGTTAAATAGACAATATATAGTATGAACAAGAGCTGGATTATTTTTGTCCTAGAGGCTGCACCCTTCCTCAAAAATCTTTCTATCAAGGTATGCAGCAACATATTATAATTTTGCAGCATTAAATGATCTTATACCGACTATTTATATGTTGTTTTGACATGTTATGTTACTAAGAAAATTAGTTTTTACATTATGTATCATGACAGAGTATTTTCGTGGTACCTTTCTTATCAAAATCAAAATAATATTAAAAAACAGTAGCAGACAAAAATGCATACTACATTATACATTCAAATTAAGGTGCCATATCATATATCCATTACATATAGAGTTGGTAGTGTTCTTCCAACAAGTATGTTCTGTTCCGTCCAGCTGTCTCCACGCTGGTCTAAAATGGGAGGCCCCTATAAAACCAACAAGGCGGAGGAAACCCCCAAATTTGAGCACCGAAACCTATTTTTTCTGAAGATGAAAGCCTATGGGATTAGCAAAGACACTGAGGTGTTGCACTACATCAGGCTCGTTAGGGAGGTTGCGGTAGGCTTGAAGAGAATACACTTACTTGAACATGGCGAGGATACAAATTGCGGTGCCACATGCATATGTCAAGTGGATGAATCACGCAAGAAACTGTTACGCGATACACTCAATATTGGGTTCTCCTCGTCCATAGAGATAACCATAGAACCAGTGACACGACACACAAGTACAAGTGACACGACACACAAGTACAAGTTAAGAGGTTTGGTTGTGCAGTTGTGCTCACGGTTGATTCCAAGTGTACTTCGTCTAACGAGAAAACAACATTGATGTTGAGCCAAATATATTGTGGAATATATCTATCTATCAAACTATCTATAAAGAGCTACTCGCTCTGTTTTTTAATATAAGATGTTTTAGGTGTTACACATGTTTTCTATATGCATACTAAAATGAGTGAACATATAAAGTAAAGTGTGTCTAGATACATTTATGTGCATGTGAATGTGGACATATAAGCTAAAACGTCTTATATTAAAAAGCGGAGGGAGTAGCTAGTAATCTACAAACATGCTTTTCTTTTGATGTGTCTTTAAAATGGGAATTTATATAGTATGTGCCAATCGATTTTGACAAATACAACTTCAGCTTTGTTTTGGAAGGGCATCATCATTTGGTTGTGCCGCAGGAATCCAAGCCAGATATGGATCCAAGTCAAGAACTAGCTTGCAATCTATAATTATGTTTTTTAAAGAAATGGACGTGCCTTTATCAATTGGGAAAGTGCAAGTTGCACTTTTTTAGCCAAGTACAAGTTGCACTTTTCACTAAACTAAAGTTGGCAATCTGCAATTATGTAGAGTCAAGTTTATGGAAGAACATATACTACTCCCTCCATTACTAAATATAAGATGTTTTAGGTGTTTCACATGTTGTCAAGATTCGGACTAAAGTGAGAGAACATACACAGTAGAATGTGTCTAGATACATATAGATACATGTGAATCTAGAAAATGACTAAAACATCTTACATTTAGAAACGGATCAGGGAGTATGTGCCAATCGATTTTTTAAAATGCAACCTCAGCTATGTGAAAAATACAACTCCAATTTGCACTTTTTAAGCCAAGTGCAATTTGCACTTTTCACTAAACTAAAGTTGTTATATTTTTCACAAATCACGATTGATAGATTTCCAGAAAATTTCAGCCGACTGAGATTAGCAAAACTGAAGCTTCATGAACAATTTTGTTGGTCTGCATCCGAGAATATGTCTATTCGCAACCAAAGTATATTCGTCCAGTATATGTTTCATTTCGTAACCAACAGACTCCGATTCTGCATTCGTATCCGGTCACTATCCTCTCCGATTCGAAGAAAAATATGGTTGTGGACTGAGAATCGGAGACTGCTCTGATGTTCCTTCAGAAATAAGACACGCCTAAAGGATGTATTGTGGACCAACTAGCTCGCGACAAACCAATCACTAGACGATATCATGAGAGAAAGCAGATCTAGATCCCCGCGCCATCTAGGCTTGATTCCTAGGCTTCAGCTCCACCAATTATGATCCCGGTTTGATGATTGTCCGAGTGTTATCGACAAAATCCATATCTCTCGTCTATGCCCTAAGGTTGGGGAAGGAGGGATCAACTTCTCCGCCGACCACGCCGAGTCGTGGAGATAGAGCTTGCCGACTATGTAGGTGAGAAAATTCATGGGCCCCGAAGCGGAAGACTTGGTCTAGAGCGATGGCGTACAGACATGCTTTGACTGAAAAACTTACGGTAAGAGAATAATTAAAAACTTACGATAGAGCGATAGAGCGATGGCGTATCTTAATTATTCTGAAAAACTTACGGTAAGAGAATTTGACTGACAGAGTCGTAATAATAAGAAGTACAGACATGATCTAAAAATATATAGTAAATTTTATTTTTACCAATTAATTATGATCTGTGTGACATTATTGAACTTATTTTTAAAATCTTGCCACACTTTTAGCCATTAGTTGTAGCCTTGTGGCAATTTTTGCCTTATTTTTAACTTTTCCCTAATTAACAAGGTCAATCTATATGTCAGGATGAGGTGGCAATTGACTAGGAGTCCGATGAAAAATAATAAATGTGCTAAATGATGTCACAACATCACAATTAAGGGGTAAAATTGGAAAATCGCTCATAGCAGTGCCTCTTATATTTCTCCAGGGTGAGTACAATGTACAATTAACATGGTTTTATGTTGAACCAACTAAACCATGGTTTGTCCAATAAATATATAGAAGCAACCAAGCTCTAGAGATCCTTTGAAAGTTGGTGATCAATAATAATGGTTTGAGTATTTAGCTCCCACAACTACACAAACGGGACTTGGTGACAAAAGCTTCATGAACAATTTTGTTGGTCTGCATCCGAGAATATGTTTGTTCACAACCAAAGTATATTTGTCCAGTATATGTTTCATTTCATAACCAACAGACTCTGATTCTGCATTCGTATCCGGTCACTATCCGCTGCGATTCGAAGAAAAATATGGTTGTGGACTGAGAATTGGAGACTGCTCTGATGTTCCTTCAGAAATAAGACACGCCTAAAGGATGTATTGTGGACCAACTAGCTCGCGATAAACCAATCACTAGACGATATCGTGAGAGAAAGCTGATCTAGATCCCCGCGCCATCTAGGCTTGATTCCTAGGCTTGAGCTCCACCAATTATGATCCCGGTTTGATGATTGTCCGAGTGTTATCGACAAAATCCATATCTCTCGTCTATGCCCCAAGGTTGGGGAAGGAGGGATCAACTTCTCCGCCGACTGCGCCGAGTCGTGGAGATAGAGCTTGCCAACTATGTAGGTGAGAAAGTTCATGGGCCCCGAAGCGAAAGACTTGGTCTAGAGCGATGGCATACATACATGCTTTGACTGAAAAACTTACGGTAAGAGAATAATGAAAAACTTACGATAGAGCGATGGCGTACAGACCAAATAATGAAAGATTGTTGTGTATCTTAATTATTCTGAAAAACTTACGGCAAGAGAATTTGACTGACAGAGTCTTAATAATAAGAAGTACAGACATGATCTTAAAATATACAATAAATTTTATTTTTACCAATTAATTATGATCTGTGTGACATTATTGAACTTATTTTTAACTTTTCCCTAATTAACAAGGTCAATCTATATGTCAGGATGATGTGGCAATTGTCTAGGAGTTCGATGAAGAAAAAAATGATGTCACAACATCACAATTAAGGGGTAAAATTGGAAAATCACTCATAGCAGTGCCTCTTATATTTCTCCACGGTGAGTATATTGTACAATAAACATGGTTTTATGTTGAACCAACCAAACCATGGTTTGTCCAATAAATAGAAGCAACCAAGCTCTAGAGATCCTTTTGAAAGTTGGTGATCAATAATAATGGTTTGAGTATTTATTAGCTCCCACAACTACACAAACGGGAGTTGGTGACAAAAGCTTATACATACTCTCATCTCCCGGTCCCTCATGCATCTTGTCTAGAGCTCACTAGATAGATGGACGGACAACAGTTGAGCTCGAGCAAAGTGTCGATGCGAACTAACCCATCGTCCGACCAGATTTACAGGTGTAGCATTATTAGAAACCACGAGCATTCTGTTGTTTTGTGGTAGAAAGTAGAAACCACGAGCATTTTTACCTCTACAGAGAAAGCAAAACCGAAACGTTGTTTATCGCATGCGTCCTTTCTCAGTTAGAATCCTTTTTTTTCGAGAATGCCGGGGGGATTGCTCCCACCGGTTGTTATATTTCCGAAAAGTAGCCTGGCGGGCCATGTTTTTACAACAGAATAGCAGTTTTACAGGGGGATACAGGGGAGAGAGAACAAAGAAAATACAAGACAAAAGACCACTAGAAAAGAAAAAGCAAGAGCCGCCAAGAGTCACAAGAGGCGAGGGGTGCAGTCAAGGGATCACAATGCCTAGACTCGGCAATCAGCCTCACGCACCGCACCGGCATGCGACTCGAACCCCACGGCACAACTCAGGAGCACCGCCATCATCATCGGATCGGAGTGTCAAGCCTAGCACCTAGCACTACCCTAAATGGGGAGCTCCGCCATGGAATTCGAGACAAAATCAGGTGGGGGAGACATACATTGTGTCGTCAACGAGCAAAGGTGAGCCGAGACGCCACCGGGAGCACGAAGCTTCGACACCGCAACAGCAACCACCGGAGGTTCTTGGGCAAGCACGTCCAAGAGGACGAGACCACGTGAAGGCTAGCCGAGGAGAGGAACACCGCCGTCGGCCCCAAGCCGGCCGCACCAACACCACCAGACGCAGCACCATCACCACACGCAGCAGCAAAACCATCTTTTTTGATCTCCAAGATGGCGTCTCCAGAGAGAATGTGTTGTATACACAACACCGTCATCCGACCCGGCAAGCGGGATCCTAGGTTTTCACCCGGAGACCACAATGTAGGTGCTGGAGCTCCACAACAGCACCTCCTCAGAGGAAAACGGCACAAAGGCGCCGCTGCCATCGGCACGACGAAGTCGTAGCGGGGCTCTCACCCGGAGCTAGAGCACAACTACAAAGATGGCAGACGATCCACACCAACGACCGCCGCAACCAGCCACACCTTGCGGAGCCTGCCGGCAGTCTCAGCCATCAACACAGGCAACACCTCCACCAGGGCCACCGGACGCAACGCCAAACCCCGCACCCGCCGAGCACCATGCTTGCAAGGTCGGAGGAGCGCTGCCCGAGGCCGGGATCCACCGTGGACCACGGCCGGAGCTCTGCAGCACGCGCCGACGCGCCCACGCGCGCAACCACATCGGCTGCCGGAGGGCAGGAGGTCACCATTGTAGACGACGTGACGAAGAAGCGTCTGGCCCATTCTGGGCCCAGATCGAGCCCTGCGGGCCGAAGCCTGCGGTGGTCCGCCAGGCAGGCGGGAGATGACGGGAGCTCCACGAGCTGCGCCACTCGCCGCGGACCTCGCCGTCCGAACGGCCGAGATCGAGCGGCCGAGCACCGGAGCCGCCCCGGCGTCCTCTGTCCACGGCGCGAGGCGGGCGCGGCGAGGGGATCGTCTCCACCACGCCAGGAGCCCCCGCGAGCAGGAGGGACGCCGCCGCCGCACGGGGACGGGGAAGACCGGCGCCGCAGCACCCTCCGAGATGCGGCGCAGGGTCGCGGGCAGCAGATCCCCGCCGCCCCCATCACCGGCGGCGCGCGGCGATTGTCCGGCAGCCGCCTCCGGGGACGGCGAGGGAGGGGGCGAGGAGTGGGGTGGCGGCGGTGGTTTTTTTAGGGTTCCCCCCCGGTCGCCTGGAGGGGGCGACGCGAGGAGGACGACGCGGTCCGGTCGAACGTTTCTCCCACCTCAGTTAGAATCCTGATAAGCTTTCCCTCGCAACGGTCCAGATTTACAGGTGTCCATGTCTGAACGTCCCCAATTACACATGAGCAGAAAACACATCGAGTAGGCTCGAACTCCTCAGTAATATAGAACTTGGTAAGCACATTGATCGATCCGTGATATTACAAAAGAAATGAAAGAATGCGATATGCATACTAGTACTAGTACATTTACACCATCGTCACTTCCAAAACACTAGCCGCCACCATGCATGGTCGGAGCTCAGCGGAGCTTGCACTCGGCGGGCACGCCCTGGGCGACGCGCTTGGGGTCAGTGCAGTAGTTGTAGATCATGAACTTCCTCTGCACCCAGCGCATGCGGCGGTAGCTCATGCCGCTGAGCTCCTGGTTCCACCAGCTGCTGCTGCTCGCGGCGCCGGTGGCCTCCATGGTGCCGGCGCCGGCCGGACACCGCTGCGCGCCGCCCGACATGACGCACGCGTCGGCGTTGAAGTTGCGGAAGGAGGCGACGAAGGGGGCCTTGCTCCAGTCCGCCTTCACCCGGCCGCCCTGCGTGGCCCAGTCGTCGGCGTTCCAGAGGCTGGCGTAGAGCCGCATCGGCTGGGTCTTGGGGAAGGACACGCCGCGCGCCTCGTGGTTCTTGAAGTCCCTGATCGGGGTGCCGTCGACCGCGAATCTGTATTGCACGGCAAAGTTTCGCATTAGCGACAACCAAAACGCCATGCGGCTCTGTCTCCCAAGAAAGAAAATATTGCATTTTTAAAAGGAAGAAGAGGAAAGATGGCAGATTGAAGGGACTCACATGACGTGCTGCGGGTTCCAGACGATGGAGTAGGTGTGGAATGCCTTGGTGGGGTCGAACCAGAGGCGGAACTGCTGCTCCCGCTTGCCCTCCCCCAGCGCGAAGACGTTGGTGTGCAGCGTGTAGGGCTCGCCGGTGACGTTGCCCAGGAACTCGAAGTCGATCTCGTCGTGCGCCGACCCCTGCGACGACAGCTGCACGGACGGACATACAGAGAGAGAGATCATCAGCTTCACATTGACTACCCGAGTACTCGACTCTGAAACAGACGTACTCTCTCCAATGAGAAACGAGAAGTGAAGAAGCTGACGTACGTAGAAGGTGGTGACGGTGCCGGCAGAGTTGCCGGGGACGAGCTTGATCTGCATGTCGATCTTGCCGAAGAGGTACTCGCTCTTGGACTGGAACCCGGAGCCGGAGGTCTTGTCGAGCGTGAGGTCGAGCCCGCGGCCGCCGTCGACGACCTTGCCGCGGCCGTCGCCCCACGACATCTCGGCGTCCTGGAAGAAGTTGCCGCCCTGCGCCACCGCCACGAGGCAGGCCGCCATGGCCACAATGCCGAGCGCGACAGCCGTCCTCATCGCGCAGACGATCTTTCTCGCTACTAGCTGCTTGCTTCTACTGAGTGAAGTGTGGGGAGAACTGAGCTCGAGTGATTGGGGAAGACTGAAGAGGTGGATGGATTGGCCACAGGGGTGGTGGTATTTATACGAGCGTGTGTGGGTTTAGACAGGCTGTTGTGGTGGTAATTAAGTGGTGTCCAACGGGCAAGTGCCGTAGGTGCCGGCTGGCGCGTCTGTCCGGCCGGCCGTGTTACGGGCGAAGTAAATGCGGCGCAGCGGAGGGAGCGGGTGGATTTGTGTCTCGTCGCGCGCGCGGCAGCTGGATCCAGCCTCCCCGACCGCACGTCCGGGAAGAAATGGTGGGGCCACGCGGTAGACTTTACTTGACCGTGTCCGTCCATCCGCGAATGGGGCGCAAGTAGATGAGACCGGGTAGATGGGGAATGCAGCTTTGGTTTGCCACTTTTTCGTGGCTTTACTTTACAGTTCACGGACTGCTAGATCGGGAGCGCTCGCCAGCTCGTGCTTCCAGTGCCTGCGATCTGATCCGGCCATGGCATGTGCGGGCAGGTCTGGGAATCAGGGAAAGGTTCGCTCGGTTTCCCCATCGGCCAAGGAACGACGCGGCTAGCCGGCCTTCCTCTAAGGCACTGCAGATCCCACACTACCCCGAGTGTGCTCGATTATTCCTGTGAGGAGAAAAAACCATCTAGAAGACGGATGTCGTAGACTCGTAGCCGGTGAGCTCTCATTAGAACATCTCTAGGAACCCGCAAAAGACTCAAACCCGTAAAACTCCGGCGAGTTTACGGGTTTGTTGCTGTTTTTAGACAGAATAGAGCCTGCAAAATTAGCCCAGCCCGCAAACGTTTTGCGGGGGCCGTGAAACGAAGCAGCGAGCCTCTATTTAGCCCGATTGCGACCGCGGATGCAGGTCGAAACCCCCACTTCTCCTCGCACGCTCCGCCGCTCCGGTGAGCAATCCACCCCCACTCTGCCGTCTCCGACGAGCAATCTCGCCACCCCTACCGCAGATCCGGCAACTCCGAGCCGCCATGGCGCCGAAGAGGGAAGCGAAGCCGCTCCCCGGCGACGACAAATTCGGCGGAGACTACTCCGACGAAAAGCGGCGCCAGGTCTCCCGCAACGACGGCGCACGGAAGCACGGCGTCCTCAAGTACAAGCTCGGGGAGCCGGTGCCGGTCGCGTGGCACCGCCGCGATTTGCCGGAGTTCGACCGGCTCCGGCGCGAGCGCGAGATCCGCCGCCGCCAGCAGCTACGCCTCCACGGCGAGGGAAACTCCTCACTAGTAGGAAAACCCAATTCTATGGAAGCTTATTCTGTGGCGCACCTTATAGCCGTGCGCCACAGAATAAGCTTCTGTGGCGCACCAGCCATGGTGCGCCACAGAATAGCCTTATTCTGTGGCGCACGGCTATAAGGATGCGCCACAGAATAAGCGCGGGCCCCACACCAACGCACGGGTCTGCCACTTTTGACCTTATTCTGTGGCGCACATGTCAGATGCGCCACAGAATAAGCCTATTCTGTGGCGCACATGTCAGATGCGCCACAGAATAAGCCTATTCTGTGGCGCATGTACACAGGTGCGCCACAGATATAGTCCTTTTTGTGGCGCACACGGATACATGCGCCATAGAATCAACAGATATTTTCTTTAGATCTGGTCAAACCGTCACCCACCTCGCGTTATCTCTTTCCTGTCTTATCTCTTTCTTCCTCTATCTCCACCACACACGCACGCACCTACCTCCTGCCTTATCTCTATCTCTTTCCTCCTACCGATGGTCTGCTGGCCTCCTGCCGATGGTCGTCTCCAACACCAACCGCGCCGCCGCCTTCCACCGCCTCCGCGGCTCCCACCCCGAGCCCCTCGCGCTGCGCCTCTCCTCCTCGCTCGCCGCCGCCGCCACCCCCGTCGAGCTTCGCGCCATGGCCGCTCCTCTCCCCGACGCCCTCCTCCTCTGAATCCTCCTCCCCGACCGCCGCTTCAACCCTGACCTGGAGCAGGACGACCAGGTCGCGGCCGCCGCGCTGCTGGGGGGCGACCGCCCCGCCAAGGCCCTCGCCGCCGACCTCCAACGCCGACCGCGCCGCCGCCAAGGCCCTCGCCGCCGCCGATGTCACCGAGTTCCAGCACTCCTCGGTTTCCAGCGCGTCCAGAAGCCGCTCCTCGAGTTCCTCTCGGCCGTCTACGTGCTCCTCTTGGCCGTCTGCGTCCAGAAGCCGCTCCTCGAGTTCCGAAGCGGCCCGCACCTCCTCCTCCACAGCACGGCAAGCTCGGGTCGGCCGACGGTGACGCGCACCGCCGCTTCCTGCAGGGCAACACAGAGGGCGAGCTCGTCCCCATGCTCGGTTGGATCCCGCCGCTGCCGGTCAACCAAACGACCGCGGACCGCGGGGCTGTTTTTTTTTTAAAACCTGAAAACGATATTCTGTGGCGCACCGTTACTGAGTGCGCCACAAAATAGCCACTATTCTGTGGCGCACCAGGTGGTGCGCCACAGAATAGCTTATTTTGTGGCGACTATTCTGTGGCGCACCACCCATGCGCCACAGAATAGGTTTTTGGTGCGCCACAGAATAGGTTTTCTGTACTAGTGCCTCCGCGGGCGCCGGCAGCTCCTCCGCCGCTCCAGGTGCTCCGCCGCCGGAGGGCTACAACCCCGAGCATTTCGGGGTCACGCTCGGGCCGGAGGACTTCGTCTCCGACGAGCAGACGGAGCACATGATGGCCGCGGCGTTGCTGCGGTCCCAATACGAAGTGGAGGAGAAGGCCGCCACCGCTAAGCTCAACGCGGTGGTCAACGAGGGGCTCCTGCAGCAGGCACTGGTCATCAGCACGCTCCCGCCCACCATCGACCTCGTCACCGACTCCGACGAGGAATGAATCTCCTCCGCCGCTGCGTCGTCGCCGCGCCCATGGCTCCGGTGAGGAGCCGCATTTTGCCCACTAGGGTTTTATCGGCGGCGACCTAGGCTAGTGTAGTGATATAGGGTTAGATCGCCTATATTATTTTGTGTAGAAATCATCTGCTGGTACTGTCGAAATATGAACTCTTTGTTTCCGCGAAATTTGAAATGTCTAAATCGCGGAATTGCAGTTTGCGTTTGCGGGTTCTGTTTTTCGCTGCACGAAAACTAGAGCAAAAACACAAAAAACGTGACCTGCAAAATGCTTTTGCGGTTTCGCCTTTTGCGGGTTCTGCTAGAGATGCTCTTAGCCGCTTGCTGTTTTTTTTTTTTTTGGTTTTGAGAGCATTTCCACTCGGGTCGCCCAAACGGCCACCCAAACGCCTTTGGGGCGTGCCGGACGGAATTTCGCTCCCACTCGCGGCGCCCAAACTCGAATTGTGTCCGGCGCGGCCCAGTTTTCGGCCCGGCACGCCCAGCTCACGCCGTCAAATTGGGTACGCCTCGGACGGCCCCGGACACTCCGGCGCGCGACGCCACGTCTGCCTCCGACGCGCGGGCCACACCTGTCAGCGGCACAGGCGACTTCAACCGACGTTGGTCAAAGCCGCGTGCCGCGTGGTCGCGCCTCATTTTCACAGCCGGCGGCCGCCAGTGAGCCGTCGCGTCCCACTGCGGCGGCGTCAATGCGGCGCGCCTTTTCGAGGGCAGCCGGCGTTAATGCCACCACCTCCGACGACCTTAAAAGGCCTGGCCTGCCGCTCCCAACCGCACACCTCTTCCTCGCCGTCGCACTCGCAAACCTCGCCGCCGCACCGCACTCGGAGAACATGGCCGGCACCTGGAGGCGCACCGGAGGCGCGGCGGCGAACGGCTTCGCGCTGCGCACCCTCCTCCGCGAGCAGTCGGAGGCGCTACGGGAGAACGGCTACCCGGTGCCGCCCGACATGCGCGTCGGAGGCCGTTTTGCCATCTCCGTCCGCGGGATCCCGGTGCCGCGCCCGCTGACGTGGGCGAACCGCGACTTCCACGCCGAGGTCATCGCCCACTACTAGCGGGAGCTCAAGCCGGAAGAGCGCGACGACCCGCGTTGGGACCCGAAAAACCCGGCAAACTTCGCCCGCTACGAGGCGGCGTTCTAGCGGCTCTTCGAGAAGGAGATGAGCCGCTGGGACGACCCTGGGCCGGCGCCGCGCGACAAAAACGTTGCCGGGCGCGAAGCGTTCTGGGGCGTGCCCGGGCGCACGCTCGACGCCGTCATGGAGCACATCCGCAACGGCGGATCGCTGCTCCAGACGCCGGCGGTGCCTGCTCCGCCTCCACCTCCTCCGGGAACCGATGGGCGCCGCTCTTGGTCGAGCTCATGGCGGTGCAGGCGGGCGCGGACGACGACGCCATCGCGCAGGCCATCGTCGTCCCGTCCCTCGACGACATTCCGCCGCTCGACGGGCCGGCGCCCTGCGCGTGGTCGGCGTTCGAGCACGCCAAGTCGAAGGGCGTGCCCTTCTTCGACCTCACCGGCGACGGCGCAGGACCCAGCCGCATCAAGGAGGAGGACGGCGGCGCAGGGACGTGCAGCGGCGGCGCCGACATGGAGAAGGAGAAGGACGAGGACGCCTTCAGGTGCCGCCAGTAGATTAGGTTTATTTAGATTTCATTCAAATTTGTAAAATTTCCTAAAGTTTGAATGAAATTCGTCGAAGTTTTTATTTACAAAAAACTATTTGGGCGCCGCGAGTGGGGAGCGACGCCGCCCAAAGACATTAGGTAGTCCGGACGGCGCCCAAACGACCGTCTGAAAGGCCTTTGGGCGACCATTTCGGCACCGCGACTGGAGACGGAGCCACTTGCAGCTGAGTGGGTGGTTTCTACAGTTCATCATCGTGTGCCGAGATTGAAGTGGCAACAGGATGCTAACATTTTGATTGAGTCAATCGGTTCATGATTAGAGCTGTATCATTCTCCAGCACCGCCGGTCGACAAGCTGTCGATCGTTGGTTACGGTCCGGGTACCCTGGTTCGGACGACTCTCCTCCACGAGCGAACAGACTCGCCGTTGGACCTGTCTAAACAGTAGTGAAGCAAGCGGATTTGGAAAAGATCAGTTCTTGCCCAGCTAGCTTGATGATTCCTGCCTGTCGTGGGGTTATCCCTTGAAAACATGCAACTTAAACCTAATAGTGTCGCCAGACCACGGAAGACTAGAAGAAAGATGTAGTAGTAGTTGTATTAGTCTAGCATTTTCATTGCATTTTCGTGCAAGCACGTTTCATCGTTTCCAGAATCTCATACACGATCGGATCGGACAAACAAATAGCCGCCCATGGTTGGGCTGGCCATGGTATGCATGGGTCCATACAGATACCGCGTCTGTCTGTCTGCGCCCAATGAATCCAAGTAAGTAAATTATCCACAGTGGCGAGGACACGTCGGCATCAATGGCAGGTGGCAGGTGGAGTAAGGGAAGCCTCGCGGGAGCCAGATCCAATCCTGCACCTGCAGCAGCAGTACAACATTCAAAACACGCCCATGCCTGTAGGGATCATCACGTCCTTGCCGAGAAACAGCTGGCCGCTTTGTCCAGGAGCAGCGGCGCCAGCCGGGCCGACCGACGTCCGGGAGAAGGGGCAGCTGAGAGTGGGCCGTACGTGCGTGAGTGATGGACTGATGGTGGTGTGAGTACCGAGTCTGACGATTGTCAGTGGCCTCTGTCTGTCTCGTCCATGGCGCGGCGCGCGTACGTTTCTTCCTTCCCTCCGGCCGACTCGACCGGCGCTGGGAATGGGATCGATCGTCGCCGACGAGCCGTGCTCCACGGTGCACGGCAGGAAAACGTAGGAAAACAACGTGACTGAACTTTCGCGGCAAACAAAATCACGGCCATAAAATACATGTGCTCCCTCGATCGTATTCGTACCTGCGCTTAGTAATGCGATACATTCTGAGTCAATAGCACAGGGACTACGTTGGTGATTATGCATATCCTGCGAAAATACACATCGGAACAACAAAATTATAAAAGCACACGCAAATTTTCAAACATGGCTACTCCCTCTGATTCTAAATTGACGACACATAAATGGGGATCACAGAGAGTAATAAAATTATACTACTACCAACATGGACGAGCTACGCGAATATGTTCGTCACCTCGTTCCATATCAACAATGTCAATTATACTACTACCAACATGGCCATCTACCACCATGCAACTTTACCGCAGCGGGGCGCTGGGTTTATGTTAGATCGGTCTTGACCTCCATGGCCATCTACCACCTCACGCCGCTTGTGATCCCACCCGGGATGGTGGAGAGCTTCGACAAGCATGAGAGGGCCTTCCTTTGGGCCGGCACGAACAAGGTCTTGGGTGGAAAATGTAAAGTTAATTGGGAGACCGTTTGTTGACCTACCGACCTTGGTGGATTACGGATCTTGCACCTCGAGAAATTCTCCAGTGCGTTGCGCCTTCGTTGGCCTTGGCTTGAGTGGACGACTCCGGAGAGAAACTGGGTGGGCCTCGGAAACCCATGTAACAAGATGGATATGAACCTCTTCTATGCGGCCACGACCATCTCGATTGGACACGGAAAGAAGGCTAACTTTTGGCATTCGGCTTGGTCGAATGGGAGGAGGCCAAAGGAGGTGACGCCTCTCATCTGCAACATTTCCAAAAAGAAGAACATCATGGTCCAACAAGCTGTCCTCAACCATGCTTGGATCGGTCACATCAACCTCGAAGACGGACTCTCCCTCGAGCACATTCAACAATTTGTCAACCTTTGGACGTTGATCCAAGACAATCATTTGGAGGAAGGGGTGGACGACACAATCAATTGGAACTTAACCGCCAATGGGTCCTACTCCTCCGCTTCGGCCTATAGGGCCCAATTCCTTGGCGCTTCATCAATAAACCTACACCCAGTGATTTGGAAGGCTTGGACACCCTCGGAATGCAAAATGTTCGCTTGGCTTGTGCTCCAAAACCTGATTTGGACATCGGACCGCCTTGCGCGTCGCGGCTAGCTCAATTGTGGCGCTTGCCCCCTTTGCTCAGCTGCCCCGGAGACCGCGGTGCACCTTCTTTTCCAATGCCGCTACTCCAAAAGGATCTGGCGAATGGTGGTCATTTGGGGGTGCCTAATCTTCACCTCCAACCGGACGCGTGGGATAACTTCAACTCCGCCAAGTCTTGGTGGACCTCTACCTTCGCCTCCCAAGGCTCTCCGAAGAAGGCGGTGGCCTCTATCCTAATGCTCGTTTCTTGGGAGCTATGGAATGAGCGTAATGCTAGAGTCTTCCGCCACCTCCGGCTGCGCGTTCGGTTAATATGGTTAATTCGGTTCGGTTTATACGGTTTTTTTATTTATACGGTTTCAATACTTCGGTAAATACGGTTTTGTATGAGAATACGGTTCGGTTTCGGTAATAACCATTTAATTTCGGTTCGGTTTCGGTAATAACCAAATTAACCTAAGTTGACGCGAATTTTAAAATGACAATTTCTTTTTGTGGCCATATATTACAAAATAACGGAATAGACTATAAAACTAATAGGCATATGATCCAAAGTAACCAAATAACCCATAAAGTTAATAAAAGTCTATACAAGTAGCAAATCACATGCTACAAGTAACCCGTAAAGTTAATAAAAGTCAATAAAAGTAGCAAAATAATAAAAGTTAATAGGCATTTCGGTTTTTTTGGTTAACCATTCGGTTTTCGGTTATTAACCGTATTAACCGCAAGGCATATGGTTAGCTATTTTACTAACCGTAACCTTAACCGGAAAACAAAATAACCACAATTTCGGTTCGGTTTCGGTTTTTTCAGTTCGGTTTCTCGGTTTTCGGTTAACCGTGCACAGCCTCACCGCCACCACCACTCCGCCTCGCTTACGGTTTTCGCTACCATAAAAAAGGAGGCCTCCCTTTGAGTTTTGGCCGGTGCTAGTTTCTTGGGTCTTCTAATGCCGCGAGAGTAGTGGCTTTATTTTGGCCTTTGGCCGGTTCGGATGTAACCTAAAAACTTTTAAAACTCTTCTATATTAATGAAAAGGCAAAGCTTTTGCCCATTTCAAAAAACAAACAAACAAACATCAAGCATCCGATCCGAGTGCTCAAAGAGAAACAGAACTACAAGTTCTGGTCGGTCTTAACTTTTCTACGTGGCTCTGCGTCAAAAAAAGTAAGAAAAAGGGAAACAACATGACTGAACTTTGACGGCGTCTTTCAGCAAACAACATCACTGCTAATTTTTTCAGAATACATGTACTTCGTCGTACCTGTGGTACTACTGCGGTACATTCTGACAATAGGTAGACGTTGGCAACCGGTCCTACTAGTACTGTACGTTGTAAGGCCAGCCGATCAATGCGATTGAATGTGCATCCACGCTCCCATGCACGGGACTTGGATGAGTATTTAAACTCGTATACTAATTTACCGTATTCAATGTATCGTACGTACATATCGGCACTATCGCTTCGTTGCTGCATGATTCGAGCGGTCACTACTACCGGCTAGTTTTCTGATTAATCCCGATGCATATCCTGTTGAAATGCACGTCGATCGTCGTGAAATTTGTAAGAACCAATTAAAAACCACACGGAGAGTTTTCAATTATAGCAAACAAAACTATACTGTTACGTACCTCTGCCTTCAAATGTAACCGTGCTTCCAAACTTGATAAAACGCTACTCCCTCCGATCCGTAAAATCTTTCGTGACAAAGCAACGTAGTTAGTATAGGTCCTATGTGTAACCTCTGACTCTTTTTACAGATCGGAGGGAGTATTACAAATAGCTCGTGCATGTGCAATAGCCCTACCATAACTATTGGCCTATAGCCTGGACCTAACCACAAAACACACGAATTCAAACCTTGTTAAAGGTAAAACATATATTATACTATAATTTTGTACGATAAATACCATATTATCTTGGATGCTTAATCAAGATATGTCTTCAAATATTTAGTGGTCAAGGTTTAACACATGAACTGCCCATGTAATTTATGCCCCTTATATTCCCAAACGGAGTGGATACAAGAAATAATAACATGGTCGTACATTCAGCTAACCAGGCTATTATTTTTCCTATTAGATAAAGCAACTAGCCTCTATGGATCCTTTGAAAGTTGGTAAACTAATAATGAATCTAATCAGGAGCTAGCAAACTTTACGTACTTGACATGGTCGCGGACCGTGATAAGTCCAAAACGTATCTATAATTTTGATTGTGTTATGCTACTTTTATATTATTGCTACATGGTTTAATGTGATTAAATATCATTTTATAGCATTTTCCTGAACTAACCTACTAATGCAGTGCGAAGTGTACGTTTCTGAACTAGCATTTTCATGTTAGATATAGCCTGGACCTAACCACGAAAACTACGAATTGAAACCTTGTTAAAATTAAAGTATATATTATGCTATAGTTTCGTAAGATAACTACGATAATATTATTCTTGGATTCTTAATCAAGGTATGTCTTCAAATATTCGTGGTCAAGGTTTTAACATAGTCTTAGGTATGTCTTCAAATATTCGTTGTCAAGGTTTTAACATGGTCTTACACTCAGCTAAACAAGCTATTATTTTCCTATTAAATAGAGCAACTAGGCTCTAGAGATCCTTTGAAAGTTGGTAAACCAATAATGAATCGAATACAGAGCTAGCAAACTTTACGTACTTGACATGGTGGCACACCGCATATATATAGATTCGTTTCCAGATGAATCGAATACAGAGCTAGCCTGGACCTAACCACAAAACACACGAATTCAAACCTTGTTAAAGGTAAAGCATGTATTATACTATAATTTTGTACGATAAATACCATATTATCTTGGATGCTTAATCAAGGTATGTCTTCAAATATTTAGTGGTCAAGGTTTAACACATGAACTGCCCATGTAATTTATGCCCCTTATATTCCCAAACGGAGTGGATACAAGAAATAATTAACATGGTCGTACATTCAGCTGACCAAGCTATTATTTTTCCTATTAGATAAAGCAACTAGCCTCTATGGATCCTTTGAAAGTTGGTAAACTAATAATGAATCTAATCAGGAGCTAGCAAACTTTACGTACTTGACATGGTCGCGGACCGTGATAAGTCCAAAACGTATCTATAATTTTGATTGTGTTATGCTACTTTTATATTATTGCTACATGGTTTAATGTGATTAAATATCATTTTATAGCATTTTCCTGAACTAACCTACTAGTGCAGTGCCAAGTGTAAGTTTCTGAACTAGCATTTTCCTGTTAGATATAGCCTGGACCTAACCGCGAAAACTACGAATTGTGACCTTGTTAAAATTAAAGCATATATTATGCTATAGTTCCGTAAGATAACTACGATAATATTATTCTTGGATGCTTAATCAAGGCATGTCTTCAAATATTCGTGGTCAAGGTTTTAACATAGTCTTAGGTATGTCTTCAAATATTCGTTGTCAAGGTTTTAACATGGTCTTACACTCAGCTAACCAAGCTATTATTTTCCTATTAAATAGAGCAACTAGGCTCTAGAGATCCTTTGAAAGTTGGTAAACCAATAATAAATCTAATACAGAGCTAGCAAACTTTACGTACTTGACATGGTGGCACACCGCATATATATAGATTCGTTTGCAGATGCGTAAAAATGCCAACGCGAAGTGTGAAAAACAAAATTTTCATCACCACTACAGAAACCAGAGAAGTGGCGACATACAAATAGAAACATTGAGTGATATGAGCAACACGGAAGTGAAATCTAATAGAAACGGGAGGCATCAGAAGTTTGCATTACCGCAAATCAACTTTTTTAGGCTGTGGAGAAGGAGCCCATAAAGCGGGGTAGCAGTGTATCATAGCCTAAACTCCGAGAACCTGTACTACTCGGCCTTGGTGCCATCTCGACAAGGTCGCTCGACCTTTGGAGGCATAATGATAGCTTGGGGCTCACGATATCTTCGGCAGGACACGAGAACAAGAGTGTTAGCATGGAGTAGATACAAATGATTATGTAACCGGTGGCTTAAGGACCAGAATGTCTTCGTTGGGGATAGGAGGACTAACAGAGCAACCATGGAGTAGAAAGAAGGGTTATGTTATGCTTGGGTAGTTGTGCTTAACATGGTTTGGATTAATTGGGCCTAGGCTAGAGTGAGGATCTAAGTGTGAGATTATCTTAAAATATACCTCCATACATAACCCCTAAAAGAATATTGCATGCACTTTTGAAGAAGAGACTAAAAGAAATACTAGTCCCCATGTTTATTCACTGATACAATATTTAGTTAAGAATATGAAAAATCATTGTGCAAGCTTCATTTAGTATGTATGTTTAATGTTACAGCTTGATCTTAACATGTTTGCATGACTAATCGATCGATTGTTTGCATACTAATAATATCACATTCAGAACACATATGTTGTTCAGAAATTTAATGAAACTTGTGTTCACAAATGTTATCTTGTTGTAGCTAATTACCCCCATTGATCATTTTTACGAGATCAGCCACAAAAAGACATTGACACTAGTAGTTTCAAATCTTAGTTAAACTTTAAAACATTGGTCATTTTAAAGAAAGTTTACCATGCAATATATTTTGCATTTGGTTGGAAATTATATAATGGTACTAAACACTCTCACATGATATATATTAGAAGATACCCTGCGCGTTGCCGCAGGCATTATAGTATGTATGTTTTGTTATAAAAAATATATAATTTGTGTGAAATAAAAATGTAATATAGAGTTTGAGAGGTATTCAGTACTACATGGATCAAAATGTCTTTAAATACTTTGTGTGACACCTGTTTAGTTAATTTACCGAATTCAATGTAACGTGCGTATATTCATATTGTAGCTTCATTATTCCATTGTTGCTGCATGATTCAAGCGGTCACTACCGGCAAGTAGTTGCTGACTACTCTTGATGCATATCCTGTGAAAATGCACATCGTTCTGAAATTTTGGAAGAACCAATTTATAAAACTCAACAAAATTTTCAAATATCACAAATTATATTATTCTTTACTACTAGGGAAGAGCTATGCCACTATTTTTGTCATCTAGTTATGTATCAAGAATGAAACCAGATTTGTGTGTCCCCCACATGACAGTGAGGTCGGGTTCCATTATATGGATGACCACGAAACAACAGATATCAAGCATCCAAGTGCTAACAAAAAACAAAACTAGAAATTATGGCCGCTCAAAGCTTGCTATCAAGTCTATTATGCAACAAGATTACACAACCATTGTTTACGACCCTTGGCATTGGCAGAGCACCATACTGAAAATGGGGTGCAAATTTCAAATCGCAAAACCTTCTTACAATAAGCTAGAGCAAGACAAAGTAGGATCGTTATGTCACAAGGTGTAGCAAAAAAACGCACAAGATCAAAAGCCGTGCATCTCGGTGGTGCTCAAAGCCAAAACACCAAACGATGAGTTCGCATGAAATTCCCAGAATAAAAATGTTGGAGTTGACCATTAGTTGCGAACTTCGACCGATTCAATAATATTCGAGACGAGACAAGTTGTGTTATGGAGATGTATTAACACATATATTTTGCCGTGCTTCTTGACTTGATAAAACGCTATTACAAATAGCTTATGCAAAAGCTAGCGATTGCTACCATAGCTGTAGCCCAGACCTGACTGCAACAACACGAACTAAGACTTTTATAAAAATAGTAAAATCCTATATTATACTACTAGTTTGCAAGATAAATACGATAATATTATTCTCGGATGCTTAATAGTTATATGTCTCAAAATATTAGTTGTCAAGCTCTTAACACATGAACTGCCCATGTAATTTGTGCCCCTTATATTTCTAGATGGAGTGAGTACAACATTCAATTAGCATGGTCGTACATTCAACCAACCAAGCCATTATTTTTAAAATAAATAGAGCAACTAAGCTCTAGAGATCGAGATCGTTTGAAAGTTGCTAAACTAATAATGAATTGAATCAGAAGCTAGCATACTTTACATACTTGACCTGGTGGCGGCGCACCCCATATATATTCGTCTCCAGATGTGTAAGAACGTCAAAACGAAAAGTGAAAGAAAAAATCTCATCACCACTATAAAACCAGAAAAGTAGCGAGCAACGAGAATGGAAACATTGAGTGATATGAGAAATTTTGAAGTCTGAACTCGAGTAGAAACGGGAGGCATCAGAAGCTTGTATTGTCGCGCATCAGTTTTCTTTGGCTGTGGTGACGGATCCCATAACGCAAGGAGGAAGTGTCTAATTGCATACCTTGAGAGAACTCCTACTGACGGTCGTGACAAGCTAGCTCGACCTTTGAAGGTGTAATTGATGGCTTGAGGCTCAAGACGTATTCGTCAGGACAAGACAACAAGTTGCGTGACAACACTGAAAACATGCCCACGCCTATATGGATCATCACATCCTTGCGAACACACAGCTGGTCCCACGGAGCTCCTATACAGCGCTCGTAGCGCTGGTTGGCGAGCCTACGCGTACCTTCCTCGATGGAACGATCATTCGTGGGCTTGGCCCATTTTCTGTTTTACTGCTTCGTTCGCTTTTGCTGATGAGCAAGCGTACTCGAGTGTACCTGTACAAACAACTTGGCCTAAAAAAAACCTTACAAACAACTTTCTCAAAAGAAAAAGAAAAAACTGTACAAACAACGAGCATACTTTCTGTTTCAGACACTAGCCTACAATGATCATACTAGTTTCATGTTCATGCCTATTGTTTGTTGCTTCAGACAGCGTATTACACCGTGAGAACACTGAACATGAAAACCAAAAAATTAATAAAATAGTGAACCAATTTCAGTGAACGAAAATATGTAATGAACAATTAATTTTGAACCAATTTCGAAAATAGGCGATGAACAATTTACTTTGAACCAATTTCAGTGAACGAAAATAAGGTGATGGACAATTAATTTTGAACCACTTTCGGTGAATGAAAATAAGGCGATGCACAATTAATTTTGAAGCAATTTCAGTACGAAAATAAGGAGATAAACAATTAATTTTGAACCAATTTCAGTGAACGAAAATAAGGCGATGAACAATTATTTTTGAACCAATTTCAGTGAATGAAAATAGGCAATGACCAATTTACTTTGAACCAATTTCAGTGAACGAAAAAAGGCGATGAACAATTTACTTTGAGCCAATTTTAGTGAACGAAAATAGGCGATGAAGAATTTACTTTGAACCAATTTCTGTGAACGGAAATAAGGCGATGAAAAATTAATTTTGAACCAGTTTCAGTGAACGAAAATAGGCGATGAACAATTAATTTTGAATCAATTTCAGTTGAACGAAAATAGGCGATGAACAATTTACTTTGAACCAATTTCTGTGAACGGAAATAATGCGATGAACAATTAATTTTGAACCAATTTTCGGTGAACGAAAATAGGCGATGAAAAATTAATTTTGAACCAATTTCAGTGAACGAAAATAGGTGCTGAACAATTTACTTTGAACCAATTTAAGTGAACGAAAATAGGCGATGAACAATTTACTTTGACCCAATTTCAGTGAACGACAATAGGCGATGGACAATTTACTTTGAACCAATTTCAGTGAACAAAAAAAATCGATGACTGAACTTTGATGGCGCCTTTCAGCAAACTAAATCACTGCAAATTTCACTGCAAATTTCTCCAAATACGTGTACTCACTGTGGTAGTACTGCGGTACATTGTGACCACGGCCTCTTTGATTCAAAGGATTTGCATAGGAATATTGTAGGATTCAAATCCTCAGGAATTTTTCCTATGATACTTGTTTGATTCATAGGATTGAATCCCATAGGATTTTTTCCTATGGAATCCTTTGCACTAGTTCCTATAGGAATTCTAACATCCACTCACACCTCCTTTTCAAAATCCTTTGCTTTTCTTGTGATGGAATCAAACAAAGATTGATGCATGTGAAATCCTATAGGATTGAAGTGGGCATGACATTACAATCCTGCAGTTTTCCTATTCCTGCGTTTTTCCTATCCTGCGAATCAAACAGGCCCGACGTTGGCGACCGGTCCTATGTTGTAAGGCCAGCTGATCAATGGGATTGAATGTGCATCGACGCTCCCAAGCACGGGACTTGGGTGAGTATTTAAACTCGTATATTAATCTACCGAATTCAATGAACATACGTATATCGGCACTGTAGCTCCGTTGCTTCACTGTGGCTGGACGATTCGAGCGGTCACTACTTACTACTGTAGCTAGTTGCTGATTACTCCCGATGCATATCCTGATGCACATCGTTCTGAAATTTGGGAATAACCAATTTATAAAATCACACGGAACTTTTCAATATAACAAACAAAATTATACTACTTCTACCAGGGAAGAGCTATGCCGATATGTTCGTCACCTCGTTCCATATCATTAGGTTTCCCCCGAACGACAGTGAGGTCGGGTTCCCTTTCTCATGGATGATCACAGAACAACAAATATCATGCATTTGAGTGCAAAAAAGAAACAAAAACTGTAAGTTCTGGCCGCTCAAATCTTGTATCGAGTCTACTTCATTTGAGTGCTAAAAAAAAACAAAAACTGTAAGTTCTGGCCGCTCAAATCTTGTATCGAGTCTACTTCCACAACAAGATTACACTGTTAATGTTTAACGAAAATGGGGCGCAAACTTCATATCACAAAACCTTCTTACAGTAAGCTAGAGCGAGACAAAGTAGGATCAATATGCTATGAGGTGTAGCACAACTGCAAAAGATCAAAACCCGTGTATCTCGGTGTTCGAAGTTTATGGCGTCTCCGGGAAAGCACCAAAATTTATTTTTATATGAATCTATTTTTTGCATCCTATGAAGAGACTGAACATTGAACTCATGTGCGGTTGTTTTGTCTCGACGACGAGTTCAAAAGAAACTCCCATTTAAGAAAAATGTAGGAGTTGTCCATTAGTTGCGAACTTCGGCAGATTCAATACTTCGAGACTAGATAAGTTGTGTTATGGAGATGTATTAGCACATATATTTCACTCTGCTTCTAGACTTGATAAAACACTATTAGAAGTAGCTTGTGCGAAAGCTAGTGATAGCTACCATAGTTATAGCCCAGACCTGACTACAAAAACACGAATTAAAACCTTTTTTAAAGTAGTAACAGCATATATTATACTAAAAGTTTGCAATATAAATACAATAAAATTATCTCAGATGCTTAATAGTTATATGTCTCAAAATATTAGTTGTCAAGTTCTCAAAATATTAGTTGTCAAGTTCTTAACACAGGAACTGCCCACGTAATTTATGACCCTCATATTTCTAGATGGAGTTAGTACAACATTCGACTAACATGGTCGTACATTCAACCAACCATGCTATTTTTTTTCCAATAAATAGAGTAACTAAGCTCTAGATCGAGATGCTTTGAAAGTTTCTTGTGACCTAGTGGCGCTCCGCATATATATATTCGTCTCGATGTGTAAGAACATCAACACGAAAAATGAAAAAAAAATCTCATCACCACTATAAAACCAGAGAAGTAGCGACTAACGAGAATGGAAACATTGAGTTATATGAGAAATTTCAAAGTGTGAACTCCAATAGAAACGGGAGGCATCAGAAACTTGTATTGTCGCACCTCAATTTTCTTAAGCTGTGGCGAAGGAGCCCATAACGCGAGGGCGAAATGTCTCATTGCCTAAGTTGAGAGAAGTCCTACTGTTTTGCATCTCTGCTGTCGCGACAAGCTATCTCGGAGGCGTAATTGATGGCTTGAGTCTCAAGACATCATCGGCAGGACAATACAAGAAGCTACGGTAGAACATTCAAAATACGCCGGTGCCTGTAGGGATAAGCATATCTTTACGAAATACAGCTGGCCCCTTTGTCCAGGAGCAGCGTTGCCGGCCGGACCGACCGACGTCCGGGCTAGGGAGTCGCAGAGCTCGGAGTGGGTCTCGTCTCGTTCATGGCGCGCGCGTACGTTTCTTCCTTCCGTCCGGTCGACTCGACCGGCGCTGGGATCGATCGCCGCTAGCTTGCTTAATGGCTTCTGAACGACGAGCCGAGGCCTTTCAGCAACAAAACAAGAAGGAAAACAACACGACTCTGCGCAACAAAACAAGAAGGAAAACAACATGACTCAACTTTTACGGCGTCTTTCAGCAAACAAAATCACCGCTGATTCCTCCCCAAAAAAGTTTGAGCTGAATTTCATCCGAATACTTGTACTCGGTAGTACTAGTACCTGTGGTAGTACTGCGGTACATTTGAGAGCATCTCCAACCGGAGCCCCCAAATTTGGCCCCAAAGTGTCCGCGGACACGCCCGGACGTGTCCGCGGACACTGACCGGACGACCCCATAGTTGGTGCTCTACAACCACAATGTTCAAATCTTGATACCCAAAACATGCAAGCCATGCACATCCATCACAGAGCTAGTTTGCACGTCCATCACAGAGCTAGTTTGGAAATAAATAGTTCAAATCACCTTATTACAAATAATTGTATCTAAACAAATAAAAGTAGCCGAACATAAGAGTTGACATTATTCAGACACAAATCAATGCAAATTAAAATTCACTCCTTTCCCATGAAGACATACATATGCTCCACTAGATCATTGAGTAGTTGGGTGTGCACAAGGTTCTCTCAGATATTTCGTTCCAAACACCTTCACGACGGCGTATGCAAAGTGCTCCATAGCCTCGATGCATGTACTCTCTCCCATACGGACATACTCGTCTATGGCATCCGCGGCTTTTCCATAGGCAAGCATTCTCAAAGCAGCGGTGCATTTCTGCATAGGAGAGAAGGATAGTTTTCCGCAGCAATCATACTTCAACTTGAAGTAATCATCATACTTGTATTGTATGTGCGCGAATAGTTTGAGCTCATCCGGAACCGACGTCGAAAAAACCACTCATGAAAGACCGGCTTCAGACACTTGAAGTAATCATCATAGAGATCTCGAGCGCCTTTGAGCCTGTCACGGGCCACGGTGATCCGCCCCTTAATTGATCCTTGAAGTTAAGAACATGCTCTTCCATCTTCTCCATTTCCTCTTGAATGCTCATCGACATGGCGGCCTCCTCGTCTCCGTCGTCAAACATGTCTTCATCACTGGACCCGTCGATGAACTCCTTGTAAACCAACTCATCCATGGCCGAGTAATCGTACTCCTCGTCGGACGAAGAATTCATGGCTACATACATGAACACTTGATCAAAATCCGGATCCGGCATTTACACAAACACTTTGAGAGCGAGGTGGATGTCGGGCGATGCAAAACGTACCGGGAGCGGAGAGTCCAGATGAGGTTCCTCCGGCAACGGGCACCGACGACCGCAGAGGACTTGGCTGCGGACGCTATACCTTCGGGGCGGCGGCGGTTACTCCAAGGGGGCGGCGGCGGAGCAGAGTTGTGCAGCCAAACTGGACAGAGCGGAGGAGGAAAGAGGAAGAAGCAATGGGTTTCCGTCTGATTTAGGGAAAATAGGGTAGACCCACGTTGCCAGGTCCGACGTGGCGTGGCGTCCGGGGCGGCCCCAACCCGCCCCACATATGGGCTGGGTTTGGGGTGTGTCGGACCGACCGGACGTTTGGGCTGACAATAGGGGTTGCGGTTGGGTGGCGGTTTTCGGCCCAAAACGTGTCCGGCTGTCCGCCCAGGCGTTTGGGAGAGGTTTGAGTGCCATGGTTGGAGATGCTCTGACAACCTTAATAGGAGTAGACGTTGGCGACCGGTCCTACGTTGTAAGGTCAAATGATCAATGTGTTTAAACTCGTATATATTTATTTACCCCATTCATTGTAACCCGTACGTATATCGGTACTATAACTTCGTTGCTCCATCGTTGCCGCACGGGACTTGGTGAGTTTTTGAAGTCGTATATTAGTTTACCAAATTCAGTGTACCGTGTAATGAGTATAGGTACCACTACTAGCTTCGTTGCTCCATCGTTGCTGCAAGATCCAAGCGGTCACTACTGGCTAGCTGCCGAGTAATGCCGATGCAACGGTTCAAAAAAATAAATCCCGATGCATATTCTGTAAAAATGCACATCGTTCTGAAATTTCAGAAGACCAACTTATAAAAGCATGCTGAAATTTTCAAATATAGCAACCAAAATTATACTACTAGCAGGGAAGACCTATGCATGCCCATATGTTCGTCACCTCGTTCCATATCAAGAATAAATCAATAAATAAATCCCCAACCGACAGTGAGGTCGGGTTCCATTTTACATGATGATCACGGAAGAACAGATATCAAGCATCGCAATGCTGAAAAAGAAATAAAACTAGAAGTTCTGCCCCTCAAAGCTTGCTATCAAGTCTACTTCTACAACAAGATTACACGGTCAATGTTGATGGCCCTTGGCGGAGCGCCATAATGAAAATGGTGTGCGGATTTCACATCACAAAACCTTCTTATAATAAGCTAGAGCGAGAGAGAAAGTAGGATCATTACGCCACAAGGTGTAGCAAAACCGCACAAAATCAAAAGCCGTGTATCTTGGTGCTCACAGCTTGTGGCGTCTGCGGCCAAAGCAGCAAATGCTTATTTTATATCAATATTTCTTTGTTTTTTTTATTCAGCTCATGAGCAGTTTACAACATGCAGAACAATACCCTGTAAGTTCAGGTTTTGAAGAGCTAAAGCTACGGGGCAATTGCCATATACATGAGCTGAATTAGAACAACTAAAAGTAGGCCCAGACTTTGATTGTCTTAGAGCCTGATGCGCGCAGTTATGTGCAACACCATTCAGGTCCCTTTTAATATGATAAATCTTTGGTTCCAGCTCCAACAAGATGTTCTTAAAATGAGCAATATGTTGTCTGATCTCCCAGGGCACCTGCTGATCTGTAGTCCTGAATGCTGTTGCAGCTCTAGCAAGAGTCAAGTTGTCTGTAAGAAATGTGACATGTTGAAGGTGAAGTAGGTTAGCCAATGTTGCTGCAAGGAGGAGGGCCAGAGCTTCAGCCTGCAACGGCGACCGCACCACTTCAGATGATGCCTGAATGAAGACAATGCTGCTGCTATGTTCCTTTTGCAACTGACAGAAAACTCCAAGACCTGTTTTGACCCTCCCATCTGCACCTGGAGCTTTACTAGTTTTCCATGCTGCATCAGAAAATATCTTTGATCCTTCAATTGCAAGATCTGATTTTATTGTTGATCCTTGTTTGAAGGGTAGGGCCTCCACTTGATGGTCCATATGAATATCCGGCCCATTTGTTCTGTATTGGTGATGTCCCTGCATAGAAGAATTCAGCATATTTTTTTGTTTAGTTTGGTTAGTAGAGGCTTGCAGAACATCCACCATCTCCAGGTTTTGCTTGATTGCATTCGCCATTCGATGAACTTGACTCGGGTGTCCTTGTTTCCTATTAAACAAATTGTCATTTCGAGATTTCCAAATGCACCACATAAAGGTTAAAATATTTGGCAACGTGGCGTGAGGATGGTTCATGCTTAAAAGCTTTAAAAGTAATTGAGTGAGAGAGCTGGTATCTAAAATAAGAATGTCAGTTCTAATGTACCAGGGTTCACTAAACCAAGCTGCTCTTGCAAAGTTGCAAGTGAAAAATAGATGAATTTCATCCTCCTCCATACCACATCTGGAGCAAAGCTTACTGATGTGTTTAGAAAACTTCCCTGCTCGAGCACCAGTGGGCATTGCTTTTCTAAGTAACCTCCATCCGAAAGCTTGAACTCTTGGTGTCACCTGTCTGTTTTGCCAAATTTTCCTCAGCAATTGGATGGTGTCTGGATGTACTTGTCTCGGCTTTGGCTCTCCATGTTCCTGTAAATTTTGAAGACAAGCACGATATGCACTTTTAGTATTGCATTTACCCGTGGGTGTTAGCCTCCAACAGAGAATGTCTTCATCTTGGGAGTAGATGATTGGTGTGTTCTTGATGGTTGCAGCCATGGGAAGCCGAAAAAGAGAGTCAATAAGCTGATTATTCCAAACTTGTTGATTGGGGATCCAAAGATCTTTCACTTTGGCTGGGTAAGAAAAGTTCCCCGGCTGAATGATGAGAGCATCATAAATGTGAGTCCAATCGTTACACCACGGGGTGCTCCAAACTGAAACTTGGCCTTGAGTTATTTGGTAGAAAGAATGAGCCTTGAGAATGGGAAGAATTTTGATGATGGAGGCCCAAAAGGCCGATTTCGGAGCATTTGCATTTGGGCGCCAGATGGAGGAGTCCGGAAAATATATGGATTTTAGCACAGCATGGAGGAAATCATTTGGCTGATCTGCAATTCTCCAGGCAGCCATGAGAATGAGAGCTTGATTCATAGCTTGGAGGTTTCTAATTCCAAGCCCCCCTTCATTCTTAGGAGAGCAAATGTCTTTCCAAGCTTTAAGGCAGAGGGCTCTAGAATTTGCTTCTTCTCTAACTCCGGTCCACCAAAAGTTTCTGATAATGGCTGTGAGTTTGGCAATAAATTTTTTGGAGAAGAGAACATTGGACATGTAATAAACCGGAATAGAGGCAAAGACAGATTTAATAAGCTCAAGTCTTGCAGCATGAGAAAGCTTGCCTGCCTTATAAGTGCTAAGCTTGGATTTGAATTTGTCGAAAACAAAATTGTAGGCTGAGCCTCTATCTTTGCCTGGTAAAATGAGGGGTGTCCTAGGTGGATGAAGCTCTTGTCTATGTTTGGCACAGGGAATATTTGAGTGATTGCTTGGGTAATGATTGGAGTTACATACTTGCTAAAAATTATTCCAGATTTACTCCAATTTGGGGTTTGTCCTGAGCGCCGACAAAAATCCTGCAATATGTCCTTCATTCGTGTAGCCTCCTCTACAGTAGCTTGTCCACATACCAGCAGATCATCTGCAAATAAGAGAGAGTGGATCGGGGGACAATTTGGTCCCATGGTTATTCCTGCAAGACAGTTAGCCGACATGGCTTCTTGAAGGGCAATGGACAATTCATTTATTGCGAGAACAAACAAATAGGGAGAAAGGGGACAACCCTGTCTAATGCCTCTGTTCCCGCGAAATCTCGCAAACGGTTGCCCATTGATGACAACAGAAAAAGTCGGCGAAGAAATACTTGAGTGGATCAAATATTTCTTTGTCCTGTGTATAGAGACGGAAAGTTGAACTCATATGCGGTTGTTTTGTTTGAAAAAAAAAACTCCCATTAAAGGAAAATAGTAGGAGTTGTCCATTAATTGCGGCTTGCGAACTTCAACTGATTCGATACTTCTGAACTAGATAAATTGTGTTATAGAGATGATTAGCACATACTTCCTCCATCCCGATTTAGTTGACGCAGATTTGTCTAGATACAGATATATACAAACACGTATAGATACATCTATATTTATACAAATTTGCGTCAAGTAATCCGAGACGGATGGAATATATTTTACTTCCTGACTTGATAAAAGACTAAGTAGAAATAGCTTGTGCAATAGCTAGTGAATTAAATGGCAGTGCGCCTGTCTTAAGCCTAAAAAATAGCTACCATAGGTATATCCCGGACCTGACTGCAAACCAACACGAATTAAAACCTTTAAAAAAATTAAATAATATAATATACTACAAATTTGCATGATAAATCCGATGACATTATTCTTGGATGCTTAATATTTGTATGTCTCCAAATATGAGTGGTCAATGTCTTAACACATGAACTGCCCACGTAATTTATGTCCCTAATATTTTAGATGGAGTGAGTACGACATGCAATTAACATGCACTAGTATAGATCGGGCAATTTAAGACCCCACGATCGCAGACGGATGCAGATGTCTGTGTGCGTTATCACCTATCGTTTACCCTTCGCGTTTAAAGCCGTTTGCGAGGACCGCAGGGGTGTCCCCGGCGCAAACATTCGCATACGGTTACAATTTATACAGCGTGTGCGCTACATCGCACACGGACATCGAAAAGTGACGCGTGTGTATTCAGTCGCTGATCGCACACGATTTTCCGAAGTCTGTCCGTATGAAATTCTGCTGAACTATCGCACATGATTTTCCGAAGTAAATCGTGTGCGATACATTGTTCTATTGCATACGATTGGTTTGATATTATCGTTTGTCTAATATTTTGTCTTCCCGCAATTTTCTGAAATCTCGCTAAATATCAAATACCATGGTGTTCCCGCCTTTTGCTTGAGTATAAATTGCTTCGACGGCCATGGCCATTTGTTTATTTAGGATTTGTACAATGCCACACAACACAGAAGACATGGGAGATCGGGACGGGGTACCTTCGTGGACCTCGCGCCGTCGGAGTCGGAGGAGGTTCTGCCCTCAGCGGCCGTGGCTGGGGGTAGCTCAACCAACCTCGCGCCGTGGGAATCGGAAGATATGCTGTCCACAGCGGCCTCAATCGATCGCACGTCGACTGAGGCGCAGGAGGAGCTGTCCCTAGCGCACGGAGCTGGGGCAACTTCGTTGACTTCACGGCGGTGGAGGAGCCCAAAGACAGTTACTTGGGTTCGTCATCGGATGAGCCTCTGGCCACCCCAGAGGAACTGGAGGAGCATAAGTTGGTGGAGATGTCCATCGCGTCGGCGAGGTGTGAAGAAGCATTGGTGCATTGCATGGCCGAGGAGTCTTTCGCCACTCTTCGAAAGTTCCGGGTGTGTGCGCTACTGCGCGCCAGGCAGGAGGTCAAGAAGCAGACGCGGCTTTGGATGGGCGCCGCGGGAAGGCGTTTGGCCAAGTGGAAAGCTGGTCAGTCCGGCAACCCGCTAGCCGATGTTGCCGGGGCATCAGGCTCGGGCAACTCGGTCGGCGATGATGCAGACGCCTAAAGCAACGTCAAGGGCCCCGCCGGCGACGATGCAGAGGCCTCACGCAACGGCAAGGTCCCTGCCGGCGACGAAGACGTCGTCCTCCTCTCTGACGACGACGAAGAATATGTTTAGATAGGTATTAGGTGGTTCTTATGTGTTATATATATGTAATGTGCGATTGGGATGTCCAATCTTTTTGTAGCAGGAAGGGCAAACCGTGCGTATGAATTAATGGAGCCCTTCCGTTACCAACTAATATTATCCAAATATTATTAACCAGGTTCCATTTTGTCTAGTACTCCTTTCCAGCGGCTAAATTTGGCATTTCTCCAAGTTATCTTCAATGTTGTTAAACCACAACATAAGAGCTTAATCGTGTGCAATAACAATTGCTAGACGGCTGGATGCGCCCACGGTTTCTGCGGATGAAATCGTGTGCGATACCTGCTGGCCCAGCAAGTGGAACCCTTCCATATAAATAAGGACCATACGCGCTTGACTCGTACACAGGCTCCACTCTCCCCTCTCCCAGCCGCCTCCTCTCCTCTATAGTCGCACACACGCCCTCCCGGCCCTCCGCCGCCGCATTTGGCTTCCATCGCCGCCCTACCCCGCCCGCCGGCCGACCGGACGATGACCTCGCGGGAGGCCTGTCCTAGGACGCCGACCCCCCCCCCCCCCCCCCCCCCCCCCCATGGCGAGGGGGCCGTCTTCTCGTCCACATCCCGAAGGCTAGCGCTCGTTTAGCAAGGCCATCCTCATGTTTAATATGACGGATCTTTTTTAATATATTGTTTATGCACTAGCAAGGCCGGATCTGTTAGAATAGCTAGTTTTTGTCTGTGTGGTACTGTTAGATCTTGGTATGTTATCTGTTAGAATAGGGATCTGTTAGAATAGCAACCTCTTTTATGTTTTATCTTGTCACTATGAATGTTTTTACCAGAAGGGATTTGATAGAACACATTTCATTTTATACTTGTGTAATAGGGATCTTATTTTGGTGGCACTATACAAGAAAATGAAGAGAGGGTTTATTTCCCTCTCTTGGCCAATCCGTAGTGGCTGGTAAGTGACACTAACCAGTTCAGTTTTAATGTTATTTTTATGTTTTCACCTCCGTCCATTGATGGAGATTTTTAACACATCATGCAGCAAGGAATATTTCACACACAACATATATGCAGCAACGGATGGCTGATTTCATCGAATATCTTTGCCTTGACGGTGGTAAGTGAACAATCATTTAAACTTGTTTTTGCTTTTTGTATTCATCTTGCATTGATGTGTTAGTGACTGACCTTTTGACTCTTGTTATTCACAGTAAAGGGTGTCTTGCATCGATTGTCAGAACAAGACTCAAGTGAACAATCATTTACCCGTCGAAGGCAAAGTCCGGTTCCCCAAAATCCAAAAAGATTTTGGTCAGCGGCGTATGTGTACATCAATTTATGCATCCTCTGAACCTAGCTTTCATATTCTGTGGAAAAAATGACTGCAGAGATGGACAGGTTGCGAAGATTTGGGATTAGTCAGAGATTCCCAACCCTCTGAACCTAGCTTTCGTCACGGAGACAAAGACGTAGCCAAGAAAAGTTCTTTATTTTGTGTAGGTTTAACATTTGTATAGCTAGGAATTCATACTTTTGTCGCACTGTATGAATATGAAATGTATGAATATGAAATGAATGAAACAAGGATATTTGCTACTGGATGATTCTTGTTTTTGATTTTTGCATGTGTTACAGCTGGATTCGGATGTGCTATACTGTCATTTGGATGATATAATGGAATTATGCTAGTGACTGCACCTAGTTTAGTCATGGTAAACGTGGGCGATTGGACGATAAACACAGACAATTTATTTAGTAAAACCGTGTGTGAAGCTAAGTAAAGGACACATAAAACGAAATCATAAACCAACCGTGTGTGATGCTACCTAACACACACGATTCAGCAAAAACAAACCGTCTGCGATCTTGTAACTATCGCACACGATCCATTTAATATACTCGTTTGTGAAGCTAGAGTCATCGCACACGGTCAGTTTGTCCGTGTGCTATGTGACACCCCTATCGCCCACCCATGGATAGCGACGGGCGCTATACTCGTGTGCGATGGCCAAAGTCGACCGTGTGCGTTTGCCCGATCTATACTAGTGATGGGCGTACATTCAACCAACAAGGATATTTTTTTTTCTACTCCCTCCTGTCTGTAATAAATGTCGTGAGAAAACAGCACATACAACACAACACACACGTATACCCTCTGACACTCTTCCGGATCGGAGGGAGTAATAAACTAGCACAGTGCAATTGCGAGGGCATCATTTTTAATGTTGAACTTATCTTAAATTTATAGCTTCATTTATATCAACACTTGGTTGAGATTATCCTCCTTTAAAAACCAAAAAAACGACAATATGATGTAAGAAATAGTACAGTTTTGTAGTCACTGTAAATGCAATGCTGAATAAATTACCACATGTGTAGGAAGCTTGTATAATCGTCTCTTTGATTGTGGGCGCATGGTAATTATGCTATTTCTGATACACAATATTAGTGATCATATGTGTCATTTCCACATAATATTAAATTTATGCATAGACTTTAAGCCTAGACTAAATTAAGTTAGCATGTAGTTTGGTGCGAAATTAAATCAATCCGAGGCGTTCACCTTGATAGTTCCTCGTAAAGAAATTATCAATGTTTTGTGTTTTTTATTTTTTAAATGTACAATTACAAATCTTGTGGTAATCAAACATTTAGAATAAAAAAATTGTCCCGAGTTTTCATGTTATTATATATATTGACTATCATATCTAAAAAATTATTACTGAAACTATTGTAGAATGTTTCAAAACAATGGTAGCATTATTTATATATTTTCAATTAAATCTCTCATGGTTATGGCCACCCTACGATTTATTAATTATATGTTCCCACAATATTGTATTTTTCATGACATGTTCCATGATTGTGGCGACTTGGGTGACATTATTATTTTTATTTTCTTTTGAGGTGATTGGGTGATATTATTTAATTAAGTATCTTAATGAGTCGTTGATTTCACATGTCCTTGCGAAATTTTAAATAATACATACCACATGAATTTATATGAAATGTGTTTTATAAGATGACGGAAAATATAGGAATCATGAGCCACATACATTCATCCCAACAAAAGTTATACTCAAAGAAAACTATCATTGCAATTTTAATTGATCAACACAATACAAAGTTTTTATCCTAGAAATTAAAACAGTCTCAATGGGAAATTTGCAAAAGTTTAGATTATCGCCATTTTTTGAATGCTTTGAACAAAAAAAATTCTTATATCCTTGAATAAAAAATAGGCATATCTATGTTGTGAATACCAAAGAGGTGAAGAGGAAATTTTATAACCGAGTTCTTGTGCAAGAACGTCCTATTTTCAGCTTTTCTTTTCCACTCACTTTTCTAAGTGAATATCTTCTACTTAATTACTTATATTTCTGTACTGAATAAAAATATTTAAATGAAATCTATACCATTGTAGCATGTACTCATATTTGATAGTAAAGAACACCTTTTGTTCGCTTAGTTTGAGCTACCAAAATATTCTCTCTCTGTCTCTCCTCTATCTATCTCTCTCTCATATTCATAGATTATTTTTCTCTCTCTCATATTAATCGGATTTTTTTCATGGTCTTAGAAAAACTAACATGTATAATTAAATAATTGACATGATTCATCTGTGATGACATTTTTTAAAATAATACTATATGTACGAACCAAGAAAAAACTAAAAAGGCTTATATTTAGTAACGGGGGTAGTAGTAGTCAAGCTCTTGACACATGAACTGCCCACGTAATTTGTGCCCCTTATATTTCAAGATGGAGTGAGTACAACATTCAATTAACATGGTCGTACATTCAACCAACCAAGCCATTATTTTTAAAATAAATAGAGCAACTAAGCTCCAGAGATCGAGATCGTTTGAAAGTTGCTAAAATAATAATGAATTGAATCAGAAGCTAGCATACTTTACATACTTGACCTGGTGGCGGCGCACCCCATATATATTCGTCTCCAGATGTGTAAGAACGTCAAAACGAAAAGTGAAAGAAAAAATCTCGTCACCACTATAAAACCAGAAAAGTAGTGAGCAACGAGAATGGAAACATTGAGTGACATGAGAAATTTTGAAGTTTGAACTCGAGTAGAAACGGGAGGCATCAGAAGCTTGTATTGTCGCGCATCAGTTTTCTTTGGCTGTGGTGACGGAGCCCATAACGCAAAGAGGAAGTGTCTAATTGCATGCCTTGAGAGAACTCCTACTGACGGTCGCGTCAAGCTAGCTCGACCTTTGAAGGTGTAATTGATGGCTTGAGGCTCAAGACGTATTTGGCAGGACAAGACAACAAGTTGCGTGACAACACTGAAAACATGCCCACGCCTATATGGATCATCACATCCTTGCGAACACACAGCTGGTCCCACGGAGCTCCTATACAGCGCTAGTAGCGCTGGTTGGCTTGGCCCGTTTTCTGTTTTACTGCTTCGTTCGCTTTTGCTGATAAGCAAGCGTACTCGAGTGTACCTGTACAAACAACTTGGCCTAAAAAAAAACCTGTACAAACAACTTTCTCAAAAGAAAAAGAAAAAACTGTACAAACAACGAGCATACTTTCTGTTTCAGACACTAGCCTACAATGATCATACTAGTTTCATGTTCATGCCTATTGTTTGTTGCTTCAGACAGCGTTTTACACCGTGAGGACACTGAACATGAAAACCAAAAAATTAATAAAATAGTGAACCAATTTCAGTGAACGAAAATATGTAATGAACAATTAATTTTGAACCAATTTCGAAAATAGGCGATGAACAATTTACTTTGAACCAATTTCAGTGAACGAAAATAAGGTGATGGACAATTAATTTTGAACCACTTTCGGTGAATGAAAATAAGGCGATGCACAATTAATTTTGAAGCAATTTCAGTACGAAAATAAGGAGATAAACAATTAATTTTGAACCAATTTCAGTGAACGAAAATAAGGTGATGAACCAATTTCAGTGAATGAAAATAGGCAATGACCAATTTACTTTGAACCAATTTCAGTGAACGAAAAAAGGCGATGAACAATTTACTTTGAGCCAATTTTAGTGAACGAAAATAGGCGATGAAGAATTTACTTTGAACCAATTTCTGTGAACGGAAATAAGGCGATGAAAATATAATTTTGAACCAGTTTCAGTGAACGAAAATAGGCGATGAACAATTAATTTTGAATCAATTTCAGTTGAACGAAAATAGGCGATGAACAATTTACTTTGAACCAATTTCTGTGAACGGAAATAATGCGATGAACAATTAATTTTGAACCAATTTTTGGTGAACGAAAATAGGCGATGAAAAATTAATTTTGAACCAATTTCAGTGAACGAAAATAGGTGCTGAACAATTTACTTTGAACCAATTTAAGTGAACGAAAATAGGCGATGAACAATTTACTTTGACCCAATTTCAGTGAACGACAATAGGCGATGGACAATTTACTTTGAACCAATTTCAGTGAACGAAAAAAAATCGATTGACTGAACTTTGATGGCGCCTTTCAGCAAACTAAATCACTGCAAATTTCTCCCAAATACGTGTACTCACTGTGGTAGTACTGCGGTACATTGTGACCAGGCCTCTTTGATTCAAAGGATTTGCATAGGAATATTGTAGGATTCAAATCCTCAGGAATTTTTCCTATGATACTTGTTTGATTCATAGGATTGAATCCCATAGGATTTTTTCCTATGGAATCCTTTGCACTAGTTCCTATAGGAATTCTAACATCCACTCACACCTCCTTTTCAAAATCCTTTGCTTTTCTTGTGATGGAATCAAACAAAGATTGATGCATGTGAAATCCTATAGGATTGAAGTGGGCATGACATTACAATCCTGCAGTTTTCCTATTCCTGCGTTTTTCCTATCCTGCGAATCAAACAGGCCCGACGTTGGCGACCGGTCCTATGTTGTAAGGCCAGCTGATCAATGGGATTGAATGTGCATCGACGCTCCCAAGCACGGGACTTGGGTGAGTATTTAAACTCGTATATTAATCTACCGAATTCAATGAACATACGTATATCGGCACTGTAGCTCCGTTGCTTCACTGTGGCTAGACGATTCGAGCGGTCACTACTTACTACTGTAGCTAGTTGCTGATTACTCCCGATGCATATCCTGATGCACATCGTTCTGAAATTTGGGAATAACCAATTTATAAAATCACACGGAACTTTTCAATATAACAAACAAAATTATACTACTTCTACCAGGGAAGAGCTATGCCGATATGTTCGTGACCTCGTTCCATATCATTAGGTTTCCCCCGAACGACAGTGAGGTCGGGTTCCGTTTCTCATGGATGATCACAGAACAACAAATATCATGCATTTGAGTGCTAAAAAAGAAACAAAAACTGTAAGTTCTGGCCGCTCAAATCTTGTATCGAGTCTACTTCATTTGAGTGCTAAAAAAGAAACAAAAACTGTAAGTTCTGGCCGCTCAAATCTTGTATCGAGTCTACTTCCACAACAAGATTACACTGTTAATGTTTAACGAAAATGGGGCGCAAACTTCATATCACAAAACCTTCTTACAGTAAGCTAGAGCGAGACAAAGTAGGATCAATATGCTATGAGGTGTAGCACAACTGCAAAAGATCAAAACCCGTGTATCTCGGTGTTCGAAGTTTATGGCGTCTCCGGCGAAAGCACCAAAATTTTATTTTTATATGAATCTATTTTTTGCATCCTATGAAGAGACTGAACATTGAACTCATGTGCGGTTGTTTTGTCTCGACGACGAGTTCAAAAGAAACTCCCATTTAAGAAAAATGTAGGAGTTGTCCATTAGTTGCGAACTTCGGCAGATTCAATACTTCGAGACTAGATAAGTTGTGTTATGGAGATGTATTAGCACATATATTTCACTCTGCTTCTAGACTTGATAAAACACTATTAGAAGTAGCTTGTGCGAAAGCTAGTGATAGCTACCATAGTTATAGCCCAGACCTGACTACAAAAACACGAATTAAAACCTTTTTTAAAGTAGTAACAGCATATATTATACTAAAAGTTTGCAATATAAATACAATAAAATTATCTCAGATGCTTAATAGTTATATGTCTCAAAATATTAGTTGTCAAGTTCTCAAAATATTAGTTGTCAAGTTCTTAACACAGGAACTGCCCACGTAATTTATGACCCTCATATTTCTAGATGGAGTTAGTACAACATTCGACTAACATGGTCGTACATTCAACCAACCATGCTATTATTTTTTCCAATAAATAGAGTAACTAAGCTCTAGATCGAGATGCTTTGAAAGTTTCTTGTGACCTAGTGGCGCTCCGCATATATATATTCGTCTCGATGTGTAAGAACATCAACACGAAAAATGAAAAAAAAATCTCATCACCACTATAAAACCAGAGAAGTAGCGACTAACGAGAATGGAAACATTGAGTTATATGAGAAATTTCAAAGTGTGAACTCCAATAGAAACGGGAGGCATCAGAAACTTGTATTGTCGCACCTCAATTTTCTTAAGCTGTGGCGAAGGAGCCCATAACGCGAGGGCGAAATGTCTCATTGCCTAAGTTGAGAGAAGTCCTACTGTTTTGCATCTCTGCTGTCGCGACAAGCTATCTCGGCCTTTGGAGGCGTAATTGATGGCTTGAGTCTCAAGACATCATCGGCAGGACAATACAAGAAGCTACGGTAGAACATTCAAAATACGCCGGTGCCTGTAGGGATAAGCATATCTTTACGAAATACAGCTGGCCCCTTTGTCCAGGAGCAGCGTTGCCGGCCGGACCGACCGACGTCCGGGCTAGGGAGTCGCAGAGCTCGGAGTGGGTCTCGTCTCGTTCATGGCGCGCGCGTACGTTTCTTCCTTCCGTCCGGTCGACTCGACCGGCGCTGGGATCGATCGCCGCTAGCTTGCTTAATGGCTTCTGAACGACGAGCCGAGGCCTTTCAGCAACAAAACAAGAAGGAAAACAACACGACTCTGCGCAACAAAACAAGAAGGAAAACAACATGACTCAACTTTTACGGCGTCTTTCAGCAAACAAAATCACCGCTGATTCCTCCCCAAAAAAGTTTGAGCTGAATTTCATCCGAATACTTGTACTCGGTAGTACTAGTACCTGTGGTAGTACTGCGGTACATTCTGAGAGCATCTCCAACCGGAACCCCCAAATTTGGCCCCCAAAGTGTCCGCGGACACGCCCGGACGTATCCGCGGACACTGACCGGACGACCCCATAGTTGGTGCTCTACAACACAATGTTCAAATCTTGATACCCAAAAACATGCAAGCCATGCACGTCCATCACAGAGCTAGTTTGGAAATAAATAGTTCAAATCACCTTATTACAACAAATAATTGTATCTAAACAAATAAAAGTAGCCGAACATAAGAGTTGACATTATTCAGACACAAATCAATGCAAATTAAAATTCACTCCTTTCCCATGAAGACATACATATGCTCCACTAGATCATTGAGTAGTTGGGTGTGCACAAGGTTCTCTCAGATATTTCGTTCCAAACACCTTCACGACGGCGTATGCAAAGTGCTCCATAGCCTTGATGCATGTACTCTCTCCCATACGGACATACTCGTCTATGGCATCCGCGGCTTTTCCATAGACAAGCATTCTCAAAGCAGCGGTGCATTTCTGCATAGGAGAGAAGGATAGTTTTCCGCAGCAATCATACTTCAACTTGAAGTAATCATCATACTGTATGTGCGCGAATAGTCTTGAGCTCATCCGGAACCGACGTCGAAAAAACCACTCATGAAAGACCGGCTTCGACACTTGAAGTAATCATCATAGAGATCTCGAGCGCCTTTGACCTGTCACGGGCCACGGTGATCCGCCCCTTAATTGATCCCTTGAAGTTAAGAACATGCTCTTCCATCTTCTCCATTTCCTCTTGAATGCTCATCATCGACATGGCGGCCTCCTCGTCTCCGTCGTCAAACATGTCTTCATCACTGGACCCGTCGATGAACTCCTTGTAAACCAACTCATCCATGGCCGAGTAATCGTACTCCTCGTCGGACGAAGAATTCATGGCTACATACATGAACATTTGATCAAAATCTGGATCCGGCATTTACACAAACACTTTGAGAGCGAGGTGGATGTCGGGCGATGCAAAACGTACCGGGAGCGGAGAGTCCAGATGAGGTTCCTCCGGCAACGGGCACCGACGACCGCAGAGGACTTGGCTGCGGACGCTGTACCTTCGGGGCGGCGGCGGTTACTCCAAGGGGGCGGCGGCGGAGCAGAGTTGTGCAGCCAAACTGGACAGAGCGGAGGAGGAAAGAGGAAGAAGCAATGGGTTTCCGTCTGATTTAGGAGAAAATAGGGTAGACCCATGTTGCCAGGTCCGACGTGGCAGTGGCGTCCGGGCGCGTCCGGGCGGCCCCTAACCCGCCCCACATATGGGCTGGGTTTGGGGTGTGCCGGATCGCCCGGACGTTTGGGCTGACAATAGGGGTTGCGGTTGGGTGGCGGTTTTCGGTCCAAAACATGTCCGGGCTGTCCGCCCAGGCATTTGGGAGAGGTTTGAGTGCCATGGTCGGAGATGCTCTGACAACCTTAATAGGAGTAGACGTTGGCGACCGGTCCTACGTTGTAAGGTCAAATGATCAATGTGTTTAAACTCGTATATATTTATTTACCCCATTCATTGTAACCCGTACGTATATCGGTACTATAACTTCGTTGCTCCATGTTGCCGCACGGAACTTGGTGAGTTTTTGAAGTCGTATATTAGTTTACCAAATTCAGTGTACCGTGTAATGAGTATAGGTACCACTACTAGCTTCGTTGCTCCATCGTTGCTGCAAGATCCAAGCGGTCACTACCGGCTAGCTGCCGAGTAATGCCGATGCAACGGTTCAAAAAAATAAATCCCGATGCATATCCTGTAAAAATGCACATCGTTCTGAAATTTCAGAAGACCAACTTATAAAAGCATGCTGAAATTTTCAAATATAGCAACCAAAATTATACTACTAGCAGGGAAGACCTATGCATGCCCATATGTTCGTCACCTCGTTCCATATCAAGAATAAATCAAAATAATAATAACCACATGGCATATGTGGTGAGCAACCCAAACAAAAAAAAAATCAAAATAATAAATCCCCAACCGACAGTGAGGTCGGGTTCCATTTTACATGATGATTACGGAACAACAGATATCAAGCATCGCAATGCTGAAAAAGAAATAAAAGAGCCCAAACCGGCCAAATCGACAATCGCCTAAAAAAACAGTCAAGCGAGAGGCTCCCGCGACCATGGCCGCGCCCAGGGACGGCGCCGCGCCGCCTAGCTGATCTCCCAGCTCCGGCCTCCTCTGCGTCTGCTCTGGCAAGATCCGGAGTCCTCTCGGCGCCCTCTTCCCGCCCAGCTCGGAGTCTGGGGCCGCCGTCGCCGGGGTCGTCGCTGAGCCCGACATGTGAGGTGCTCGGTTTCCACCGCGTCCGTGGGCTCCGTGCGCGGTCCCTGCCGTCGGGCCGCCTGCTCCTTCGTCCTCGTCATCGCCGCTCCGGCCGGCCGGCATGCTGCCGCCGCCTCCGGCAGCCTCTCTCGCCGGGCTGCCCGCGGGTGGAGCTCTCGAGGCCGCAGCCACGTCCTCTCCGCCTCGGATGCCCGCTGTCAAGCCTGCTGCGGCCGCCCTCGCTCGTCGCAGGTCGGGGCCTGCCGTCATCGTCCCCGAGCGCTCTGGCAACCTGATGGTGTGCCCGCCGCTGCCGCCTAGCTCCGGACCCCCACCCCACCACTGGCCCCTCCCGGTGCCCGCCGCCCTGACGCCCTCGACCGCAATTTCTTTGCGCCCTCACCAGATCCCGCCGCCGCCGCCTGCCGTCGTCCCGGCCGGCTTCTCTCCCCGCGTGGTGCTGCTCACCCCGGAACCACCGCGCTCCAAGCTTCGTTCCGTGGTCGTCGGTGACCTCGGCTCTATGGCCGTCGGGCTTGTGGTGTCGGAGGCGCAGCTGGAGGGGACGACCGGGATGGCCTCCAGCGTGGATGAGGAGCCGGAGCTTGCTGGTTGCGCCATCAATGTTGCGCCCGCTGCCTCCGTTTGCGTTCCTGCGACCCCGGCATCCACGCAGAGCGACGCTATTGGCCTTGAGGTTGGTGGGCGGCCTTGGCAGGTGGTTCAGCATCGACAACCCCGGGTCCCCGCGCCTTCTTCTCGCCCACCTGCCGACCGGCCGCGCCGTCAAATTCCTCGGCACCTTCGCGGACTCTGCTTCAAGTGCTTGCAGAAGGGGCACTTCATCGCCGAGTGCACGAACCAGATTTGCTGCCGCCGTTGCTCTCGCTCGGGTCACAAGGAGAAGGAGTGCCACCGCGAGCGGGACTCTGGGCAGCTCCAGCAGGTCGGCCAGGCTCCCCCCTGCTCCGCGTCGCCTGCAGCTCAACCGCGCCGCCCTCTGGACCTCTCCTGGGCTTCTGTGGCTGCGCCTCCCACTGCGCCTGCTAGTCCGGCAGCTCCGCAGGCCGGGATGCTGAAATCTTCCTTCGATGAGCAGGCAATGCTGCTGCGGGCGGAGCTGCGTGGCATGGTCGCGTCGCAGCTTGAGGAGGTGGCCGCTTTGGAGCTCAAGAGGACGGAGGCTGTGCAAGGCTTGTTGGCGATATTTGGGAGTTTGTTGGAGCGGGCTGAGATTGCTCTAGAAAGGCTCTTCACGGCACCGGGTGTTGTGCAGACGTTTTCTACACCGCCTCCGCTTGCTGGGATCGGGGTTGGCTGTGCGGACGGTGGTTCTGAGCCCTTAGGTTGCTACTCCCCTAGGAAGGGGACCAGTCCGGTGGAAGAGCTCTTCCATGAGATTGCTGGCATGATGTCGGGATCATCCAGCGACGATCGACGCGGCTGCCGCTTGGGCCGAGAAGAGATTATGCAGGAGATACATGTGGAGCTTCCACAGACAGTGACAGGGGAAGTGATCTCTCGACAGGAGATGCTCGACGGTGCGTCCTGTGAGGGGGGCACGTCGACATGGGGGAAGAGGCTGAGAGGGATGATGGGGAGATGCAACAGATGAGGTCTGGCCTGGCAGACCTGCGAGAGCAGGTGGTGGTGCTGAACGACGAGGAGGTGAGCATCGACGACCCCGGCGTGGGTGCCGTATCGCTCGCCGATCAGGGTGTGGCCGGGCAGCAGCTCGACAACGACGTCCTCATGCCGGCGCAAGCTGGCTTTGGTGAGCAGGACCTGGAGATGGATGCACCTCTGTGCCCCTTGTCGGGCTTCCTTGCCCGGGTCGTGGCGCCGATCGAGGTCTCCGTTTTGGGCACGCCGGCCACGGCGCTGGTCCACGAGAAGCAGGTGGAGGCGGTGTCTGTGCGGAGGAGCGACAGGTTCGCCAAGCTTCACCCAGAAGGCGTCAACATGGAGCAGCTGGCCATGGAGGCCGTGGCGCGACGTCTCGGCTCGCGGCCTGAGGAGGACAACACCTCTGAGCGCCTGCGGCAGGATTACTTGGCTCTGTGGGGTGACAAACCCCTCACGGACCAGGCGGTGGCGGCCATCGATGACCTTGTCCTCTACGTGAAGAAACCCAAGAAGAAGATGGTGTCTGGGACCGGGGCGGCGCGGCAGAGGCCGCCGGAGATTGCCTAGATGACAGCGGCTAGCGGAGCCATCATCCTCTCGATGTGGGGGATATGGAAGGAGAGGAACCAGAGGTGTTTCTGCAGCGCGGAGACCCCTTCAACGGAGGTGGCAGATTTGGTGCGGGAAGTGATGGCGTTGCGGGCTTTCGCCCACACGGTTCCGGGGGACTTTTATTTTCTGTTTTTGCATGTAGAGGGAGTTTTCCCTAACCCAAAATGTTGTACATAACCATCTATTCTATCTAATCGAACGGCGGATCCGACCGCCTTAAGCCTCAAAAAAACAAAACAAAAAGAAATAAAACTAGAAGTTCTGCCCCTCAAAGCTTGCTATCAAGTCTACTTCTACAACAAGATTACACGATCAATGTTGATGGCCCTTGGCGGAGCGCCATAATGAAAATGGTGTGCGGATTTCACATCACAAAACCTTCTTATAATAAGCTAGAGCGAGAGAGAAAGTAGGATCATTACGCCACAACGTGTAGCAAAACCGCACAAAATCAAAAGCCGTGTATCTTGGTGCTCACAGCTTGTGGCGTCTGCGGCCAAAGCAGCAAATGCTTATTTTATATCAATATTTCTTTGTCCTGTGTATAGAGACGGAAAGTTGAACTCATATGCGGTTGTTTTGTTTGAAAAAAAAACTCCCATTAAAGGAAAATAGTAGGAGTTGTCCATTAATTGCGGCTTGCGAACTTCAACTGATTCGATACTTCTGAACTAGATAAATTGTGTTATAGAGATGATTAGCACATACTTCCTCCGTCCCAATTTAGTTGACGCAGATTTGTCTAGATACAGATATATACAAACACGTATAGATACATCTATATTTATACAAATCTGCGTCAAGTAATCCGGGACGGAGGGAATATATTTTACTTCCTGACTTGATAAAAGACTAACTAGAAATAGCTTGTGCAATAGCTAGTGAATTAAATGGCAGTGCGCCTGCCTTAAGCCTAAAAAAAATAGCTACCATAGGTATATCCCGGACCTGACTGCAAACCAACACGAATTAAAACCTTTAAAAAAATTAAATAATATAATATACTACAAATTTGCATGATAAATCCGATGACATTATTCTTGGATGCTTAATATTTGTATGTCTCCAAATATGAGTGGTCAATGTCTTAACACATGAACTGCCGACGTAATTTATGTCCCTTATATTTCTAGATGGAGTGAGTACGACATGCAATTAACATGCACTAGTATAGATCGGGCAATTTAAAACCCCACGATGGCAGACGGATGCAGGCGTCTGTGTGCGCTATCACCTATCGCTTACCCTTCGCGTTTAAATCCGTTTGCGAGGACCGCAGGGGTGTCCCCGGCGCAAACATTCGCATACGGTTACAATTTATACAGCGTGTGCGCTAGATCGTACACGGACATCGAAAAGTGACGCGTGTGTATTCAGTCGCTGATCGCACACGATTTTCCGAAGTCTGTCCGTATGAAATTCTGCTGAACTATCGCACAGGATTTTCCGAAGTAAATCGTGTGCGATACATTGTTCTATTGCGTACGATTGGTTTGATGTTATCGTTTGTCTAATATTTCGTCTTCCCGCAATTATCTGAAATCTCGCTAAATATCAAATACCATGGTGTTCCCGCCTTTTGCTTGAGTATAAATTGCTTCGACGGCCATGGCCATTTGTTTATTTAGGATTTGTACAATGTCACACAGCACGGAAACCATGGGAGATCGGGGACGGGTACCTTCGTGGACCTCGCGCCGTCGGAGTCGGAGGAGGTTCTGCCCTCAGTGGCCGTGGCTGGGGGTAGCTCAACCAACCTCGCGCCGTGGGAATCGGAAGAGATGCTGTCCACAGCGGCCTCAATCGATCGCACGTCGACTGAGGCGCAGGAGGAGCTGTCCCCAACGCACGGAGCTGGGTGTAACTTCGTTGACCTCACGGCGGTGGAGGAGCCCAAAGACAGCTACTCGGGTTCGTCGTCGGATGAGCCTCTGGCCACCCCAGAGGAACTGAAGGAGCATAAGTTGGTGGAGATGTCCATCACGTCGGCGAGGTGTGAAGAAGCATTGGTGCATTGCGTGGCCGAGGAGTCTTTCGCCACTCTTCGAAAGTTTCGGGTGTGTGCGCTACTGCGCGCTAGGCAGGAGGTCAAGAAGCAGACGCGGCTTTGGATGGGCGCCACGGGAAGGCGTTTGGACAAGTGGAAAGCCGGTCAGTCCGACAACCCGCTAGCCGACGTTGCCGGGACATCAGGCTCGGGCAACTCGGTCGGCGATGACGCAGACGCCTAAAGCAACGTCAAGGGCCCGCCGGCGACGATGCAGAGGCCTCACGCAACGGCAAGGTCCCCGCCGGCGACGAAGACGTCGTCCTCCTCTCTGACGACGACGAAGAATATGTTTAGATAAGTATTAGGTGGTTCTTATGTGTTATATATATGTAATGTGCGATTGGGATGTCCAATCTTTTTGTAGCAGGAAGGGCAAACCATGCGTATGAATTAATGGAGCCGTTCCGTTACCAACTAATATTATCCAAATATTATTAACCAGGTTCCATTTTGTCTAGTACTCCTTTCCAGCGGCTAAATTTGGCATTTCTCCAAGTTATCTTCAATGTTGTTAAACCACAACATAATCGCACATGGTTTATTCTTAGAAAAAACGTGTGCGAATATTACTTTTTACCACAAACTAATCGCACACGGTTTTCCCTGAGCTTAATCGTGTGCGATAACAATTGCTAGACGGCTGGATGCGCCCACGGTTTCTGCGGATGAAATCGTGCGTGATACCTGCTGGGCCCAGCAAGTGGAACCCTTCCATATAAATAAGGACCATACGCGCTTGACTCGTACACAGGGTCCACTCTCCCCTCTCCCAGCCGCCTCCTCTCCTCTACAGTCGCACACACGCCCTCCCGGCCCTCCGCCGCCGCATTTGGCCTCCACCGCGGCCCTACCCCGCCGGCCGACCGGACGATGACCTCGCGGGAGGCCTGTCCTAGGCCGCCTACCCCCCATGGCGAGGGGGCCGTCTTCTCGTCCACATCCCGAAGGTTAGCGCTCGTTTAGCAAGGCCATCCTCATGTTTAATATGCCGGATCTTTTTAATATATTGTTTATGCACTAGCAAGGCCGGATCTGTTAGAATAGCTAGTTTTGTTGGTGTGGTACTGTTAGATCTTTGTATGTTATCTGTTAGAATAGGGATCTGTTAGAATAGCAACCTCTTTTATGTTTTATCTTGTCACTATGAATGTTTTTACCAGAAGGGATTTGATAGAACACGTTTCATTTTATACTTATGTAATAGGGATCTTATTTTGGTGGCACTGTACAAGAAAATGAAGAGAGGGTTTATTTTCCTCTCTTGGCCAATCCGTAGTGGCTGGTAAGTGACACTAACCAGTTCAGTTTTAATGTTATTTTTATGTTTTCACCTCCGTCCATTGATGGAGATTTTTAACACATCATGCAGCAAGGAATATTTCACACACAACATATATGCAGCAACGGATGGCCGATTTCATCGAATATCTTTGCCTTGACGATGGTAAGTGAACAATCATTTAAACTTGTTTTTGCTTTTTGTGTTCATCTTGCATTGATGTGTTAGTGACTGACCTTTTGACTCTTGTTATTCACAGTAAAGGGTGTCTTGCATCGATTGTCAGAACAAGACTCAAGTGAACAATCATTTACCCGTTGAAGGCAAAGTCCGGTTCCCCAAAATCCAAAAAGAATTTGGTCAGCGGCGTATGTGTACATCAATTTATGCATCTTCTGAACCTAGCTTTCATATTATGTGGAAAAAATGACTGCAGAGATGGACATGTTGCGAAGATTTGGGATTAGTGAGAGATTCCCAACCCTCTGAACCTAGCTTTCGTCACGGAGACAAAGACATAGCCAAGAAAAGTTCTTTATTTTGTGTAGGTTTAACATTTGTATAGCTAGGAATTCATACTTTTGTCGCACTGTATGAATATGAAATGAATGAAACAAGGATATTTGCTACTGGATGATTCTTGTTTTTGATTTTTGCATGTGTTACAGCTGGATTCGGATGTGCTATACTGTCATTTGGATGAAATAATGGAATTATGCTAGTGACTGCACCAGTTTAGTTATGGTAAACGTGGGCGATTGGACGATAAACACATACGATTTATTTAGTAAAACCGTGTGCTAGCTGCCGATGCATCGGTTCAACAAAAAAATCCCGATGCATATCCTGTAAAAATGCACATCGTTCTGAAATTTGGGAAGAACCAATTTATAAAAGCATGCGGAAATTTTCAAATATAGCAACCAAAATTATACTACTAGCAGGGAAGACCTATGCACATATGTTCGTCACCTCGTTCCATATCAAGAATAGATCAAAATAATAAATCCCCAACCGACAGTGAGGTCGGGTTCCATTTTACATGATGATCACGGAACAACAGATGTCAAGCATCGCAATGCTTAAAAAGAAATAAAACTAGAAGTTCTGCCCCTCAAAGCTTGCTATCAAGTCTACTTATACAACAAGATTACACGGTCAATGTTGATGGCCCTTGGCGGAGCGCCATAATGAAAATGGTGTGCGAACTTCATATCACAAAACCTTATTACAATAAGCTAGAGCGAGAGAGAAAGTAGGATCATTATTACGCCACAAGGTGTAGCACAACCGCACAAAATCAAAAGCCGTGTATCTTGGTGCTCACAGCTTGTGGCGTCTGCGGCCAAAGCAGCAAATGCTTATTTTATATCAATATTTCTTTGTCCTGTGTATAGAGACGGAAAGTTGAACTCATATGCGGGTGTTTTGTTTCAAAAAAAAAACTCCCATTAAAGGAAAATAGTAGTAGGAGTTGTCCATTAATTGCGGCTTGCGAACTTCAACTATTTCGAAACTTCGGAACTAGATAAATTGTGTTATAGAGATGCATTAGCACATACTTCCTCCGTCCCGATTTAGTTGACGCAGATTTGTCTAGATACAGATATATACAAACACGTATAGATACATCTATATTTATACAAATTTGCGTCAAGTAATCCGGGACGGAGGGAATATATTTTACTGTGCTTCATAAAAGACTAAGTAGAAATAGCTTGTGCAATAGCTAGTGAATCAAATGGCAGTGCACCTGCCTTAAGCCTAAAAAAAATAGCTACCATAGCTATATCCCAGACCTGACTGCAAACCAACATGAATTAAAACCTTTTTAATAATATTAAAATAATATATTACACTACAAATTTGCAAGATAAATCCAATGACATTATTCTTGGATGCTTAATATTTGTATGTCTCCAAACATGAGTGGTCAATGTCTTAACACATGAACTGCCCACATGCAATTAACATGGTCGTACATTCAACCAACCAGTATATTATTTATTCTAATAAATAGAGCAACTAAGATCTAGAGATCCTTTGAAAGTTGGTAAACTATTGATGAATTGAATCGGGAGGTAGCATACTTTACATACTTGACCCGGTGGCACACACCATATATATTTGTCTCCAGATGCGTAAGAATGCCAACGCGAAGAGTGAAAAACAAATTTCTCATCACCACTTTAAAACCATAGAAGTAGCGATTGACGAGAATGGAAGAAATATTGAGTGATATTAGAAATGTGAAAATGTGAGCTTTAATAGAAACGAGAGGCACCAGAAGCATCTATTACCGCACATATATATTTTTAGTCTATGGTGAAGGAGCCCATAACGCGGGCTGGAACTGTTTCACTGCCAGAGTGGACATAACTCCTACTATTATGCCTATGTGTCATCGCGACAAGATAGCTCAACCTTTGGAGGCGTATTTGATGGCTCAAGTCTCAAGACGTCTTCGGTAGGTCAAAAAACTAAGGGCTGCTATGATTCATAGGATAGGAAAAATGTAGAAATAAGAAATCTAAAGGATTGGAGTGACATGTCTAATTGAATCCTATGGGAATAGAGATTCTCTTTGATTGTGTGAAGGAATTTTTCCATGAGGTTGGACCTCATGCTTTCTTCCTATAGGATTTGTGCTACAAGATTCCTATAGAAATAATTCCTATGGGATAGGATCCTATGAATCAAACAACTTCAATAGGAAAATTTTCTATAGGAATCAATCCTCCAAAAATCCTACCATATTTGTTTGAATCAAATGGGCCCTAAGCAGTGTTACCATGAAGTAGAGACAAAGGATTATGTAACCAGTGGCTTAAGGGTTAAAACGACTTTGTTGGAGCGGGAGAACTAGCGACGCGACCATGGAGTAGAATGAAGAATGTTGTGCAAGGGTGGTCGTGCTTTACACTGTTTAGTTACATAGGGGCTAATTGGGCCTATGCTTGAGTGAGGATCTAAGCGTGAGATTACCTTAAGAGATACTTCCTTACAAAACACCTAAAAGAATACTACATGTAATTTTGAAGAAGAGACTAAAAGAAAATAGAATCCCTATATTAAGTCAAAATATTAGAATTAACTGTGCAAGCTTCATTTAGTACGTTGTAACGTTGCTGTTTGATCTTAACATGTTTGTACAACTAATCCATCGACTTTTTGAATCCTAACACTGTCACGTTCAATAACAGAGGTTTAGCGCATCAGGTTTAGAACTTTATCAAATGTTATGTTCACAAATTCTATTAAGTTTATAGCTAACTAACCCTAGTGAGCACTTTTTTTATCAGATCGCCCACAAAAAAGACATGAACACTAGTTGTTTCAAAGCTTAGTTGTTCATAATAGAGAGCCTACATGATTATACGTTCATTTTCATATGTGTGTTTTGTACTATTATTCTCATTTTTTTAAGGTGACCATTTATGCAGCCGATTTCCAAATGTTTCTCACTTCTTTAACCTATCTCACTTGTATTGGCCATGCACTAGTTTATCACCATTTCATTTTGATCTTTTGATGGAACATGTAAACTTTAATATTTTGAGCTTTAATTTGATCAATCATTTATAATTTTTCGTACAAGTTGGTGTATTTTTCATATTTCCTGGCACTGATAAAATGCGTTACTAGGAAAAAATAGCAGAATTCTAGACTAAATGCTCCCGAAAAAACCATTGATTCACGGGGAAGCATCAAGAATTACTTTTGAAAACCAAAGCATTGAATGTGAAAAATGCACATCGTTCGAAAAATCGAAAGAATCAATATTTCCAAAGCACATGAAATTAAAAAGAAAAACATCATCATATATAATACCTAACAAATATGCTACAGAAACACATGCCATGATTTAGCTAGTGATATTGATTCGATAGTAGATGTTGATATTTTTTCTATAAATTTGTCCATAAATTAAAAAATAATCACTTACTATAAAGCATATATGTCTTACATTTTAGAGAGGATTAAGCATTTATAGTGACCGGAAAAAGGTAATAGTATGAAAAATACTTCTTGAAAATCTATGCTTATATTTCCACGTTCCTGATTTAAATATTTAAAACAATATTGGTGGACTTAGTTCAAATATTGACCCAACACATGTCCATGATGATACCATTTTGTTAATTGGAGAGATTATTTTGTTAGCCAGATGTTGTTTACTTTTTATAGGTTATTGCTCTGTAAGCTCTTTATTACGAAAGAGAAAGCACAAAAGGACACAAACCCTTATACTGTCAAAACGTAATTGTATGTTCACCGCACTTCATATTCCTGACATAGCAAATTGGATTTGAATTTGGAGAAACCTGGATATTTTAAGGTTTGGAGAAATATATTAAGGTTTCAAAAATATTTTGAAAAAACTGTCCACTTTTTCAGCTTACATTGCCCTCACTAATGTATCACCACTGTCTTTTCTTGACCATGCACGGATACGCCGGTCTAGCGCCATTCAAATACTCACTTTTGTGGCACCTGAAAAATAACCTTTTAACTTTATATTTTTTTTCGAGGAAGACGGGGGGGATTACTCCCCACCGGTTGATATTATAACTCGAAAAGAGGGCTTGGGTGCCCTTACAAATGTTTTAGGTGAATACATCAGGGGGTTGAGGAGAGAGAAAAAACGATAAGCTACATAACCGAAGTGTTCAAGAGGAACGCACGCAGGCGCTCTAGGGCACTTCGGTCAGCGGCAGGGAACCGCCCCGACCAAGTAAGGAGGTCGTCGGCAGCACGGCGAATGATGTCGGGGGGGAGACAGTCTTGGCGTTGAACACCAAGTCGTTCCTGGCTTTCCAGATGTGCCAGAGAATCGTGGCGAGGCCGGCGTGCCACACATGGCCCGGAGTCGGAGAAGGCGGCGTCATGGTCCAGAATGAGCTATCTGGAGGAGTAGCGTGAACCTGAAGAATGCTCCATACGTGTGCGGCGGGGGCACAGTCGAAGAAGAGGTGGCGACCTGTCTCTTCAGCACCGCACGCCTCGCATGCCGCAGAGGGGGCGCAGTGCTTGTAGAACAGGTTGGCTCGTGTGCTGAGCCGTCGATGGCGGCGAGGTAGGAGAAGATCTTCACCTTGGTGGGGATGCGGAGGCTCCAGCTGATAACGGCGTCGGAGTCGATGGCACGGGGGGTTGCCAGCATCCTGTAGGCGGCCCTGGAGGAGAACATGGGCCGGGTGCCATGGCAGTTCGTGGGGGAGTCCATGAAGCGGCGGTCCGCCCCCACGCGGAGCGCCGTGGTGCCGATGATGTCCTGGATCTCCTCGAGCTCAGCGGAAGCGACGGGAGAGAGGCGCGGCTGCAGCTCAAGCCCGGAGGTGACGACAGTGGCCACTGTCGCATGAGGGCGGGTGACGTGGGAGAACAGCGCGGGGTAGCGGCGATAGAGCGGGAGACCTGTGCGCCACTTGTCCATCCAGAAGGAGCAGCGGGATCCATCACAAAGCGAAACACGGGTGAGAGCACGGTAAACAGGCAGGCAGTAGGCAACAATTTTGTCGAGGAAGGAGGGGGCAGTGGATCTATCTCCGAGGTCCCTCGCCAACCGATGGAAAAACCAAGTCTTCCATGGAAGATCCCCCGGCTGGTGAAGGCGGTCCACGAAGTGAAGCAGCAAGCACAGGTTCTGTCTGCGGAGATCCCGAATCCCGAAGCCACCAACCTGCGTAGACAAAACAACTCTGTCCCAAGCTATTAGACAACGAGCACCCGAACAAGAGTCTGTCCGGTCCAAAAAAACGCACGACGCCTTTTATCGATGGCCTCAATCACACCAACAGGGAGGAGGAAGGAGCACATGAAGTAGGTGGGGAGGTTGTTGAGGACCGAGGTGCACAAAACGAGTCGTCCTCCTGCAGAGAGGAGGGAGGCGCGCCAGCCGAGAGACGTCTATCGATGGAGGAGATGAGCGGGGCGAAAGCGGCGGCATGGAGTTTGAGAGGGGAAAGGGGGAGACCGAGGTAGGGTGGGGGAAGGACGAGATGGGGCAGCCTAGGGAAGCGGCAAGGGTAGGGACTTGGGCAGCGTCAATATGCATCGGGATGAAGCAGGATTTATGGAAGTTGATTGTGAGGCCGGTGGCGGCGGCGAAGTCGTCGAGTACCCGCTTGAGGCAGGATACCGATGCTAAGTCGCCTCGGCAGAGAATAAGTGTGTCGTCAGCATACTGGAGGACCGGGCAGGGCTTGTCGGGGTCGAGGGGGTGAGAGAGTCCGGAGAGAAAGGCGCGTCGGATCAGCTGAGGGAGGACGTCTCCGGCGAGATAAAAAGATAGGGGGAGAGGGCGTCTCCCTGGCGCAGGCCGTTGCGACATCGGATCCAATTCCCGGGACGCCATTTAAGATGATTGAGGTGTGACTGGAGTGAAAGATATCAGTCATCCAACGACACCATTTTTCGTCGAACCCGCGAGCACGGAGGATTGAGACGAGGCTATCCCAGTTAACCGAGTCAAAGGCCTTGCGAAAATCGATTTTGAAGATAACGGCGGGGCTCTTACTGATGTGGCAACAACGGACAAGGTCAGCGGCGTAGACAATGTTTTCAGAGATACGGCGGCCCTGGAGGAACCCAGTTTGATCAGCATCGACGAGAGAGTGGATGGAGAGTTGGAGCCTAGAGGTGAGCACTTTTGTGATAGCTTTCATAAGGCAGTTTTGGAGAGAGATGGGGCGGAAGTCGGAAGGGGAGGTGGCGGAGTCGATCTTGGGGAGGAGGACAAGGAAGGCGCGGTTGATGCGAGAGAGATCGATGGAGTGACTGTGAAAGTCAGCAAACATCTGAAGAATGTCAGGGCGCACCAGGTCCCAGAACTTGACGAAGAAGGCAGGGCCAAAGCCGTCAGGTCCAGGACTGGAGTTTCTGTTCATGTCGTGGAAGGCGGCTCGGATTTCTGCTTCAGAGAAAGGGTCGAGAGGCCAGGTCGAGGCGTCGCACCAGTACTATAAAGATCGTTGATATCAAAATTCCAGGAGCATGGGTGGACCGTGCCAAGCAAGGAAGAGTAGAAGTTTTGCAGAATCTCCGCTTTGCCATGGTGGTCAGTGGTGGAGACCCCATCAACCTCAAGAGAGGGGATGAGATTCCGCCGATGACGGTGGTCGCGGAGGCATGAAAAAAGGCGGTGTTCTCGTCCCCCTCAATAGCGTGGCGGATTTTCGCTCTGGTCTTCCAGAAAACAGTGTGTTCGCGATAGAGGTATGAAGGGCGCGGATGGTAAGGGTACGAAGGCGTTTTTCTAGGGGGTGGAGAGGGCGGCTCTCTTCGAGGACGTCGAGGAGCTTAATGAGAACGCGACAGTCATTTTCCCGTTGAGGAGAGCGGCCATGAGCTCTTTTCCACCTTTTGCAGAAAGCTCGACAAGAACTAAGGCGAGCAACTAGACGGGCAGTGGCGTCGGGGCGAGAAGAGGAGTTCCAGATGTGCGGGATGCGAGCGACAAAGGCCTGCTGGAGGTTCCAGGTGGGGTCGAAACGAAAGATGAGAGATTGGGGAATTTTTGTAGAGATGGTTGCGGTGAGAGGGATGTGGTCGGAGAGGTCACGCGAGAGGGAGGTGAGATTGGAGGAGGGGAAAAGGGCGTTCCAAGCTGTGTTGATAAAAATCCGATCAAGGCGAACCAAGGTGGGGGTTTGTCTACCGTTCGACCAAGTGTACCTGCGGTCGCGAAGGGGGAGCTCAATCAGGGCCAGATCGTTGATGCAGTCATTAAAGAGAGTGGCTTCGGCCTGGTTAAAATTATCGTTGTTACGGTCCAGGGGGTCGCGGTAAAGGTTGAAATCACCCGCAATAAGCCAGGGGGTGGACACGCCCGGGTCGTGGGAAGAGAGAGAAAGGAGGAAGGCGGATTTAAGGGCATGGGTACAGGGAGCGTAGACATTTGTGATCCTAAAACTAGAACCGTCGGAGTTGATTTTAAGGTCAGTTGAGAGGATGTGTGTGCTGATCAAAGTGTCCACTAAGGTGAAGATGTTGTGATCCCAAGCGGATAGGATGCCTCCGGAGGACCCGATCGCGTCGATTTTAGAAAAGGAACGGAGGTTGGGGGGAGGAAGGACCTAAGTTTAGCGTCGTCTGGTTGTCAAGCTTTGTTTCTTGAAGCGCAATGATATGGGGACGGCGGCGGCGATATCCGAGTAAACGTTGGAGCACTTGACTGCGTCACCAAGACCACGCAGGTTCCAGGTTTCAACAAGGAAGGACAGATCGATCATGGAGAAGCAGCGTCCACCTCGTCGCCGGCGGCCAGCTCGTCTGCATCAACACCGCAGGAAGACCAAGGTCCTGCAGGTGGCGGAGCGAGAGGAAGGCCGGGATGCCCGAGTCGAAGCCTGCCGCACTAGCAGCGGACTGGAGGCTGGTGGACGCCGTGGAGGTGTCGAAGCGGCCGGCACGAGCAGAGGCCAAGGAGACAGCATCGACATGCTCGGCCGGGGCCTTGGAGGCGATGCGGGAGCTGCGCCGAGTTGGCAGGGGGGCCGCTGCGCGAGCAGCCCGGACCGCGGAGTCGGCGGCATGCTTGCGGCGCACGCGCTGCTTGCGTGCGACATCGTCGTGCTCCTCGCCGCTGGCCGCTAAGACTCGACTGCGCGTCGTCCGTGTCGCCGCCAGACAGAGTGGAGTCCGGCGCGGGGAGGGTGGCCTCTCCGGCCGAGACCTGGGGCACGGCCATGGCGTCCAGGGGCTCAGGCGTGGCAGCAGCAAACACGGGGACGGCTGCATCAACAGCATCTTCGGGCTCGGCCAGACCAGCAACATGAACGGGAACGCACGCGGCAGCAACTTCCTCGGGCTCGGCAACCAGGGCGTGGCGTCGAGCATGGGAGAGGCGGGGGAGGGTGAGGAGATGTAGCGCAAGGGCGGCAACTCACATCCTGGGCTTCGGTGACCGGAGCGGCCGCAGGCGGCGCAGCGGACAGGATCCCGGCAGTCGCAAACTAGGTGGCAGGCGGCGACGCAGCGGAAGCAGAGCTTCTTCCCACGGACGGTGGTGAAGACTCGAGTTCTCCGGCGAGTGGGTTGGGGAGGAGCCGAGCGAAGCAGCATATCTCTGTAGGAAGGGGGCTGGGGGGAGGGGGGAGGGGAGTCGTTGGGGATGTCAGTGACCGGGCGGCGCGGGGTGGAAGGGAAGGTCTCGTCAGCGCCAGGGGATAGTCGCGTGCGTCATCGGCATGGATTTCCTCGTCCAACAGCACGGAAACGGCGGAAGGGTGAGGGCTAGACGGAGGAGAGGGGGAGAGGGGAGTATAGATAGGGGATGATGGGGCGCCGCACGCGGAACTGACAACCTCGCGGCGCGTGGGAGAGAGAGGGGCGGCCGAATGCCTGGGACGGACCAGGCAGGGTTCGTGGCGTGGCGAAAAGGGCCGCAGTTGGGCTTGGGCCAGGTCAAGAGCATGGGGAGGGGGCAGAAAGGGGCCAGCAAGCTTGAGAGCCGCATCAATGGCGGCGGCCAGGCTACGGTGAAGGACGAACTCGGATTTTCCTAAGGAGAAGCGAACCCGAGCAGTGAGCACGTCGGCGACAGATTTGGAGGCGGTGAAAGAGGCAAAAACAGATTGTTGGACACGCACAACCACGAACGAATCGGGGTGTTTGGTGAAGTTGAAATTGAGAGCATTCTTGATTCGGAAAACGTTGGTGGCGCGATCCGTAAAAGCTGGAGTGATCCAGAACGGCGCGGGGACGGAGAAAGGAGACGGGCAGAGGGGGAAAGCAGTGTTGGTGTGAAAGTTAGACAGCATCGAGTCAAGGAACGCCGCACCTGGGGTGGTAGCGGCAACGACGGCGGGTTGCCGGACCGGGGCAGCAGTGCGCGGGGGATCGCAGTCGTTGGAGCAGGAGACGGGGTCGAGATGGCCCGCGGCGTCGTTGGCTCCAGTCGTAGGACTCGCGCGAGCAGAGCCGGCCTCGAGCAACAGTCCGGTGGGCACGCCGGCCACCGACCAGGGGAGAGCGAGAGGACCTGCGGGTGGGAGGAGGCTAAGGAGGGGGAGGGATCCTAAACTGACTATGGTGGTGAGGGGCGCGAGGGCGGGCGGCGGGGCAGGGGGCGCCGGCGGCGACGGGCAGTCGCCTTCCAGGTCGCCCGCGCGCGGGGCTCCCGAAAACGCGGATCTCATCCTGGCTCTTGAGGTATGAAGAGGTTTCCCTTTGTCAGCTATTTCCCTTTTAACTTTATATGATCACGGATTATGATAAGTTTGCGCAGGGCCTCGTGTTCTTATTTCTGAACACAACTCGAAACTGTTCCAGATGCAAGATAGCACGCACCGAATGAGTGGGCAAAGCAGGCCCAGAAAATGTCAAGTGGTCAAAGCATATGGCACAGAGTGTTTGGACCGAAGGCCCAAGTGGAATATAGGCGGACTAAAAGCCCACGACCTAGTAACCTGAAAAGTTCTCGCATCCGTTTCTGTGCACCACAATTCTACGCCCTTGTGAGTGCCTTAGTGACCAGTAACCTGATACCTGAAGATGTTCCTCTGATAATTGGCTGCTGTTGCCTCGAACACTTAGGGGTCATAAAAAAAATACGCTCTATTCGTGTGCAAATTTGTAAGTACACAGGAAGTGAGCATCCAGTTGTAAAACGGAAGAGTGTTACACTTTTACTAACGCAGAGAAGTACCCGATCGAAGCCACCATCGCTAGACCCCAGAAGGCCAGCAAGGCTAGTAATTTACAGCGCCGATATCATACCGTGACTCCACGCCTTGTGGCACGGTAAGAGGCACGGCTGGCTAGCTCTTGTCTCATATAGTCTCATATCCCTCCATTGATGTGATAGCTTCCGATTCCAGTAGCGTCCACGAGAGGCCCCGAGAAGGCTGTCAGAGTTAACAGTGACCAAATTAAACCATTTTCTTCACAGCATGCGTTAGTGCCGCGTCACATTGCCTCTCACGCCGCCGACAAAGCCGCTACACTGTATCTCCGTCACACTAACCCACTGCTCCGGCGCCACTCGATCAGAGCTGCCATGGCACTCATTTGGTTCCTTCCTGCGTGGGCTGTAGGCACGATAGAAGAGAACAGACTTATGCCTCCTCGCTGGGTTAAACTGGCGTCGCTGCCAGCAGGGCGAAATCGCACGTGGTTAATATAAGTGTCGACCCATCGTCGCTCGAAAATAGCCTGTAAATTGTACCGCAACAGCAGCTACAGCCAGCGCTAACTATTGCGTTCAATGGCACATCTAGCTACATTATTGCGGCAATAGCTAACATGGCTATATCCCGGACCTGAACGCAAAAACAAGAATCAAAACCTTACTAAAAATAGTAAAAACATACATTTCACTATGATTTTGCAAGAAAAATACCATAATACTATTCTTGGATGCTCAATCTATATAGGTATGTCTCCCAATATTAGTGGTCAGGGCTTTATTTAACACATGAACTACCCACCTAATTTGTGCCCCTTATATTTCAAGGAGTGGCCGGGTACAATACAATATACAACTAACATGGTCGTACAATCCACCAACTAAGCTATTATTTTCCCAATAAATTGAGCAACTAAGCTCTAGAGATCCTTTGAAAGTTGGTAGATTAATAATGAATTGAATCGTGAGCTAGCATACTATAAAAACTTGACCTAGTGGCGCACCACATTTTTAATCATCTCCAAATGTGTTAAAACCGCCAACATGAAGGCTGAAGAACAAATTTCTCATCACCACTACAAAAACATAGAACTAGCAACAGACGAGAATGAAAACATTGAGTTATATGAGAAATGCGGAGGTGAGAACTCCAGTAGAAACGGGAGGATCGGAAGCTTGTATTCTCACACATCAATTTTGTTATACCGTGGAGAAGGAGCACATAATGCATGGTGGAAGGTTCCAACAACCTACCTTGAGGAACTCCTACTTCTGCCTCCTTCTCCACAAGCTAGATTGAGTTATCAAGGCGTAAATTATGGCTTGAGGTCATGAAGGGTTTGTATGGAGTAGAGATAAAAGGTTATGTAGCCCGTGGCTCAAAGGTTACAACGTATTCGGTTGGACATGAGGACAGGCAACACGACCATGGCGTAGAACAAAGGGTTGAAGCGCACAGGAAGTTACACGGTTTACATACATAAGAGCTAACTAGGCCTAGGCTGTAGTGAGGATCTAAGCGTGATATTACCTTAAGAAATACCTTCCCTGCATAACCCAAAAAAGGTTGCATGTACGTATGAATAAGAGACCTAAAAAATACTAGCCCCCGTGTCTATACGCTCATACAAATCAATTTTGTTAATAATATGACAAATCATTGTGCCAGCTTCATGTTGTACAATTATTTTAAGTCTTGTTCGCATGTTTGTATAACCAATTGATCCATTGTTTGAATCATAACAGTGTCACATTCAGAAAACCGATGTTTAACGCAGCAGGTTTAGGATTTTGACAAATGTTTTGTTACCCAAATGTTATTTATTTTATAGCTAATTACCCCCAGCACTAGTAGAAACATGGTCTTTTATCCCACTCAATAGTCCCCATCAAAAATCGACCCGGGACTAATGTGCTCACTAGTCCCGGGTCGGTCGGAGCCGACGCCGCACGCGCCTAATCCCGCGTCGAACGGGAGCATTAGTCCCGGGTCGTGATACGACCCGGGACTAAAGATCCTCGCGCGGGGCAGGCCGCGCGAGGATCTTTAGTCCCGGGTCGTATCCCCACCCGGGACTGCTGAGGGAGCTTTATACGACCCGGGACTAAAGCCGTCGGCATTTTTTATTTAATATGGAATAATTCATATCTTTAAATCCGTAAGTCAAAATTTAACAAATGAAATATCTAAATCGATTAGAAAAATGAGAGGAATCTAAATATGACAACTATATCAACTTTTGGATCACGAAAACGCATTTAACTAGGCAAAATTATTTTAACTCATTTAACTAGGCGAAATTAGATAGAAATTAAGAAAATTCCTAACACTTGGGGATTATCCATCAAATGTGGACTACTCGTTGTGAGAATATGAGAAATCCCTTCGGAACCATTATTTCCTATGCCATTTTGCAGCATATTTTTTGTAGTTGGTTCACAAAAAGTCATTTTTGCCACTTAGAAAAAGGAAAAATGATATCTATAAAAATAATTTGAAAAATCCCTTCAAAACAATTGTTTCCTATAACAAGATACACCTATCTGTCGAATATGAGAACTTTATCACAAACTATGCCGTGGGAATGGTTATAACTTGGTCATTTGGTTTGAAACTTATATATGTTTATACATGATAGACCTTGTTCACTTTATTTGATTTTTTTCGAAAAACGGTCAAAATGACCACCATAACTATTCATCAAAACAGGTTAAATTATCTAAAACTATCGATGTTTCTGTGATATAACCACTAGTTGTGTACCTTAAAATGATTGTTTAAAAAATTTCAGACCAAACTATCAAACACTTGTAGTTCAAAATTGGATTACTTTCGGAAAATCAACATAAAATCATTTAACTATGAGAAATTAGATAGAAATCAAGAAAATTCCTAATACTTGGTGATTATCCATCAAATGTGGACTACTCTTTGTGAGAATTAGATGGGTGCCATTTTGCAGCATACTTTTTTGTAGTTCGTTCACATACTCACTCTCGACCCACCTATCAATCATACTCGCATAAACTCAATGCCTCCGCTCTACACATGCTTGAACTTGCCGTTGGTGAAAAGGATCTTCACAAGATTCAACACCTCACCACCGCCAAGGAAGTTTGGGATTCTCTAGAGGTTCAGTTTCTCGGTAATGAAAGCATGAAGAGGATTCTCAAAACTCTTGCCCAAGCCTTTTACAATGTTGGGGCAAAGTATGCAGATGATGCTTGGGTTAAAATGAAGTATGTGAATGCTCTCATGCCATTCGAGCCCGTTGACTTGAAGGCCATACAAGGATGGCATAACTACCATGATATGACCTCAAATGGAGTTATGCAAGAGATGCAAGCCTCCAAGGTGGCAACCAAGAATGCACTGGACAACCGTGCTAGGGCCATGGGAATGAAACAAGGTCCCTCACTTGCTTTGAAGGCCCGGGTGGTGTCACTTGACAATAGTGTGGAGATTGAAGCCTGCCCAAGCAACATTGCTTCGGATGATCTTGAACAAGCCTGCCATGATCATGTGGCCCTTGCCACAAAAGCTTTCTGGAATGATCCGGCCAAGGCGAAGGCTCAAGTTGACTTAAGGAACAACCCAAGTGGGACGAAGGAGTTTGCCAACAGGACGAATACTTGCTACAACTGTCATGACAAGAACCACTTCATCGGGGAATGTCCTTATGACAACAGAAAACTACATGGTGGGAGGCTTATCCCGAAGGATCATGCACAGTTGATTCAAATGGGGTTGCCGCATTGGCCATTGCCTCCACTTCATCATCTTCCCTCTTTGAATCCCCAAATGAGAATGTCCCCACCAACACCGCTCGTTGCCTCATGACCCACGCTACCGAGGTATCACATTCATCTCCCAAGAATAATATGAATGATGCTTCTAGTCTTGAGATTAAGAAAGAACTTGTTTCTTTCGATATATGTGTGGCTAACTTGCAAGGTGACACTAAGGCACATGTAGAGTCTCTCTTGAGGCAAATTAGATGGATGCAAAAGATGATATGAATGGTATATTTGAATTCCTCTTATTTGTTTAATTGATTTAGACATTTTATTTGTCAAATTTCGATTTACGGATTTAAAGATATGAATTATTTCATATTAAATATTATTACATAATCACTTTTATTTATTCAAAATATATTATTACATAATCATTGTTATTTATTCAAATAATTTTTCAAAATTTAAACAATAAAAAGTATAACATCATGACTCAGAGGTTAATATGATAGATATGGTACTACTATCAGTAAGTTCTAACTTCCCATTTGGAAGCTAGTTTGGAAGGAACTCAAAAGTTAAGCGTGCTTGGGCTAGAGCAATTTGAAGATGGGTGACCGAATGAGAAGTTTGACTAAGGTAAGTACTTTGACTTGAGATTAAGTGTATAATTAAAAATTAAATGTGTGGCTAAGTGGAAAATTTCGAAATAGAATTAGAAATAGAACTAAAAGAACTCGAGACTAAAAAAAAATCTCTGCATAAAGTTAGTCCCGGTTCGTGTTACGACCCGAGACTAAAGATCTCCAGCCACGCGCGCTGTGCCGCGGCCACGTGGGATGGTCTTTAGTCCCGGGTCGTAACAGACCGGGACTAAAGAGGGGGGGTCTTTAGTCCCGGTTGCTCAGTCCCGGTTGAAAATCCGGGACTAAAGGCCCTTACGACCCGGGACTAAAGACATGTTTTCTACTAGTGCAGTAAGCATTTTTACTAGATCATCCACAATAGAACATGGACACTAGTAGTTTTAAAGCTTAGTTGAACTTTACAACCTTGTTCATATTAAAGAAAACTTACTTCCCACGGTATATTGCATTTGGTTTGAAAAATTTCTTAAGGTACAGAACACTCTCACAATATATATGTCCATTTTCACATGTGCCTTTTTCGCTGGTATTATCACATATTTTTAAAGATGTCCATTTTTGTAGCACATGTACGAGTCTTCTACCGTTCTATCCTTGTTGCCTCGTATTGACCATGCGCTAGAATATGATCATTCCATTTTAATTTTCTGATGGCACATGTAAACTTGATTTTTTTTATTGTAGTCTGGTAAGTTTCCGCATCGTTCGCACCTTTGTACCACATGCATAAATTGTTCTAGCGGATGGTGTATTTTCATATTTCCTAGCGTTTATAAAATGCGTCGCAGCCAACAGCTACGGCAGTGCCAACTTTTGTACCACCGCTCGGTAACCGGCTTATGGCGGTGGTCCGAGCTATCTTCTGCCCTCATTGTTGGCAGCATACTAGAAGATTCCAACATGTGTAGTCTCCTTTTGATTTTCCTATTTCGATCGTTGATCCATGTGGCCACTTTCGTCGATCCTTGAAATGTAATAATTGAATGATACAAATTTGATACTCGTTTATTTTAATGCAAAGTTGTGTGCATAATCATGATCGGCTCTTTGTTCCCATTTCGAGAAAGAATACCGGTGTCGCAGCCAGCAGAATCGCACGGGTTGAATATACATGTCGACCTATTGTTGCTCGAAAAGAGTCTGTAGATTGTACTTCAGCTAGAGCCAACTATTGTTGAACATGACAACTGATAATAAATGTGTACGTAACACCCATCACTACCTCCTGTAAAAAAAAAAATATTACTACCTTCTCGTGCCATCCAGATTTTTTCCTGTTACTCGTTCAGAGCTTTAGATAAATAAACCCCGGCTCCGGCCCTGCTTCGAGCTGGCCCGCCGCCTGCATTCTCGTAACTCGTAGGCAAGTTGCCACGGCGGGGCGTACTTCCAGATCTGCACAGTGCCGACGTGAGCGTTATCACTAGCAGGAGCAGAGCGCCCCGTACTGTTCCCTCGCAGCGCTCGATCAGGGCAGGCACGTACTAGGCTATTTTCAAATGCGCTTTTCAAAATCGTACGGGCGGATCACGTTGATGTATCAGATTTGAAACTTGTACAAGTTGTACTACCTCACGAACGGAATTAAAGTTTGAGCAACTGCAAAATTCGCTGAGCGGATCTCTGGAACGACAAGTACTGGTCCAGCCTGTGAGCCTCGTAGCCACACGCACGGGGCGCCCATAAAATTACTTAAAATTATCTCACTCACTAGCAAACATTCAAAAAAATTGATCGTCGGGCAGAGCAGAGCAGGCCTCACGTGTCCCGAACTTTGATGATTCAGAACCCACTCTCTGTCGGTCCCGTGTCATGATGCAGGCGGACACGGAATCCACCTGTCCGTTCCGTTTCACACCGCTACGATGGCCCAAACGGACAAGTCGATGGGCCGCCCAAATTAGACGGCTCTGGCGGAAAGTTTCTGTGTAGCCGGTAAGGTCCATGTCCGTCCGTCGCGTAGAGAGACTAGAGAGTTTTCCTAGCGCGTGGCCGCTCGGCCGCCGTCCTCTACCCGGCCGTCACCGCCGTCCTACTCCCCGCCCGTCGCCCATCGACTTGCTCGGCTGCTCCCCACCCGTCGCCGCCGTTCTGCTCCCCGGGCGTCGCTGCCAAGCCCCATCATCCTGCTCCCCGGACGTCGCCGCCGTCCTGCTCTCTGGCCGTCACCGTCAAGCCCCATCGTCCTGCTCCCCGGCCTACGCTTGGCCTCTCGTTCGCGTCTCGCTTCGTAGCTCGCTCGGCGCCCTCCGCGTCGCGCAGCTGCGGAGAGATGTTAGGCGCAGTGGAGGCAGCAGCGGTGGATGGGGAGAAGAATCCGCCGGAGGAAGAGGAGAAGGCTGGCGAGGGCGGCGGCACCCACATGAATCTTGACGGCAAGGAGCAGGTTTGATTTCCCTCCTCCCCCAATTAGCATCCTGATTCATCCTGTTGATTTGTAGGCTCGATCCCGTCCACCTTCTGTTATCTGAATTTATCAAACTGTAAGAAGAACCTTAGGTCCTGGAAGAAGGTGTGGCATTTCGTATGCTTATTGGTTTGGAGATTTGTGGGTTTATCATGTCACTCTAATGTATTTAGATACTATCTGCGCATGTACATGCTTGTGGTGTTACTGACTACCATCGTTCATGTACTGCATGCTGATGCAGTTTCAGAGCTGCCTTGATCAAAGCCGTTTCGCTTATTGGATTCATACTGTACGTATCCTTTCCGGCCGGACGCGATCGTTTTGTATTTATACTACAGAAGTTTCTTTGACATGGTTACTTGATGGATTTGCTATTGGTTCGTTGGTTGAATATCAAACTACTGCTGTACTCATATTTGATATGGATTCAGAAGGCGTACAAGATAATTTTGAATTGGCCTTAGTCTTGGAGCAGTTTCAGATTTGATCTGTAGGAATGACGTCTCCAATGACTATGTGATTCGTATTATCAGATGTTATGCAAGTAAACACTGGCAGATGTGATCTGCAGTTTTTGAACATTCTCTATTGTCCCTTTGCAACCTTAATAACGCGTTGCTAATGTTGTTGCAGGTTACCTCCTCTACAAGCGAGAAGACATAGGTGCCGGTTGACACAAACGAGCCAACAAGCAAGGGTGCCAATGCAGTGATCAAGAAGGATCAGACTGAAGAGCATTTGCTGGCTGTTGCAGAGGAAGATGATGACTCGGAAAAGGTGAAGCTGCAGGAAAAGAAAGTGAAGAAGAAGAGAAGTGAACTTCAGCAAATCAAGCAAGAGAAGCTGGTTAGTGATGCCAAGAAGAGCCATCTGATCGGTTGATGCACAACAGCCCCATTTGCCATGTGGTGCCGAACAAGAGCATTTGCTGGCTGTTGCAGAGGAAGATGATGACTCAGAAAAGGTGACGCTGCAGGAAAAGAAAGTGAAGAAAAGGAAGAGAAGTGAACTACAGCAAATCAAGCAAGAGAAGTTGTTCAGTGATGCACAGCAGCCCTCCATCAGAAGATAACCAACTGGTAAATACGAACCGGAAGAGAAAACAGGGTTCCACCCCCACCTCCAGCCACCGAAGCAACGAACGGAAGGGGGGCAGAACCCACGGTCTCGCCGGCGTTCACCAGAGGAAACTGACGCATTTTCTCTTTTCGGGAGCAGTTGGAGAGTTTCCTCACGCGTTGGAGATGAAAACGACAAGTACCCTCCAGTGCCAACTATTGTGTTCAACATAGGTGCAATAGACAGAGTCATCAATAGACTAATAACACACCTATATTCCCCACACAAAACAATTAATCGCACACCTATATCCCGGACATGAACTCAAAAACACGAATCAAAACCGTATTTAAAAATAGTGAAAACATATATTTTAATAGCATTTTGCAAGAAAAACACCATACTATTATTCATGGATGCATAATCCATATATGTCCCCAAATATTAGTGGTCAAGGTTTTAACACACGAGTGAGTACAATATTGAATAAACATCGTCCTACATTCCACCAACCAAGCTATTATTTTCCCAATAAATTGAGCAACTAAGCTCTAGAGATCCTTTGAAAGTTGGTAAACTAATAATGATTTGAATCATAAGCTAGCATACTATAAGAACTTGACCCGGTGGCGCACCACATATTTATTCATCTCCAAATGTGTTAAAACCGCCAACCTGAAGAGTGAAGAACAAATTTCTCATCACCTCTACAAAAACATAGAACTAGCAAGAGACGAGAATGAAAACATTGAGTCATATGAGAAATTCGGAGGTGTGAACTCCAATAGAAACGGGAGGCATAGGAAACTTGTATTCTCGCACGTCAGTTTTGTTAGACCGTCGAGAAGAAGCACATAATGTGGGGTAGAAGGTTCTCATAGCCTACCTTGAGTGAACTCCTACTTTAGTCCCCTTCGTGATAAGCTAGCTCGAATTTTAAAGGCGTAAATTATGGCTTGAGGTCTAGATCAAAGGAACTTGAAGGGTTAGCATGGAGTAGAGACAAAGGGTTAGGTAGCCGGTGGCTCAAAGGTTACAACGTCTTCGGTGGGACATGAGGACATCCAGCTTGACCATGGAAGAAGCGCACTGGAAGTTGTGCTTTACGCGATTTAGATACATAAGAGCTAATTGGGCCTAGCCTTGACTGACGTTCTAAGCGTGATATTACCTTAAGAAATGTTTCCATGCAAAACCCCAAGACGTTGCATTTACTTTTGAATAGGAGACTTCAAAAAACTAGTCCTCGTGTCTATACACTCATACAAATCAATTTTGTGAATAATATACTCCCTCCTTGCCAAAATTTAGCGCATATGGGGATTTTGTAAGAGTCAAACCATTTGAATTTTGACCAAGTTTACATATAAATAAACATCTAGAATACCAAATTAATACCATTGGATTCATCGTGAAGTATATACAATTAGTATCCAAGAAAAAGATAATTTTCACTATAAACTTGGTCAAAGGTTACACGGTTTGACTTAAAAAAACTTATATCCACTATATTATGGCAAGGAGGGAGTACAAATCATTGTGCCAGCTTCATGTTGTACTATCAGCATCACTTTGTAGTACCTCACGAATTAAGTCGAGCTACTACAAAGTTCGCTGAGCGGATCTCTGGAACGACAAGTACTGGTCCAGCCTCTGAGCCTCGTAGCCACACGCACGGGGCGCCCATAAAATTACTTAAAATTATCTCACTCACTAGCAAACATTCAAAAAAATTGATCGTCGGGCAGAGCAGAGCAGGCCTCACGTGTCCCGAACTTTGATGATTCAGAACCCACTCTCTGTCGGTCCCGTGTCAGGATGCAGGGGACACGGAATCCGCCTATCCGTTCCGTTCCGCGCCGCTACGATGGCCCAAACGGACAAGTTGATGGGCCGCCCAAATTAGACGGCCCTGGCGGAAAGCGTCCGTGTAGCCGGTAAGGTCCATGTCCGTCCGTCGCGTAGAGAGACTAGAGAGTTTTCCTAGCCCGTGGCCGCTCGGCCGCCATCCTCTATCCGGCCGACGCCGCCGTCCTACTCCCCGCCCGTCGCCCCATCGACCTGCTCGGCTGCTCCCCGCCCGTCGCCGCCGTTCTGCTCCCCGGGCGTCGCTGCCAAGCCCCATCATCCTGCTCCCCGGACGTCGCCGCCGTCCTGCTCTCCGGCCGTCACCGTCAAGCCCCATCGTCCTGCTCCCCGGCCTACGCCTGGCCTCTCGTTCGCGTCTCGCTTCGTAGCTCGCTCGGCGCCCTCCGCGTCGCGCAGCTGCGGAGAGATGTTAGGCGCAGTGGAGGCAGTAGCGGTGGATGGGGAGAAGAATCCGCCGGAGGAAGAGGAGAAGGCTGGCGAGGGCGGCGGCACCCACATGAATCTTGACGGCAAGGAGCAGGTCTGATTTCCCTTCTCCCCCAATTAGCATCCTGATTCATCCTATTGATTTGTAGGCTCGATCCCGTCCACCTTCTGTTATCTGAATTTATCAAACTGTAAGAAGAACCTTAGGTCCTGGAAGAAGGTGTGGCATTTCGTATGCTTATTGGTTTGGAGATTTGTGGGTTTATCATGTCACTCTAATGTATTTAGATACTATCTGCGCATGTACATGCTTGTGGTGTTACTGACTACCATCGTTCATGTACTGCATGCTGATGCAGTTTCAGAGCTGCCTTGATCAAAGCCGTTTCGCTTGTTGGATTCGTATTGTACGTATCCTTTCCGGCCGGACGCGATCGTTTTGTATTTATACTACAGAAGTTTCTTTGACATGGTTACTTGATGGATTTTCTATTGGTTCGTTGGTTGAATATCAAACTACTGCTGTACTCATCTTTGATATGGATTCAGAAGGCGTACAAGATAGTTTTGAATTGGCCTTAGTCTTGGAGCAGTTTCAGATTTGATCTGTAGGAATGACGTCTCCAATGACTATGTGATTCGTATTATCAGATGTTATGCAAGTAAACACTGGCAGATGTGATCTGCAGTTTTTGAACATTCTCTATTGTCCCTTTGCAACCTTAATAACGCGTTGCTAATGTTGTTGCAGGTTACCTCCTCTACAAGCGAGAAGACATAGGTGCCGGTTGACACAAACGAGCCAACAAGCAAGGGTGCCAATGCAGTGATCAAGAAGGATCAGACTGAAGAGCATTTGCTGGCTGTTGCAGAGGAAGATGATGACTCGGAAAAGGTGAAGCTGCAGGAAAAGAAAGTGAAGAAGAAGAGAAGTGAACTTCAGCAAATCAAGCAAGAGAAGATGGTTAGTGATGACAAGAAGAGCCATCTGATCGGTTGATGCACAACAGCCCCATTTGCCATGTGGTGCCGAACAAGAGCATTTGCTGGCTGTTGCAGAGGAAGATGATGACTCAGAAAAGGTGAAGCTGCAGGAAAAGAAAGTGAAGAAAAGGAAGAGAAGTGAACTTCAGCAAATCAAGCAAGAGAAGTTGTTCAGTGATGCACAGCAGCCCTCCATCAGAAGATAACCAACTGGTAAATATGAACCGGAAGAGAAAACAGGGTTCCACCCCCACCTCCAGCCACCGAAGCAGCGAACGGAAGGGGTCAGAACCCACGGTCTCGCCGGCGTTCACCGGAGGAAACTGACACATTTTCTCTTTTCGGGAGCAGTTGGAGAGTATCCTCACGCGTTGGAGATGAAAACAACAAGTACCCTCCAGTGCCAACTATTGTGTTCAACATAGGTGTAATAGACAGAGTCATCAATAGACTAATGACACACCTATATTCCCCACACAAAACAATTAATCGCACACCTAAATCCCGGACATTAACTAAAAAACACGAATCGAAACCGTATTTAAAAATAGTGAAAACATATATTTTAATAGCATTTTGCAAGAAAAACACCATACTATTATTCATGGATGCATGATCCATATATGTCCCCAAATATTAGTGGTCAAGGTTTTAACACACGAGTGAGTACAATATTGAATAAACATCGTCCTACATTCCACCAACCAAGCTATTATTTTCCCAATAAATTGAGCAACTAAGCTCTAGAGATCCTTTGAAAGTTGGTAAACTAATAATGATTTGAATCATAAGCTAGCATACTATAAGAACTTGACCCGGTGGTGCACCACATATTTATTCATCTCCAAATGTGTTAAAACCGCCAACCTGAAGAGTGAAGAACAAATTTCTCATCACCTCTACAAAAACATAGAACTAGCAAGAGACGAGAATGAAAACATTGAGTTATATGAGAAATTCGGAGGTGTGAACTCCAATAGAAACGGGAGGCATCGGAAACTTGTATTCTCACACATCAGTTTTGTTAGACCGTCGAGAAGAAGCACATAATGTGGGGTAGAAGGTTCTCATAGCCTACCTTGAGTGAACTCCTACTTTAGTCCCCTTCGTGATAAGCTAGCTCGATTTTTAAAGGCGTAAATTATGGCTTGAGGTCTAGACCAAAGGAACTTGAAGGGTTAGCATGGAGTAGAGACAAAGGGTTAGGTGGCCGGTGGCTCAAAGGTTACAACGTCTTCGGTGGAAGTTGTGCTTTACGCGATTTAGATACATAAGAGCTAATTGGGCCTAGCCTTGACTGAGGTTCTAAGCGTGATATTACCTTAAGAAATGTTTCCCTGCAAAACCCCAAGACGTTGCATTTACTTTTGAATAGGAGACTTCAAAAAACTAGTCCTCATGTCTATACACTCATACAAATCAATTTTGTGAATAATATACTCCCTCCTTGCCAAAACGTTGCGCATATGGGGATTTTGTAAGAGTCAAACCATTTGAATTTTGACCAAGTTTACATATAAATAAACATCTAGAATACCGAATTAATACCATTGGATTCATCGTGAAGTATATACAATTAGTATCCAAGAAAAAGATAATTTTCACTATAAACTTGGTCAAAGGTTACACGGTTTGACTTTAAAAAAAAAACTTATATCCACTATATTATGGCAAGGAGGGAGTACAAATCATTGTGCCAGCTTCATGTTGTACATTTTATTTTAAGTCTCGTTCGATCAATCAATTATTTGAATCGTAAGAGTGTCACATTTGGAAAAACCGATGTTTAACGTAGTAGGTTCAGAATTCTAACATATGTTTTGTTACATGAAATTTATTTATTTTATAGCTAATTACCCGTTGCATGCATTTTTTTTACTTGATCAGCCACAAGAAGACATGGACACTGGTAGTTTCAAGGCTCAGTTGAACTTACACCATTGTTCATATTAAATAAAATTTACTTCGCACGGTATATTGCATTTGGTTTGAAATTTTTCTTGAGGTACAGACCACCTACAGCCAGCATCACCTATTGTTGAACATGACAACTAAAAACAAATGTGTACGTAAAAAAAATCACTATCTTCACGTGTCATTCAGATTTTTTTCTTATAACTCGTTCAGAGCTTCAGATAAATAAACCCCGGCTCCGGCCCTGCTTCGAGCTGGCCCATGCACCACCTGCAACTTATCCGGGGTGTACTTGCACAGTGTCCGTGGTTCCAGATCTGCACAGTGCCGACGTGAGCGGTATCACTAGCAGGAGCAGAGCGCCCCGTACTGTTCCCTCGCAGCGCTCGATCATGGGAGAGGACGCACGTACTAGTCCATTTTTCAAATGCGCTTTTCAAAATCGTACGGGCGGATCACTTTTTAGTACCTCACGAATTAAGTTGAGATACTACAAAGTTCGCTGAGCGGATCTCTGGAACGACAAGTACTGGTCCAGCCTCTGAGCCTACGCACGCACGGGGCGCCCATAAAATTAAATTAAAATTATCAAACATTCAAAATTTTGATCGTCGGGCAGAGCAGAGCAGGCCTCACGTGTCCCGAACTTTGATGATTCAGAACCCACTCTCTGTCGGTCCCGTGGTGCTGCCATACACTGATTTACTGACCAGCGGGGTCCACGGCAGCGGCGTCATTGACTGAAACGATAATCACCTCGCGTGCGCGCCACATTGTTTTGTTTTCCTTTGCTTTGCACGGGCATTCATTCCCTCGCCTCGCTGCGCGCGCACGACCTCCGATCGGGAAAAAATGGTTTGCAATACCATAGCAGCTCCATCGGAACCAAAGGAGTCCCAAAATCAATTGAGGTGCCGGCGACGAAAAACACTCGCAGTAGCATCTCCAAGTGTTATCTGGTTTTTGTCCGACAGGCCTCCAAATTTGGGGACGATGGGATGTCGGACAAAGATTTTGACATAAAGATTTCGACATAAAGGTTTCACCTGTCATTCGGGCGCCAAATTATTTCTCTCCCTCTATGTTGCGCGTCGGGCCGCCAAAATATTTCAATTTGTTCCCTCCATTTTCACAAACCTCTCCTTCCTCGTCGTCGTTGTCTCAAACTTCTCCTTCCTCGTCGCCGCTGCCTCAAACCTCTCCATCCCCGTCGTCGTCATCGCAAACTTCTCCTTCCTCATTGCGGCTGCCGCAAACCTCTCCTTGCTAGCCGGCTCGAATGGGGTCGGGACTCGCCAAGCCCAACAAACCAAAAAATAGGGCGCATGGGGTGGTGCAGATAAAGGCGATGAAGCCTGAGCGGGTGGAGTTGCCGGAGGGGTTCTTGACGGAACAGATTTGTGCACGGAGGCGTCTGTCGCTTGAGCTGGTCAGCGAGCACACGCGAAGGAAAGAATCGAGCAATGCATTCCCTCCGCAGGCCAAATACTAGGCTAATTGAGTCAAGTGAGCTCGACGACGCTCCCTTAGGGAGTTTCTTGCCTTCTTCCCTAAACAACTACAAAGACCGACCCGTGTTGCCCTTGTAGAAAACAAGTTTCTCCTCCTCATCCAAGCATGGCGAGAACGACACCGACGAAGTCAACCCGGGGCACCCCCTACAAGCAATGTCGAGGCATCGACCTCAACCAGGACGCCCCCCTACAGCGAATCGCCCGTGCTACGTCGACCTGGAGGCGCGAACGGAGGCTCGACCATGAAAGCCTCCCGACAACAGTTGTTCGATGATGGCGCGAACAACATGCTCGACGAAATGGCCTGGCCTTGACGAAGTAGGTTTCTAACCTTACTTGGCATGTGTGATGTCCAATAAATGGTGCCGACCATGTGAATTGCGCAATAGGTGAATTGTACAATACATGGTGTCGACGATGTGCCGACCATGTGAATTGTGCAATAAATGTAGCCGACAATGTGAATTGTGCATGTAATAATACTAGCTTTGTGTAGTTTCTATTGTGCTATGTCTTGTTTGAGGTAGAACGATGGTGCCGATGCCATGAACCACCTTATCTAAGGTTCCTACTCCTACGCGGACCAGAGCGAGAACCGCCAGGGCGTTGAGGTCGGCCAGGGCGAGGAGGCCGGCAAGCAAGTAGAGGTGCACGATATTGAGACCGGTAAGCATTTCAAGAGACCGAAGGGGTAACAGGGAAAGTTGTGGATTATCAAGCAGGATAAATTGTTGTGCGAGGAAAATAAGGCACGACGCCAGTACCGACACACAACAAACTCGCGAACACAACAAATTTGGGAGATGGCGGCGATATCATCTACTACCTCCCTTCAAAAGGCTTCCCTCGTGTATGAAGGAGGTCTCCGCGTTCAAGACCCTCAAACCGAAGATGCACGAAGAGAACGGGACGTGTAGTTTGGCGTGCAAGACCAAAAGCTTAAAGAGATGCAATTCGATAGGGAGGCCAAGATCCTTTCCACCCACATGACAAACATGACCCCGAATCAACAAGCTTTTTTTACCTCGCGTATCGTGAACGAGAGGAGAGAAGAGACCGAATAATGATTTTTATTCATTTTTGATGATGGCTTGATGTGGCGTACTTTTGTTGCATTTTGGTGGCCCGACTTGCAGTTGGCTAAGACTTTCGTGGCCGGACTTGCTGGTGGCCACATTTGATTTATTCATATTTTTATAACCGAATTTGATGTTGACATTGAATTTATATTTTCAATGCAAAGGGTTTAAATTTTTTTTTATCAACAAAGGGTTTAAATAAAATTGGCAAATCTAAATGGACCAGCCGTGGGGTGCCGTGTGGGCAGCATCCCGTAATACGCCGGACCTGTTTCCGTCAGCCCAAAGCAGACATAGTAATTTGGAAGGCGCCGGATAAAATTCCGGATGCCGTTGGAGATGCTCTTAACTGCATCTTAATCGTGGACAGAACAGTATCTCGCGCCATTCCATTCTAAAATGCGCATTACCGCTCGAAACAGGGGTCTCTGCGCCCCAACCCATGCTGCTCCCCGCTCGTTTCCGCTCGCAAGAATAAAGAAACGCCCTACAGCCCACGTACTCCATCCTTCTTCTGACACATGGCCCCACCTCGCCACAACGAAACTGTCAGTGCCCGTAGTGTAGCGCCACTCCACTCTCTCTAGCTCGCTCCGCGACAAGCCTTTTCGGAGGCTTGCATTCACCGGCGGAGCAGCGTAGCTGCGGCGGCTACGCCCTACTCTACTGGGCCTGACCGCTCGGCCCCACCAGCTCGAGTTCCGCTCACCGCCAAGAGGTCTAGCTCTGGCCGCTCTGCACGATGCTAGTGCTCCTACTCTACAACTCTAATCTCCGCCGCTATTATTACCCCTACGGCTTGTTTACAAAATCAATCACGCCACATTGTAATTTTCGCAGCCACTCGAGAGAGCGTCAGAGAGTGGCCATGGAGCCGTCGCGGCGGCTTCTGCTCTCCGACTACGACGGCGCGATCATGTCGCCGCTGCCGTCCCCCTCGCCGTCGTCCGCCACGCCGTTCCGGCCCGGCGTGGCCGTGGTCGTGGGGATCCTCACCAGCGTCTTCTCCATCACCTTCCTCCTCCTGCTCTACGCCAAGCACTGCAAGCGGAGCGCGGCCGAGTCGTCGGGCCCGTACGGGAACGGCGGGTCGGGGGGCGCGGGGGCGACCGGGGAGCGGAGGAACTCTGGGGTTGAGCGCGCCGTGGTGGAGTCGCTCCCGGTGTTCCGCTTCGGCGCGCTGCGCGGGCAGAAGGCCGGGCTCGAGTGCGCCGTCTGCCTCGGCCGCTTCGAGCCGGCGGAGGCGCTGCGGCTGCTGCCCAAGTGCCGCCACGGGTTCCACGTCGAGTGCGTCGATACGTGGCTCGACGCGCACTCCACTTGCCCGCTCTGCCGCGCTCGCGTCGACCCGGAGGACGTGATGCTCCTCCCCGAGCCTCCCAAGCCGTCCATGACGGGGCCTCCCGACCCGCAGGAGCACAAGGCGGCCGCGACGACCAAGGACAAGGACGCAGCTCCGGCGCCTGCTCCGTCTCCAGCGTGGAAGATCTTCTCTGGCCGACACTCGACGGGGTCAGTGCGGGCGCCAGGGCGGGTTGGCCCGACGTCTCGCCGCTCGGCCGATCTAGAGGCGGGAGGAGGCGGCGGTGCGGCCGCGGTGGGCTGCTTCGACGTCGCGGCAAAGGTTAGGAAGGACCGGGTGCTGCTGGTCGAGCCCGCAGCCGCGGTGGCGGAGCCCGATCCGGAGGCGTTCGACCGGCGTTTCGGGCACCGCATCCTGGTGAGCACGGCCTGCGGCTGCGACGACGAGACCGCGCCGGCGGCGAAGCAGCGGTGGAGCGAGGTGCGGCCGTCCGATCTGATGTTCGTGCGTTCGGAGATGCTGGTCACGGAGTCCTCTGGCGGGCGGTACTCCTGCTCGGCCGCCGTCAGCTCCAGCAACCGCGGCAGGACCGAGATCAGCGGGCGGAGCCTGTCGGAGATCGCCGGCGTGAGCCGCCGCCTGCCCACGATCCGCGCCGGCGCCGAACGGGCGCGTCGGTGGCCGGGCTCCAGCTGGTGGGCCCGCGGCTCACCCGGCCTTAACGGCCCTAGCACCTAGGCCGCTGTTTGGCGGGGCCGGCGTGGCTGCCCGGAAAGGCATCCGGATTTTCACTGGCGAAACTGCCCTTCGCGTGCCCACATTGTCACGGAGCACAGTGAAGTGGCGCCAGGCACTCCAGTTCGTGATCACGTGATGGGCAATGCAGTAAATTATGGCGATCTGCTCTTCTTCCCCGGCCCATGCCATGGCCGCCTCGGGAGCCGCGACGGGAGCGAAGGGATGTTGCTTTCTCGCGCATCTCGAGGCGGCCGGGATTGGTAGCGTCCCGCATATCTCGCCGCGGAGCTCGAGCCGAGCCATGGTGGATCTTCTGCGGAGGAGCGGTGCTGTGCTTCGCGGCGGCGTTGTGCACAGGCGAGGTTTCGGCGGCCGGGTCGGGGATTAGGGAACCGTGGAGGAAAAGGTGCTCGCAATGCGTGTAATTCTTTTGTCTGTACGAGAGAAAGTGCTGCGTCCCTTTTTTTTTCTTGTACTCCGTATATGCAAAGCCCGGATCTATGGTGTGGTAAAGCGGCGTGCTGCCCATGTGACATCTTGTGTTTTTGTTCTTCCTTTGGACTCGCCTTTGCTTGCTGCTGCTGCTAGCACTAGCTAGCCTTTTGGCTTTTGTGGTCTCTAGTGGAGGAGAGGAGTACCACGTGAGAAGAACGATCGGCTGCCGCACAATTGCCCCTGTACTTGCCCGTCTTGTTGCGGCGAGGAAAGCAACGGCGCCGTCGTGGCCTCCAGCTTTCATGGCCGTGCCGTTGTCCCCGACATGGTAACGGCTAGGGATCGCACGTTCTTAACTTTCTTTTTGTTCTGTTGCTCGGAATTATTATCCCTTTATTCACCCACCCACCTCTTGGTGAAACTCAAACGCCGGCCTCTTCGTTTCGGCAATTTTATCTTAAGGACGTAGAAATTAAACTAATTTGGCATCTTAATGAATTATGAAATAATTTAAATATTTAAATGACATAGTTGACATAAATTAAAATTTAGAATTAAAGTTGCAATGATTGTAAATCTTGATAAATATGATAATTTTATTCTTGAATGCTTTATAGTTATATGTCTCCAAGTATTAGTGGTCACTGGTCAGGGTCTTAACACGTGATTTGCCCACGTAACTTATGCACCTTAGGGCATGTATAATGGTTGTTGAGACAGTTTATCTTAATCGTGCAACGTAATCTAGATATATCAATAAACATGATGTAGAATGGTTTTTAGTCTTCTTTTCGGTAACCAACGCCTCTAGATATGTGGTGAGAAAGATCAACATCTTTTTTCTTCTCTCTCTTCCAATTCAGCAATTATCTTAGGTCACGATGCTAAGATATCACAACTGTACATGCACTTATATCGAAATTGATATGCGTACGACGTTCTGTGTCCGACGTGCGTACGACGGTTTCTATGGGCCGTGAGATGGGCTAGCTAGCAAAAGATCGACGGATCAGTTTCATGATCGGACGAGTATCGGACACAAAACCGTCGTACGTGTAGCAGCGTTGCACTTATATTTCTAGAAAGAGTGAGTACAACATACATTTAACATGGTCGTACATTCAACCAACCAAGCTATTATTTTTTCCAACAATAGAGCAACTAAGCTCTAGAGATCATTTCGTAGTTGGTAAACTAGTAATGAATTTAATGAGCTCTGCACGTCCACTCGATATTTCTGGAAACGACTCTCGTCTACAGTGCCCAGAGGCGATCTCGAGGGCGACTCGGGTTCTTCCGGCGGCCACCGGCGTATCCGCGGGATTCCTCCCCCTCCGCCGGCCGCTCCGGCGGCGGGAGGGTGGGGAATCCCCGGATCTGCGCTCCGGTGATGTAAATAAGGGTTTCTGCGGCGGCGCGGCGGTGGCGGGGTGGCCTGCGTCGGCGTTTTGGTGCTCTGTGGCTCCCCTCCATGGCGGCGTCCTCGACGGCGTCCTCAAGCCACAGGTGCGTTCCCCGTCTGCCGTTGCTTCGTCCGGCTTCGGCGGCAGACGGGTGGCGAGTGGGTTCAAGGCCGGGGGAGGAGGAGAAGCTGCGAGGCGGCTGCTGCGGGGTGGTGTGGCGGGGTGGTGGCGGATCTGTCCATCTCCGGCGGAGGTGGTGTGGCGCAGGCCCGGATCCGGGGCAGTAGCGGCTCGGGGCGCGGCCCCGGCCGATGTTCTTCATCAGCCTTCAGATCCAGCTCCCAGGAGTTGGTGGACGTTGCGGCTCTTCGACGCCATGGTGCTAGGAGCTCTTCTGCTCCACGGTGGCGGACTCCGGCTGGAGTTCGTCGAGGTTGGGTTGGCTTGTTGCAGCGGCGCTGCTCTCTGGTTTTCTCCTGTTGTTTTCGTTGCTTGTATGTTGGCCTTGTACTGGTTTCCTCTATTATGAATACAAGTATGAAAAATTCAAAAAAAAAAAAAACTAGTAATGAATTTAATCAGGAGCTACCGTACTAATTTACATACTTGACCTGGTGGATGGCCGCATATATATATTCGTCTCCAGACGTGTAAGAACGCCAACGCGAAAAGTGAAAAACATATTTCTCATCTCGACTATAAAACCAGAGAAGTAGCAACCGACGAGAACGAAAATATTTAGTGATATGAGCAATGTGGAAATGTGAACTCCAATAGAAATGGGAGGCATCAGAAGTTTGTATTATTGCATATCATTTTTATTAGGCTATGGCGAAAGAGCACATAACGTGAGCAGGAAGTATTAAACTGCCTAATTTGAGAGAACTACTACTGCTCGGGCGTGTGATCATCCAAAGGCGGAAGAACGGACTTGCATCTTGTTCGGGGATGAAAGAACAACCGCGACACTTGTTTAGCTCAAGATCTAGATGGCGGCGACGATGATGAGATGCACGATCATTTTGTCGTTTGTGCTCAGGCAGCACATGATCTAGCTAGAGTTTGTTTTATCGACAAAATTTCTTGTAATCAGGAGGATGATCCCCTATCTTTTTGTTGGACAAACTTATAAACAATGTACTCCCTCCGTTAAAAAATAAGTGTCTCAAGTTTGCTCAAAAGTGAAGATATCTATACATGACATGAGTAGATATCTCCACTTTTGAACAAAGTTGAGACACTTATTTTTGAACGGAGTGAGTAAAAAATTATAGGCAATTAATTAAAGCTGATCGCAGAGTCCTATTGTGACCTAAAAAATCATTTATCATGTCGTCCTGTTTAACCCGTGTGCTCATTCCACTCAGCGTAAATTCCTTTGTCATGTGTTTGGTGGACTGCTGGTGCTGCATTGAAGCGCCCTGGCCTGTTTCCGTGAGCAAGTACCTGACATGGTACTTGATGCTTCTTTTTATACGACGAGGCGTACAGCTGTGAAGGTGCGTGCGTGGGCGCGGCAGTCGTCAAGCGCCTCGCCGTTTGGCTCCACTAGGCGGCGGTGCTGTTCTGCGCTGTACCTTGCCACGCCGACGCCGACGGCAGCGATTCGGCTCGCATCAGCAAACGCTGGCTCTGAACGATCCTACTACGGGCGTGGTACGTTTTGCAATGGTGTGGACGAAGCGGAAGCAACACCAAATAAAAACAAAATACGGCTAACAAAATATACATAATCAAGTCCAGACAACAAAAAATTGTCCAACAACAAGTTCGGCCACCAAAGTCTCGGCCAAAAGCTAGGCCGGCCACCAAAATGCAACCAAAAAATACATCAAGCTATACAACAACATGCAAATCATTCTTGGGTTTCAGCACCTATAGCCGTTTCTCTCATGTCCTTCATGATGCGCGCAACCTACTCAGCAAAGAAAGGTGGTTGGTCCAGGCTCAGGTTTGTGGTGTCGGTGGAGAGGATATTGATCTTCCTATCGAGTTGCATCTTCTTGAGCTTTTGGTCTTGCACGCCGAAGTAGGTGCCCCCACATTTCTTTGTTCCCTTCGTGCATCTTCATTTTGAGTCTTGGACGAGGTCACCTTCTTCATATACGAGGCAAACGACTCTCGGAGGGTGGTAGTAGATGATGCTGCCGCCCTCTTCTACGCCTTTGCTTTCTTATTGCCAATTGCCCGCTCGAGTATGCTAGACCCTAGTAGCTGGGATTCATCTGGATCGCTGGCCTTGCCTCCCTTTAGGTTCATAAAGATTGGAGTGATGTCCACTTTGGACAATCTTGAATCCGGCTCCAACAATGTATGCATCAGAACAAAGAGCTTCTTGTACACCTCTCGATACATAGAGAACAGGGTACGTGTCAAATAAATAGAAAATTGAGACTAGATAAAAGGAATAAAAGGGCACATTTTAAATAGATAGAAATTTGAGACCAATACATCTTACTTTGTTGTCGTGGGTCCTTGCACTCTCGTTTCTCGTCATAATTTGGTCATGACAGCTGCAACCGTCTCGTATGGTAACATCGTGTGGCGTGTATTGCAACCGTCTCGTATGGTAACATCGTGTGGCGTGTATTACTTTTGTTCTTTTAAATCTTCATAGATCATATTCCAAAAGGATTCACGAGTAGGTTGTGTGCCTGTAGTGGCATTTATTGCCATCCAAGGATCGCACAACAATTCATCCTTATTCACGACCCACGACTTCCCTCTATAATTTTGAGAGTTTTTTTGTTCGGCGCGCCAATGTAGAGGGAGAGGAAGAAGTTGGGGCCCGGCCAGTGTCAATGACAAGGGGCCCCGTCTGTCGGAGGCGTTATCTGGGCGTTGTCCGACAGCCCGAGTCCGCCCAAAGTTTGGAGACCCGTTCGGGATTTCCGGATAGAAAACGAGTCAGGCCGAACACTTGGAATACCATTGTGGCCGTTTTTCGTGGCCGGCGCCCTAATGGGTTTTTGGCTCTGCTTTGGAGGTGTCAGTGGAGATGCTCTTAAGACATTAGTTGGTGGTTAATGATTACGGTTGGATTGGTGTTACCAAGGCAAAGGCAGTTTATCAGCTCCATGTGAAGTTTCACGAAAAAAACCATATCGTTCTAGGAAATCATACTCTTTCGCCTGCTGAAACCATCTTATCACGTGCATTGTTTCCTTTCAACGACCAGCCAGGCATCGACTTGGATGTATACATGCATGCATGGGTGGCTTTCTTGGGTCGATCGATCTGGCGATTGATGTGATAGTGGAGAGGCATGCTGATGGAGACTCGGATCAGAGGACCACCCAACGATCGATCGACGTCGTTCAGAAGTGGCCATGTTGACTGATGTGGCTATAGCTCCAAATCATGAAGAACCCCACTGTTTCTTCGAAGACCGTCTCTATTTGCCACAGTATTTCGTTGATTGGCGAGATTCTTGAGTTGATTGATTCGTTTGCAAAAGAAAAAAAAAAGTTGATTGATTGATCGATTCTACTGTTGTGTATTTGCGCATCACCTTGCAGTGTTCGGATAAGCTAGCCTCTAGGGCATTGACCGTTCGGTGGCACCTATCGGATTCGTCCAATAATTCCGAGCTGGGCCGGATTGAAGCGTGATGTGATGACCGAACCATAATCTCAGATAAGGAACTGGGTAATCCTATTTTTTTTTTTTCAGAGGAAAGAGAGGTAAACATGCGCAATGTCGTGCTCTGAGTTCATGACGATTACTGTAGAAACCGATGCGGCAGGTTTAGATCGGAGCTTTTATGTTCCCAGTGGTATATGGTGCTTACTTTACTGGTTTCAGTGGATGATCCGTATGTCCCATGCCTGAAAAGAACAATGTGCTAGTGTGGAACTATGAATTACACACTCCATTTCATATTAAGTGATGCAAATCTAGTACAAAGTTTTATACTAAAACTGTGTGTCAAAAAAAAAAAAAAAGGGAAAACTAGACAACTGGAATTCGTGTGAGCTATGGTTTTTTTTTCTTGAGATTTTTCGAGCTATACAAATGAGATGGGTAACATAGCAGCGACAGCCTCCTCTGGCCCAATGATAACAAGCGTGTAATTTGGGTTGATGGCCTGATCTTTATTTTCTGATGGCTGAACGGGACGATCTTTCCAGATTCACCATATAGCTCATATGGCCTATAAGCAGACCCAGTTAATGACCTAAATAAGCAAGGAAAAAGTATAGAATCCACCCTGAAATGTACCAATTGGGAGCAAATTCACCCTGAACTTCAAAACTAGATAAATCACATCCTGAAATGTGACAAACCGGAGAAATCACACCCTGGAGTGGTTTTGCACTGATTTAGGGTGGTTTTGAGTCAATTGACTTTTCTTCGGATGACGTGGCGCTGACGTGGCGCAAAAAAAAACCCAAGCTCGCCGGAGAGCTCGCCAGAGAGCACGCCGGAGCACGCCCACCTGTCATCCTCTCCTCTGCGTTGACCTTCAGATCCGGCCAGCCCATCCGCCGCCGCCGGCGAGGCTGCTGCTGGCCGCCGGCCGGCGTTGAGCAGGAGCCCGGCGTCCTCGGAGTAGAGCAGGGGCACCAGCATCGGCACGGCGCCGGCCTCTCCCACGAACGCGCGGTTGTCCGACCCGGATTTGGAGAGCAGCCGGATCTCGTGCACCACGCGGCTCGCCGCGTCAGGGGAGAAGGTCACCGACAGCTTCTTCACCAGGAACGACGCCGTCATGCGCGCCACCTCGAGCGCCGCCTATTTCGCGACCACCGCCTGAGCCTGCTCGCTCTTGCTGGCCTCGCAGGCTTCCATGGCCACGCCGTTCTCGCGGCACCACTTGGAGATGAGGTTCTTGAGGGACTTGTTGGGCACCAGCTCCAGATTGGCCAAGACCTGCCCTGTCTTGGGGCACGTTGACTTGCCGGAGCCGAGCCACCGGTCGATGGACTCGCGGTCGTAGGTCTGACCGCTGGCGGCGACGACAGGGTCGCGCATTAGATTGAGAGAGATGGGGCATCGGAGGTCCATAGGAGGCACCGACGACTCCCCCTCTTCGCCGTCGACATCGGTGGCGTCCGCCTTGGAATCTGAAGGCCGGGGCGTGGCGCTGAACAGGACGCACTTGGCGTACCGGAGGAGGCCGACGAGGGCGATCATGGCAGCAGTCCATCTCTCTAATGCCCGGTCGCCGATTTCCCTCTCGAGGGTCTCAATCTCGTCGCTGCAGCTGGCCGGGTCGTTGATGCCCACCTCCTCCAGGATCTCCTCGAGCCGCTCCCGGCCCGGCACGATCTCCCGCTCAATTTCGTCAATCAGCGAGAGCACGCTCGCCTTGAGCGCCGGCTCCGCGTCGGCGCCCGACGAGCAGCGGCGGCACTGGCGCGACGCGAGGGCGAGGAGGTCCATGACATCGTCGGCGAGTCCGAGCTCGACGACGGGCAGGAGGTCGAGCAGGGTGGCGAGGTCGTGGTGCAGCTCCCGCAGCTCCGCGTCCATCTCGTCAGACCGTAGCAGCAGCAGCGTCCGGCTCCGCGCGGAGCAGTCGGCGACGACGGCCATGAAGCGCTGCAGCACGAGGAGCATCTCCCGCAGGCAAAGCGACGCCGACAGCGGCAGGTCCCCCCACGCACAACAGCAGGTCGTCGAACGCGGCGGCGAGCAGCTTCGCCCGAATGCTTCGCCGGCCTTCTCGTTAACCGCCTCGTGCCGCTCACGGCTCACCTTAGCTGGAAAGGCTGGACACGACGCGGACGTTGGCCGTGAGTACTCCCTCGACCAGCAGCAGCCCCGCCGGCGGCCAGCAGCAGCCTGCCAGCCTCGCCGGCGGCGGCGGATGGGCTGGACGGATCTGAAGGTCAACGCAGAGGAGAGGATGACAGGTGGGCATGCTCCGACGTGCTCTCCGGCGAGCTTGGGTTTTTTTTTTTTTTTTGCGCCACGTCAGCGCCACATCAGCGCCACGTCATCCCAAGAAAAGTCAAAATTGACTCAAAACCACCCCAAATCAATGCAAAACCACTCCAGGGTGTGATTTCTTCGGTTTGTCACATTTCAGGGTGTGATTTATCTGGTTTTGAAGTTCAGGGTGAATTTGCTCCCAATTGGTACATTTCAGGGTGGATTCTATACTTTTTCCAATAAGCAACGACGCTCACGTTAGGAATGGAATGGGCCGGCCAACAAAGGCACGCTTCTCCTTTTTGTTTATTTTAGGATTTTCCTTTTTTTTCTTCTTTTTCTGTTTATTATGTTATTTAGTTTCACGTGTTTATTATTGGATTTATTTAGTTTTCTTTTCCTTTTGTGATTATTAAATAATAAATATAAAATTTTATTTTGTTTAATGTAATGAACATTTCATTTTCTTATTTTCTTTCCCCTTTCTTTAGTTATTTTCATTGTTAATCATATGAAAGTTTTTATTTGTTTATTAAAATTATACGATTTTGAGTCTGGTAAATAATTATTTTGAATTGTCCGAATATTTATTTAGCAAAAGAATAGATGCAGATGCAGTCACACCTGGTCTATGGACTCACGACGCAATCATGCACGGCCCAGCACCACGAGGAACGTTTGTCGCAGCACTGCTAAGAAATAAAAAAAAGAGGCCGCGCGGGTGGCCTGGGATTGGTGCGGCCGTCACCTCGTCGCGTCACCAATCAGCCTCCCCTCAAAAAAAAAAAAAACCAATTATACAGCTAGAACAGAACGTCGTGCAGCCCGTCGCTTTGCCTGCCCCCGGTGACGCCCGCGCGAGAACGCATCGTACTGCGTACGATGATACGGCCACGGACGGCACGCCGTCTGCGGCCCATGCGCTTTCATCACAAGTGGACTCGACCTGGCCGGCGCTTATCGGGCCGTGTACCAACGCTTGGAGCTTCTATCTATGTGCATCACGTACGACAAGTGACAAGCGAGAATATAAGCTTCTGATACCTTCCATTTCTATTGCCGTTCATGATTGCTCATTGCTCATGATACGCTTCGTCTATTTACACCAGGAGGTGAGTATATATATGCGGTTTGTCAAGAGGTCCAGTTTGTGTAGGTGTGCGAGCTAAATACTCAAACCATTATTAATGATCACCACTTTTGAAGAATCGTTCTCTAGCGCTTGGTTGCTTCTATTTATATATTGGATAAAACAAAGGTTTGGTTGGTTTAGTATAGACCATGTTAATTGTACAGTGTACGAAAAACGCATGAATAAAAATATTACAGAAATAAAATGTCATGAGACTTGAAATTCTATAGGCGACAAAAACATAGGAAAAAGTAGTAGGTGTTGTTTGATTGCGCCGCAGAAAAATCATTGAAATTTGTTAAGAGATTGAGTGTATGTCATAGTTGTTATAGACACATACCTCCTCCGGTTTTAAATATAAGATGTTTTTGAACATACACACTAAAACGTGTCTAAATACATGTGAATCTAGAAAAAGATAAAACATGTTACATTCGAAACTGAGGAAGTAGCAATTTTTCCAAGAGGTCTCACCTCTTGCTAGAAATTTTATAGGATTATGGTGTAGGAAAGCAATTCATACGAATTTTTGAAGATTCAATTTGTTTAATCAAATGGACTCTATAGGAAAAAGTCATATGGGTGAAAATACTATGCAATTCTTTTGAAAATAAAGAGGCCCTCAATGGTTGAAGATAAATTATCAGATCGGTTGGCTTCATCAGCTCAAGTATTCAAGTATTCACTGAGAGTGGAGAGCAGATAGTGCGTTGACCAGAAGTGCCCGAACCCAAATGGTGACCATGCCGATCGATGAGCTATACGCCACGCGGTATGGGGATCTGCTCTGCTGAGGCCGGTCGACAGAAAGCATAGGAGGACGTCTCGATGGGCGACACGTCTTCAACACAAGCCAGGCTCCGGAGACCGGAGGTGGTGGCGGCCGTCACCGAATGCCACCGTTCTCTTGAGTCACGTACGCACCCACTAAACGCCGCCTCAGTTGGAGCCCATGACAAAAGTTTGGAAAAAGTTAGTACTGTAATACAAAGCACACTCCGAACACGCGACAACACTACCCTCCACAGGAACCATCGGACACGACGACTCCCACTCCTCCCGTCTCTGCTACTTGCTCTGCGTGCCCGCCTGAGCTTGCATTTCTTCCGCCGCCGCTACCTTCTCCAGTACGATCGAATGGGCTCAGCTTCAGGTACCAATTAACCTCGTCCGATCATCAAACGTGCTGCTCAGTACGTATGTTTGCAGTTTGATGCTTGATGGAGTGCGTCGATGGAATTATGTACTGGCAGATGACACCAGGGAGCACCTGCTGGATGTGGCGGCGGCCTCGCCGGCGACGGGCCGAAGATACGGGTGCGCGGGCTGCGGCGGCGGTCGGAGGCGAGCGGGGAGGAGATCCTGCGCGGGGTGGACCTGGACGTGCCGCGCGGGGTGGTCATGGGCGTCATCGGCCCCAGCGGCAGCGGCAAGTCCACGCTGCTCCGCGCGCTCAACCGCCTCTGGGAGCCCGCGCCGGGGGCGGTCACGCTCGACGGCGCCGACATCTGCGCCATCGACGTCCACGCGCTCAGGCGCAAGGTCGGCATGCTCTTCCAGCTCCCCGCCATGTTCGACGGTACGCAACACCACCATGACGCGCTTGCTCCTGCAATTCTAGTCTAGTCTAGGAAGCGATTTCCCCGAAAGTGTGAACTGGTTCAGCTCAGCCGGACGTTTGACATTTACAGAGTACAACCATTCCTTGTTACATTCAGTTAATTAGTCGAACAAGAACGATGGCGGTTTGAAACTAGTTGGGAATATAATGATGAACAGATGATAATGTGGTAGTGGGGAATATAATATCACTATCAAGACCTAACATATCTCAAGCTGCTTTTCCCAAAAATTAAAGTTGTGTAGAGCTGTAGAGGGGTTGATGATAAAGTGGTGCACAAGAACAAGCATATGATTCGTGCCATAATGCTGAGGTTACAATGCTTCTGCTGCTGATGGTGCATTGCTGCAGTTCTTTATTCTTTAGAGGGTGGCGTAGACGATTGGTAAGCTATTAACTCTATCAGCAATTCATGTAATTTTTTTTATATCATCAATGCTTGACCCGGTGGCAAATTTAACTGGAAACATTCTTGCTTCTGACACTTTCAAACAAAACAAAGAATCTTGCTTCCGAGATGTCATTGGAGTACAAGGCCGATGGTAGCAATTCTACGGCAATATGACTATACCAATAAGACATACTTTACGCTAGGAGAGATCTGACATGGTACTTAGTTGCTTCGGTTATTATAATGTTCATCCTGGTTTCTCTTATGACCGGCATTAAGTACAGTACCATGCAAGCAGATGAACAATCTGCAGGTAGCAAAATCGACCAGGGCTTACTAGGTTTTTCAGCTGGTCTGTTTTCTGATATTCGCTTTTTTAGACGGCGAATGAATTTAGCTTACTGAAGTCCTTACGAAAATTTTATAATCGATGTGTAATGCAGACATACCAAGCACCTTGAATAGTAGTAACCATGCGCAGAACAGTTCCCCTTGATTAATTACTCAATCAGGTGCTTAAATCCCTTGAATACATTTTGCATGACACCATACTAGGTAAAGGGAACATTGACTTTCTGATGTCTACATGCCATGTGCATGTTTAATATGATCGACATTTTACTACGTGCTCTTGCGTGGTCCCATTTGTGTTCTAATGTCATTTAATAGTATTGGCATAATGTCAGCTTGAACGTGGCGACGAGCAATGATGTACTAGATGGACTTGTTCTATGCTTAGAATAGAAAAGATGAATTACGGTGGTATAGAATTTCCGACGAAAAGTCAAATGCAACTGTCTCTAAACTCAGTTTAAGGAATGAAGAATTCAGGAAAATAACATAGTGTCATATAGAATGTGTGGAAAGAGGGAAACAAAAGTATTTTAATCAACGGCGTGCACGCCCACCTTGCTTTTCAAGATATCTTCCAATTTGGAGGCGTGCTGCATCCGGGTGCGGCTGGTGTCCCCCTCCTTGGGAGTAGCCTGCATGTTGTTGTTGTGGTTTTTTTGTGTGTCTTTTACTTAAAAACGCAGCCTTCGTACTAACTACTAAGTATGGTATTTTTAATCCCATCTTCTTAGCAAATATGTATTGCCCTCGTCTGATTATGCCGATAAATGGAAGAATAATGAGAAATGTTAGAAGTGACAGTCCAAAAAACTGTCATTCTACAGGGGTAGATTAAAGTTGCACCAGGAGCCCGTGCTCCATGTGGATTTTTCCCCCTGTTCCAAATCTCCAAGCAATTCGAAAATATTTAGGCCTGAACATGTTTGTGTCATTTTGGTGTCTGAAGAAGAAAAACAGTTTAGGCATGTACATTGTCACTGACTCCGTGTCCACTGATGGCCGAAAAGAAAACACGAAAAAAAAATGTTGCTGCCTGTGTTGCTGCCATTGTCAGACACTGAACATGTTCTGAAATTGTTTTTAAAACACCGAAGTTGCCTTATGTTTGAACACAAAGGATCTGAACAAGCGTTAACAAATTCAGCCATTTGACAAGTAACTACTCCGTATTTGATACGATTTTACAATTTATTCCGGGAACCATTTTGTCGCCCTACATCATTGCACATATGTTTCTTCAGTGTCAAAGATGCAAAGGCTAGCTGCTCAATGCAGAAAACAAAATAAAAGTTTCAGCTGCTATCTGGTTACATGAAAAGAACCCTCTGATTTTCTCTTCCTTTGTGCTGCTCCAGGAACCGTGGCAGACAACGTGCGCTATGGGCCACAGCTGCGCGGCAAGAAGCTCACCGATGCCGAAGTGAAGAACCTACTGAGCCAGTCCGACCTCGATCCGGCCCTGTGCTCCAGGCCGGCGTCGGAGCTGTCCGTCGGCCAGGCGCAGCGCGTCGCCTTGGCCCGCACCCTCGCCAACGACCCGGAGGTATATAGGCATGCATGATCTTCCATTGCTGAGCTGCACTTTCTCATGCGTCACGTATGTCTTATTTCTACCGAAGATGTCACTGCAATTCACTGATCCATTTCCCGGCTGTCGTAGGTGCTCTTGCTGGATGAGCCGACGAGCGCGCTGGACCCGATATCGACGCAGAACATCGAGGAGGCGATCGTGCGGCTGAAGAAGACGAGGGGGCTCACCACGGTGATCGTCTCGCACAGCGTGAAGCAGATCCAGCGGATCGCGGATCTGGTGTGTCTCGTTGTCGACGGCGAGGTCGTCGAGGTGCTCGCGCCGTCCGAGCTGTCTGAAGCCAGGCATCCCATGGCCCGCCGCTTCCTCGAGCTCAGCTAGCTGAATGTTGGTTGCCCAGTGTATTGTTGAGTTTCTCAACCTTTGATAAATTCGGATTCGCAGCTGTAATCTTTCTACCACGAATGTGGCGTGACGAAGTACCAAGTAGCTATTTACTCCGATGTATTAGATACGATCTTTGTATTACTAGCTAAATGCCCGTGCGATGCTACATGTTGATTTTTATTTTATATTTTTAGCCCAGTCAAGAATTTCTTGTGAAGAATGGCAGTTCATTTGTGACCACGGTATCATCCCACTGTCAAGAAATCATATTCCTTCTCACCGTTAGTCGCACGTGGGTTTTGACATGGCACAGTCTCCCGTAACATTTGCAGCGTGTAAAACACTTGGCCCAATTTCTATATGTGTGAGCGTTCGGAGTAACTGAACCAATCAGTTTCAGTTCTTCGGTGTTTGACAAGTCTTGGTTTTTCAATTTCTATATGTGTGAGTGTTCGGAGTAACTGAACCAATCAGTTTCAGTTCTTCGGTGTTTGACAAGTCTTGGTTTTCTAAAATTGACTAGTCGGTTTCTATAAGAAGCGAGAACAAGCAATTCCCATGACCGAATCATTCAGTTCGGTTTTAACCGACCAAAAGCGACACATCATGGCTTTTACGACGGTGCCAAAAAATTGCAGGAAAAATTCATCACCTCCGTTGTTTTCTAATAACAAAAAAAACTGATAGTGAATATGCAATTTTTAGTGCCAGCAATCATAAGCTTATTCACAAGAATCAGATAATCAAAATAGAAGAATCCATTTCCAAATTGTCATTAGTGTATTTACAAACTGTGGACACTGCATGATTTACTACGCACACAAATTAATCGACAAAATTTTGAGAAAAATACAGCCGTCCGAAACCATGTAAGGAATGATCTGTCACCACTAAATTACTTATCCCATCTTCGTCATATTCGTCCTGTTCAACATCAGGCTCCATCTCGTCCCCTGTAGGAAAACAACACATAATCAACAACGAAAAACAAGTGGGAGAAAACATGACTGACTTTTGAAAAAAAATCAGTCTACAAAGCATCCAACTGAAATGAACCGGATTTAACAAACCCATCAAACTGGAATGAACATATCTATCTTTAAATGTTCAGCTTTTAGCTACACAACAATTCTGCTTCGAAAATTTCAGCACCGGCTCCCTGCACCACCATCTCGCCCTCTTCCGCCTTGCTCATCACCACAGTGAGAACCCTGCCCCTCACCTCCATGCAATGTTGCAGGACGAGCGTAGTAAGCTTCTGCACGACGCTGGTGCACCCATCATATGATGCTCAACAAGCTGCTTGCTAGCAACGGGCTGCCTGAAAAAGAATATCAGATTTTAGGCTTTACAAACCATTCGAATAGAACTTACCGATATAGAAAGGGGACAAAGTTGGTGGTATGAACGCAGTGCAATATAAACTGAAAGTGGGAATAGGACTTACATCTGGTCTTTAGATGAGACAATAATCTACGGTATATTAACACAACTACTTTTGCAAAGCCATACTAATGTGGGTTCCCTATCCCTACTTATTACCAGTATTCATCCCTGTCCCTGCTCATGTGGGTTCAGTAATGACAACAATGAGTGAATATAAGGGCTAAATGTACACATAATAGAGATTCTTCCTTCCTAATATTTCAAGACAATAACATTCATTAGGTTCTAAATTGGCAATAGCAATCAAATTCCAAGTCCCCCCAGAATTTATATTTTGCATGTGTAAATGTTTTCTCTGGAAATACCATGAATTTTCTCTTACAGTCTGAACATTTCAAGATAAAATGGGACATGTTCACATTTCTTACGGGATGAGATCATAGATTGTGTTAGTTATAACTGATAATACTTCACATATTAAATAATTCTTCTTTCCCCAAGTCCTCCTAATATAAAAGGACAATTCAAATTAGTATGAAGGTACTCTCAACTACTCTGTATGGGTTCTACACATCACACTCCAGCAGGAAACATACCTAGCCTCCTTGGTATCCATCTAGGCATAAGCTCTTGCATGTAGTAGTCTACAATCACTTCACTGCCATCAATGAAGGAATGTTGTGCATCCTGGAATAGTTTTCCTTCAGATTTTAGATATACCTAGAATGCAGCGGAAAACAAACATGCGAAAGAACTTTAAAACAATATACAGTTGATACCTCATAGGCATGTCGCATCTGTGTGTCCATTTCATACTCTACAAAGGCATAACCACGAGAAGCACAAGTAACTGCAAATGAATAGTATGATCATTATACACCAAAAGTTGCAAAAGGTAAATATTGAGGCGTGTGATCAGTTGCCACCCAATCATGCATTCTACCAGTTGTACAATGTCAAGGAGAAATAAAACAGCCGCACAACATTAGCTAGCTGATCTGAAATTGGAAATTTCATGCTACATTTTGTAGATTACATGACAGAACTCCCCATTCAATCTTAGGGGAAAGTAGCACATTGCTTTTTACTCTGTGTTATCGATGCCACATATCTCTACTACTATAAAAACCACAGTTCGTGATGATGGTGTGCCTGTCATCTTTCATCCAGGATCGTTCGATTTATATCTAACGGATCGGAACTGAAAGGACATGCGTCTCCTAATCTAGTTTTGTGTGTTTGTTAACAACATAAGTGATGGTCTTACCGTGTGCTAAAGTACTACAGGTACAATTGACGAAAAGCACATGGCCATGTTTGACCCCTCAAAAAGGAGAAAAAGATCAAAGTCGGTGGCCCGAAGATTTAATTTATTGAGTCGTATGGTAGCCGTACTATCAAGAGGGGTTACTCTTTGGAATGCTTGGGGAAATCTTTAATCATGCTCACAAACCATATTTGCACCCCACAACCTTCCTACAACCTTGGTGCAATTTGTCGGAAATAGATTTGCTGAAAAACAAGCCAATCTGGACGAAATCCGGATGGTCCGGATTTGGTCCGGAATTCCGACCGACTCGGAAAATTCCGGATGGATTCCGAACTCATTCTGAGCTGAGTTTTCGGTACTGCACTCAGTCCGGATTTGAGTTGGTTTTCATCCGGATTATTCCGAATCAACCGAAATTCCGGATTAATTCCGAACCAATTCCGGATTGCACGAATCTGTGCAATAAACGGCTAGTTTTTCAGTGGACCTATTTAAGTCGCCTCTTCTTCTCCAAGAGAGACACCACGACCAGAAATATCTTGCCCACCATTGTTGAAAGCTTGAAACTCGTAGATCTCTCTCCCTACCCACTCAAACACCTTGTCCTTCTAGGACTCGGGAGAGTTGACCTAGATCTACACTTGTAACAGCCCAAAGTTTGAGAACCTAAAAACCTGAGTAAAATTTTCACTTTTGCATTCATTCATGCATCATGGCATCCATTTTAATTTGTTAAACACAGAAAACAAATGGTTTGGCACCACTTAAAAACCAATGCCAAACTTGCCTCTTTAAAATCTCAAATCAATGAAAGCACTCAAACTTGCAAAACAAAGTATCTTGACATCTTATATTTGTCAAGGAAGTTCCAAGAGTTCAAAATTGATATTTTGCACTTGCTTCAAAATTCTAAAGGAATATCATTTTGGAAATTAGCAAAATTGCCATAAACAAACCCTATGAACAAATGTTGTCCAAACTATTTTATTTTGCAACCCCAATTTTTGTGGTGCTTCTACATGTTGTTAGGAGGCTACAAGAATTTTCTCAGATTTTTGTAAAATGTCTAAGTGCCTCGATTAAATCTCCAAAGTGCTGCTGGTTTTAAAAGGTTTTAAAAAGAAAAGCTGAAAAGGACCTATTGGTGATGGGAACAACTTCGCCAGGGGGCTATTTGCAAAACTGCCGTCGTCTTCTTCCCTGTAGCGACCGAGCAACTCGAGCTTGACCGCACCCGCTCGCCGCCGTTGCCCGCGCCCTCCTGCCGCGCCGTGAGGAGAAGAAGAGCACCACGAGGCCGCTCTGCTCTCTCCCCGATATGTTTTCTCCAGCTCCCTCTCTCTCGTTTCTCTCCGCCATGCCCGTGACCTAGCCGAGGTCATCTCCGCGCAACGCCACCGCTCCAGGACGCCACGAGCAGATCGACGAGCACCATCATCTCCGCCGCGTCCACTTCTCCTTCTCCGCCCGAGGAATCGAGACGGGAAGCCGTGAATCGACGCCGCCATCTCCGTCTTCCCGCGCGGCCGTCCGAGCACCGCCGAGCTTCGCGCCGCCGCTGTGGTCCACCTCCGGCCAAGACGTCGCTCCACACGCAACGAGGGTGAGCTCGCCGTCCTGCTAGAGAGCTCCATGCCTTCCCCCTTGCTCTGACCTCGCCCTAGCCACCGTAGCCGTAGCTCCCGTCGCCGTAGCTCGCACGTCCGGTCGTGGAACCGGCCTGGACCGGGCTGAGGGCCGGTTCTCACGGTCACATAGCAGGTCTTGGAGCCGGTCCAAACCGGGCTGAGGGCCGGTTTGCTCTGTGACATTTCCGGCCTGGAAACCGGCCCAAACCGGGCTGGAGGCCGGTTTACCTGGTTTCTTCCTCGCTGCTCCTTCTTCGTTTTCCCCTCTTGCGCATGCCTCCCGCTCCTCCCTCGCGCCATTAGGGACATCGTACTCCAATGATTTTTCCTGTTTCATCTCCCTCTTTCGAGTTGGGTAATTAATGTTATTGTTGTTGAAAATACTTATTAAAAGCACATGTTTACAAGAGGGAGTTTATAAATGTACTAACCTGTTTCTAGTTCATCAGAAAATTGTATGTAATATACCAAAATGCTCAGAAAAACGTGAACTATTCAGAAGCATCATCATCATGCATACTTGATCACAATTACAATACTGTACTTTTAGTAGTATTAGAATCACTAAGTAAATGTGGGGTACCCCTCTTCCCTAGTTAGAGTAGGTATCGCCGTACCCCATTTAAAATTGCTAGATAGCTTATAATAAGTTCAGTACATTAAAATGTCATTGTCATCATGTTTGTGCATTGCACCTGTTGTGTTCGTGGTATTTATTTGTTCCTTTCCGGTGTTGTCTGTGCACCGGTAGATCAAGGAGTTGAAGTGCCACCACCGTATCGTGACGATCCCTATTACCAGCCATATCAACAAGGCAAGCGTAATCCCCCCTCTGAGCATGTCTTATCCTATTTTCCGCAAATATTTTCTCCACTATAATATTGCATGCGGTTCCAAATGTCAATTTGATTTGGATTAGAGTATCCTATAGTTGCATTAAGTTTCCGATGCCATTACCTGTTTCCCTCCTATTATCCATAGGTTTGTATTGTTGGCCTGAGATACTTAACTATGCTATGTTGTTGCTTAGCCATGCTTAGTTAAATGCTTAGCCGTCCGATGGATATTTCATGTTGGAAACAGAGGTTGAAATGTTCGGATGATGGTGGAGGAATTGTGGTGACAGGTAATAAACTGCTTAAAGGTGGGGATGAGAGGCCACTATGGTTTGGTGGTGTTTTGTCTCGCTCTCGCCGCCTAGGTGCGAGTTCTTTACCTCTTGAACTAAGAATGAGCGCGCTTCCTTTTGGTGGGGTATATGGAGCCCTCGTCGACCGACTAACTTGTGCGGGGCTAGCCAGGTCCTCTAGTTTGAGCTTCCATTTGCGCGTGCGTTGAGATGGTGGCCAAGACAGAAATGAGGATGGTGGTGTTTAGGAAAATGAGTGGCCACGGGGCAGGGTGTTGGAGGCACTGAACCTGTCCTGTCCTCACTGATGATCCTGGGTTAGTCTCAAGCAAGGTAAAGGTTGCAACCGTTCCCACTCAGCCGGCTTTCCCCGGAAGAGAGCTAAGCGTAGGCAATGAGCCAGGCGGTACCGAAGGTTAAACACAGTGCACCCCTGCAGGGTTAAATCTTTTCGAAAAGCCATGTCCACGGTTATGGACGACTTGGGAAAGGACGATAAGATCATAGAAAACTTGAACGGAATGATTAAAACCTGAGTACTAAAGGTACTACTCAAGAATGCAAGGTTAGCTTCCTCGAGGGTGATTCGGGGAGGTGCCTTTGTAGAACAGGTACAGTGATGATGGTGGTTGATGATGAGAAAGGTGATCAAAGAAAGGAGTTACTTCTTACCTCTTTAAAAAATACTCTGTTTAGTCGATGCCATGGAGTTATGTTTTCATAAATAAAATCAGCTTTAAGCAAAACAGCCATAAAACCTTGAAAGCTTCATCGAGCTAAAGCTCTATATTTAATCTTGCGAGTTCGTCGAACTCAACGTCGTTTGTTCTGTTTCAGAGGAGGACTTCACCGACCTCGAAGGTGGGTTCTTTGTGGACGTCGACGAGTAGTCTGGGGTTCCCAGGTGGCAGCTTGGGACATCTCGGAACAGCTGGCGCTTGAATGTTTATTTGTAGGCCTCTTAGGCCATAATTTGGATCTTGTTGTTTAGAACAACTTAATTCGCTTCCGCATGTTGTAATGTTGGGTCTGTGACCTCTGGTTGTAATTTGCTATATTTCTCTATTATAAGAGTTGAACTATAATGATTTGTGTCGTAGAGTCTGTGATGTGCCAGTTGTTCCACAAGTCTTGATCTCTCTATTATGCTTTGATAGTTGTTAAGGCATCAATCGGGGTGTTGCGTTGCTGATGATCCATTCCGAGCAACGCCTGCCAAAGGTTTTGGCCGGGGTTTGGTAAACCCGTAACCTCCGGTTGTATCGCTTAACCGGTGACACACAACATCACTGTATAGCAGTCGGGTCGGGGCGCCACAACACTTCCACCAAAGAGATTTGATTTCCCCATCCATTCCTTTGAGGAACTTGTTACTCTTGGGTTCTTTGGAACCCTAGACGGTCGTTGGTCGTTCTTGTGGCTTTGGGAGCCGCGGGGACTAGCCGGGAGCCTCCAATTGAGTTGTGGAGTGTGCCCCGGCCTTGTGATTCTTGTGGCTTTGGGAGCCGCGGGAATTTGGTGAGAGCCTCCAATTCGGTTGTGGAGTGTGCCTCATCCTTGTAAAGGTTTGTTGCCGACCTCGAGGGCATCATATAGTGACTCGTGGAACTCCTCATTGGAGGATAACACGAGGGAGATACGGTGTGCCATATCAAGGCTATTCGGGGTCACTTGTGACCCCGCACCGCTCCAACGAAGACGTAGCTTCCATTGGGAAGTGAACTTCGGGAATCATCTCCGCGTCACCGTGTGGTTATCTCTTAACCTTCCTTTACTTGTATTGCTAGCTTAACTTGTTTAGAATATCTTGCTAGCTTTATTGCTCATCATATAGGATTGTTCACCTAGTTGCATATCTAGAGAACTTATATTTGAGCAATTCCCAATTTGATTAAAAGAAAAAGAAAATTTGTAGTTGCCTATTCACCCCCCCTCTAGTCAACCTACTCGATCCTTTCAATTGGTATCAGAGCAAGGTCTCTTTATTAAGGGCTTAACAGCCTAAAGAGGAGGATGACTAGCGAGGAGGAGTTAAAACTTGCTAAGGAACAACAAGAGAAAAATGATCAAGAACAACTTGAGAAAGAACTAAGTGAAGCGGGGATAACCCTACCCGATGATAATGCCCCGGTCACCATGAATGCCATGATTAAACTCTTTGGGTTCATGAAAGGCAAAATGGTGGACGAGGTGTATACTCGGGTCATTAATAATCAAAATGCCTCCTCATCAACCGGTGCCCTATCGTTGAGGCCTTGGTTGATAAGGATAACAAAGAGCAACCTAAAACTAGTGAGAAGCCCCCTCATAACTTTGCTCCACCTACTTCATATCTCACTCAAGTTCCACCACCCAACCTCATATAACCAACCTAAGTAGGCCACCTCCTAAGCTTGATAATACTCGTTATTTCACTTGGAAGAAATCTATGGAGTCTTATTTTCGCAGCTCATCGGTGCATCTTTGGAGGGTGGTACTAAATGGTTACAACCCGGTTGATCCCACCAACTTGACAAGCAAGAAGAGATTGATGAACAACTTGATGCAAACGCCAAATACATCCTTGAGAGTGCCATGACCGCCAATGATGAAGATCAAGTGCGAAATCTCAAAACCACCAAGGAGGCTTGGGATTTTCTCTCATCGGTATATGAAGGAAATGAGGGCATTCAACGCTCCAACGACGCCATCCTTCAACATCAAGTGGACAACTTCATCATGCTAGAAGAAGAGACACCATCGATCTCTTCCGAAGACTCACCAAGCTTGTTGTGACATGTAGGGAAAATGGAAAGAAGGATATGGATGATGAATGGGTCAAAGCCAAGTTCCTCAAGACCATTGTTCCATACAATGAAAATATGGTGATGAATCTCATACGAGAGCGGACTACAAAACAATGTCTCCCAATGACATATTGGCACAATTCGTCACCTATGATACCTTGAAGGCCACTTCCAAGTCTTCCATCAACCAAATCGTGGCACGAAGAATCTTGCCTTGAAGGCCCATGTGGAGAACATCCAAGATATGAAGAAGGCACGGTTGTTGATCGTGAAGAAGATTTGGAGGGTGAGCTCAATGAGGTTCTTGCTCTTGCCGCCACCAAGTTTTGGAACAAGAAGAATTTCAAGAGCAACCTCCCCACCAATGAAAAGAATGTGCTTCAATTGTGGAAAGGACAATCACCTTGTGAAGGATTGCCCTTATGAGAGAAGGGAGGATCATGGTGGTCAACTCATTCTAAAGAAGAACAAATACCACCCCAAGCCTACCTTCATCAAGAGATCACCTCAAAAGGCTCTTGTGGCATCCACAAGAGGAGTACGAGTCCGGTGGCGAGGAGGATAATGATCAAGTGAAGAAGTAGGAATGGCGGCTCTTGCAATGGGCAAGCTTCCTCCTTCATTGGCACCCCTCTTCTCCGCCCAACGACAACAAGATCTCCAAGCCTATGTGCCTTATGGCCAAGGAAACAAAGGTGATTTCCCCACCTAAAAGTATTATCTCCTCTAACCCATCTCTATTGGATTGTGTTGAGGATGTAGGGAAAAATGAGGGTGAGGACAAGATTACCCTCTTTGTGAACAAACTCCAAGGTCCAACCAAGAAAATGGTTGAGGCCTCTTGTATCAATATGGAGAAGCCAAAACCTCTTGAGGAAAAGGAGGTTAGGATTTGTGAGCTCGAAGGGCATGCATGTGATCATGCCGATAAAATTGGTGAGCTAGAAGATCAACTTGTTGAGGAACAATTGTTCCGGAGCAACTTGAGGAGACACAAGCCAAGGATTTATCCAAGGCAAAAGAAACCGTGAAACCTCTATTCAAGTTGCAAGTGATCTAAAAGTAAAAATGATGAGCTTGTAGAGAGTCATAACAAACTCTTTGAGAGTTTTGAGCAACTTAGGGAAACCCACAAGGTGACCTCAAGTGAGCTCACCAAGCTCAAGGAGTCATATGCTAAATTACAAGCTCAATACATCTATGCTAGCTTCACCACATCTCATAATGATAAAGATGCAAATGCTTGTACCTCTAACCCTTTGTGTGTGAAGGCATCTCTTATTGAGGAGAACACTAGGTTGAAGGCCCAACTTGAGAAGGGTCTAGCCACTTGCATCCAAGGGGAGAAGAACCTCAATGATCTTTTGAGCAATCAAAAGGGAGTGGTTGGCAAGGAAGGACTTGGGTTTACACCTAAGTCCAAGAAGGTCAACAAGAAGAAGAAGCCTACTTCCCCTTCCAAAGATATTGTTTTTGTGAAGGAGGGGGAGTTGGCAAGACAAATGTCAACCCCATTGTGGTGATGCCACTAGGGGCAATGCCACTCACAATGACTTTGCGGGAAAATACAACCCTTCATATGTTCTTATGAAATCTAGAAATGGTTGTGTTTTTGCTAAATATGTTGGCACTTCATATGGAGATGATTATCACTATGCTATTTGGGTTCCAAAGACCCTTGTGACTAACAAAAGAGGACCCATTCCAAAATGGGTACCTAAATCAAAGACTTGATTTCTTGTAGGACTTTTCTTCCGGTGGATCTTCATGGCTCATTGATAGTGGGTGTTCATCTCACATGACCGGAAGCAAAGAATAGTAAAGGGCTTATTGAAACAATTACTCACATTCTCTCATGTCACCGTTGGGAACAATGCAAGACTTAAGGTATTGGGATATGGCAAGGTAGTGATCACTCCGGAGTTATCCATTGAGAAGGTCCTCCTTGTTGAATCCCTTTCATATAATTTACTTTCCGTTGGTCAATTATGCAATGCCGGTTACACCGTTATCTTTAATAAATACCACGTGACCATCCTTTTCACACAATCTCTTAAAGTAGCCTTTGTTGGATTTCGTGAGAACGGTTTGTATGTGGTCGATTTCTCGAAAGAGACCACTCAAATTGCCACGTGTCTAATGGCTAAATCCGACAAGGGTTGGCTTTGGCATCGCCGGCTAGGCCATGTCGGTATGAGAAATTTACAAACTCTTGTGAAGGGTGGACACGTGGTAGGACTAACCGATGTTAATTTTTCCAAAGATCGTCCTTGTAGTGCTTGCATAGCCGGAAAGATGCATGAAAAGAATCACCCCAAGAAGACCATTATCTCCACTAAGAGGCCTTTGGAGCTCCTTCATATGGATCTCTTTGGGCCTCCCACATATGATAGTCTTGGTGGCAAGAAATATTGTTTGGTGATTGTGGATGATTATTCAAGATATTGTTGGACTTTCTACATCAAGAGAAGAGTGAAACTCAAAAGATATTCATTGACTTTGCAACCCTAGTTCAACGCCAATATGACTCCAAGATTTTGGCAATAAGAAGTGACAATGGTACGGAGTTCAAGAATTACACTATGGATGATTTCCTAAGTGGGGAGGGCATTCAACACCAATATTCCGCTGCATATACTCCCCAACAAAATGGTGTCGCCGAAAGGAAGAACCGCACTCTTATTGATATGGCAAGAACTATGTTGGCCGAATTTCATTCCCCATACAACTTTTGGGCCGAAGCCATCAACACCGCTTGTCACTACTCAAACCGGCTCTTCTTTCGTCCTCTCATGGAAAAGACACCATATGAACTCCTTATCGGTAAAAAGCCAAATGTCTCTTACTTTCGAGTATTTGGTTGCAAATGCCATGTTTACATTAAAGGTTGCAAAATTGCTAAATTTGAATCTAGATCTTTTGATGGTATACTTGTTGGATATGCCGCAAACTCTCATACTTATAGGGTCTACAACATATCCACCGGATGTGTTGAAGAATCTATGAATGTGGAGTTTGACGAGGATAATGGCTCCCAAGCGGGCATATTGATCATGATGATGTAGGTGATGACTCCATCTCAAGCCATAAGAACTATGGGATTGGAGAACTTATTCCTATTGAAGAACCTATTGTTGATACTCAAGAAGAAGGAACAAGTTCTACTCAAGTTGAGCCATCCACCTCAACAATTGATCAACAAGATATCCAAGAACAAGATCATGATCTTCATCACATGAACAAGAAATGGTCAAGACCCACCCAACTCTAGTGGTGAACAAGAACATCATGAACCCCAACTCCAAGAACTCCACTTCGGGTTGACCATGAACAAGATGAAGGCAATGATGAAGATATTTGTGTTGGTGAAACATGGAACGCCGGGTCATCCGGCGTGCATCAAAATTGGATTATCAACAACACTTCAAAGAAAATATCCTTGGGAGTATCCGTAGGGGTGTGTCCACACGCAATCAATTATCTAACTTTTGTGGTCATGTCTCTTGTTTGTCTAGCTTAGAACCTCTCAAGGTATATGATGCTCTTGAAGATATGGATTGGGTTGCGGCTATGCATGAAGAGTTGAACAACTTCGAGCGCAACAAAGTATGGTCATTAGTTGAAAGACCCAAAGACACATGCCATAATGTCATTGGAACCAAGTGGATATTTAAGAACAAGCAAGACTCACATGGTCAAGTCATCCGCAACAAAGCAAGATTGGTTGCACAAGGCTACACCCAAATCGAAGGAGTCGACTACGGTGAAACCTATGCCCCCGTTGCTAGACTTGAATCCATTCGCTTACTAATTGCTTATGCATCTACTCATAATATTGTTTATATCAAATGGATGTTAAAAGTGCTTTCTTAAATGGTCCACTAAATGAGTTGGTGTATGTTAAACAACCTCCGGGTTTCGAAGACCCTAAATTTCCTAACCACGTCTACTTACTACATAAGGCTCTTTATGGGCTCAAGCAAGCTCCACGTGCTTGGTATGATCATCTCAAGGAGTTCTTAGTAGACCGTGGCTTTGAAATTGGGGTAATAGATCCCACTCTTTTTACAAAAAGGATAAATGGAGATTTTTCGTATGCCAAATATATGTTGATGATATTATCTTTGGTTCCACTAACCGTGAATTTAGTGATCAATTTCAAGCTAATGACCAAGGAATTTGAGATGTCCATGATGGGAAATTGAATTATTTTCTTGGCTTTGAAATCCACCAATTTCGAGAAGGAACATTCTTATGTCAAGCCAAGTATATTAAGGACATGCTCAAGAAATTTGACATGAACAATGCCAAGCCATATAAGTTTCCCATGGACTCCAAGGCGGATCTTCACTTAGATCCGGATGGTAAGGAAGTTGATCAAAAGCTTTATCGTTCTATGATTGGATCTTTGCTTTACCTTTGTGCATCTAGACCGGATATTATGTTTAGTGTGGGTATGTGTGCAAGATTCCAATCAAGTCCTAGGGAAAGTCATGAAACCGCGGTTAAAAGGATTCTAAGATACTTGATGGATACTCCTAACTATGGTCTTTGGTATCCCCATGGACAAGCTTTGATCTTGTAGGTTATTCGGATGCGGATTGGGCGGGTTGCAAAATGGATAGAAAATCAACTTCGGGTACTTGCCAATTCCTTGGTAGGTCTCTTGTGAGTTGGTCTTCCAAGAAGCAAAATTGTGTGGCCTCGTCCTCCACCGAAGCCGAATACATTGCCGCCGGAAGTTGTTGTGCACAATTATTATGGATGAGGCAAACTTTAAAGGATTATGGTGTCATTTGTGACAAAGTGCCTCTTTTATGTGACAATGAAAGTGCCATCAAAATTGCTCACAATCCGGTTCTTCATGGGAAGACCAAGCATATTGAGATCCGGTATCATTTTATTCGAGATCATGTTGAGAAGGGTGATATTGCAATCAAGTATGTCAACACCAAGCATCAACTCGCCGATATGTTCACAAAGCCTCTTGGTGAAGCAAGATTCAAGGAGTTGAGAGGAGAACTTAATGTGGTGGACATAAGCAATTGGATTTAGTGGACTTCTTGCATACCTACCCATATTAGACGATATTCATTTGGTTTGGATGTAGGCATAGACATAGGGGGAGTGTAGCTCAATTCATGAGTCAACACTTCCCTTATAATGCGCAAATAGACAAATCTTGCATCATAGTCACTTGTGTGACCAAATGTGCTTCAAAGATGAGTTTTGATTTTGAGCCCAAGATATATCTTCGCGGCGTCAAGTCATATATACTCAAACATGGTGGCTACGGCCACCGCCCTCCTCTTCTTGAGGAGTTGGATTTCCTCATGAAATTTGGGTGTTGTTAGACCTTTATCTTTGCTTCCTCAATTTTATCTTGTTATATTCGAATCATGCTTGTTGTAGCTCATCGTGTTCTCGTTCTTCATCCAACAAGCATGTGTAGAAACCATAACTCTTACCTTGTGTCTATGCTCTTATCAAATCTATCTGTTCATCTCTAAACATATGCCATATATTTGAAAAAGAACTATTGAGAAAATCTCTTTTAAACCTTTTTATTTTATTCGGAATCATCTCGGAATTCATCCGGAATTCCGGACGTTTCGGAATTTTCCGGACATTTCCGAACTCATTCCAGACCATGTCCAGTACCGTTTTTCAGTTTTCGGAATGATTTCGGAATCACATCGGAAATTTCCGGATAGTCCAGAATTCCGAACCAATTCCGAATCTATTCCGGATGTTCAAAAATCTTGGTTACCTGTTCGCGTTCGGACTTGTCTGCTTCGGTTCCTCATACCGTCCCCGACTCGTCCCAGTGTTCCTCCGCCGCCGTTTCGCCGCCACCTCGCCGTGCTGCCCTCCGACCGTCCGGCGCTCCGGATCTTCTCCGAGCTTGATCTCCTTCAAGCTTGGAAGGGCTCCACCGACCAGTTTTGGTTTTCGTCATGTCTTCGGGTATAAACTCGTGTTCCCCTTTGTTTTCACTCAAATCTAGATGGGTTCTGAGTTTCTTAGGGATTTCTCGTCCTTATAGGCTTATATCGTCGAATCTTTGCCTCCATTTTTCAATCTAGTGCAAGTAGGAAGTTTTTTTGAGCTAATTTGAGAAACGAATCGTGCGCATCCGGAATGAACCCGGAATGGCTCGGAATGTTCCGACCCGTTCGGAATATTCCGACTCAAATCCGGACCAATTCCGAATGCACAGTTTGTTTTTGAAATTGCACTTCCTATTTTCACTAAAATTTCGAATTTTAAAACTTTTGGCATATGTTTTTCTTATCCATTGCTGCGTACCTATGCTCTATTCTCACAGGTGATAGTGCTGACCGTGATGAAAGGCATGAGGGTTTGAGGAAGAAACCTCGCTCCAAGCCGGCTATGAAGCAATTTGAGTCATCTTCTGTTCGTGTGGCTCTAATCGCCGTCCTGGCAAAGGCCGAGGGAGCAAGCAGCCTCAGATTGATTCTGTTGAGATGGAACAAGAGAAGGTTCCCATTGAGGATTTCAAGGACATGCCTCGGAAGGAGTGGAAAATTGTTCGCAGTCTCGATCCTTACCGGTTTGTGACAAGAACTTGTGAAGGTGATGAGAGGTTTTGGACTCGCACTCAGTTCAAGATGTGGAATGAGTTCTACATGACACTTAAGAAGAGCTTGGTTGTTGCGGTCAAGCCACTTGATAAGGAATATCTCAATGAGCACAAGGACACCGATCTTGTTCATATTTATGCCACACTTAAGAAGATGGACATTTTGAAGGTAGCTTTGGTCTCTCAATCTTATTGTCCCGAACTTATTAGTCAATTCTATTGCACCGTTTTCTTCAAAAATGATAGTGTGCGCACCATAACTTGGATGTCCGGGACAACCAAATTTGAAAGCTCCTGGTCCGTTTTTGCTCATGCCTTGGGATATGATTGGGAGAACATCTATGGAGACTATGGCTTCCAAATTCACTCCTCCAACGAGTATGACAAGGCTGTGCTTGATGATTGCTATCCCCCAGAGTATGACGAGTCAATTCTCCTTTTATCACTGACATGTATCCATTCTACAACATGCTTGCTAAGATCTTCCGTGAGAGCATTATGAACAAGGCTGGTGATGTTTCTGCTGTTCGTGGGTATATGGTTAACCTTATGCATTTCACCAAGCCTAACCGTCAGCGGAAGATTGATGTTATGGATTTCATATACCGTGAGATTGAGTCTGGGGTTATGTGCAAGTGGACTCCAGCATATGCACCTCTCATTCAGAAGTTCATCAACCATGTGGCTGGTGAGACTATTATGCTTTGCCGTGAGCTAGTGAAGCCAGATTTGTTTGCTCCTGTGTTCACCAAGGGTCCTGAGATTCCTGAGTTTGCCAAGGGCAAAGGCTCTTTGGTTGGTGCTCGTGCCTCCAGCTCCCGTGCTCCCGTTCCTCCTTCCGCTCCCGCTCCGGGGAGGAAGGAGGTAGTGCGATCTCCAAGTTCTTTCAGGCGATGTTTGCCAACTGCCGGGATGCCCGTGCCTACAGCCACGACGCTCGCGAGTTAGCCAAGGAGGGCCGTCGCATTCAGAATGCGGATAGGCGGGCAGCTGGTTTGCTTTCTGAGGAGGATGATCCGTCTTTGGCCCCCACGGCGTTTCAGGACATTCCTATGCCATCCGTGACAGATGATGACTTCCTATTTGGAGCTGCTTATGATGATGAGGACGAGGAGGATGAGTAGTTGGGTTGCATGTTAGCTTCGCTCGTTTTCCCTTTTTGGCGTCTTGATGCCAAAGGGGGAGAATGAGTTCTATTAGGGTGCTCCGGGGATTTTGCATGGGCGAGCACAAGCTTCTTGCTTTTTCATTTCATTTGATCTTATAAGCTTGTGCTCCTTTATTTTCATATGTGTAAGAACTATTTGTTTCTTGTTGTACCTTGGTGCGTATGTGGTAAGACATACTTTGCCCGGTATTTGTGCTTGTAATGTTGAAAGACTATGTTTTTTATCTACATATCTTGTGATCTAGTCTTTATGATTTCATTTATCATGTCTTATGTAGTGTGTGCAACTATATCAAATAGTTCTATCATCTCCATTGTTGCACATCTTGTTGGTTTATAAAATGTAGGGGGAGTGTTGATTCTTGTTGTGTGCATCTTGTGTATTCAAATGCAACTCTAATGTATGCACACATCAAGGGGAGCCGTCTATATTTTGTAAATTCATTGCATCGTTCATATTATATATTCTCTATGCAAATCCTTATGTTGTCATCAAACACAAAAAGGGGGAGATTGAAAGGACATGCGTCTCCTAATCTAGTTTTGTGTGTTTGTTAACAACATAAGTGATGGTCTTACCGTGTGCTAAAGTACTACAGGTACAATTGATGAAAAGCACATGGCCATGTTTGACCCCTCAAAAAGGAGAAAAAATCGAAGTCGGTGGCCCGAAGATTTAATTTATTGAGTCGTAGGGTAGCCGTACTATCAAGAGGGGTTACTCTTTGGAAAGCTTGGGGAAATCTTTAATCGTGCTCACAAACCATATTTGCACCCCACAGCCTTCCTACAACCTTGGTGCAATTTGTCGGAAATAGATTTGCTGAAAAACAAGCCAATCTGGACGAAATCCGGATGGTCCGGAATTCCGACCGACTCGGAAAATTCTGGATGGATTCCGAACTCATTCCGAGCTGAGTTTTGGTACTGCACTCAGTCCGGATTCGAGTTGGTTTTCATCCGGATTATTCCGAATCAACCGGAATTCCTGATTAATCCGAACCAATTCCGGATTGCACGAATCTGTGCAATAAACGGCTAGTTTTTTCAGTGGACCTATTTAAGTCGCCTCTTCTTCTCCAAGAGAGACACCACGACCAGAAATATCTTGCCCACCATTGTTGAAAGCTTGAAACTCGTAGATCTCTCTCCCTACCTACTCAAACACCTTGTCCTTCTAGGACTTGGGAGAGTTGACCTAGATCTACACTTCCACCAAAGAGATTTGATTTCCCCGTCCATTCCTTTGAGGAACTTGTTACTCTTGGGTTCTTTGGAACCCTAGACGGTCGTTGGTCGTTCTTGTGGCTTTGGGAGCCGCGGGGACTAACCGGGAGCCTCCAATTGAGTTGTGGAGTCGTGCCCCGGCCTTGTGATTCTCGTGGCTTTGGGAGCCGCGGGAATTTGTGAGAGCCTCCAATTCGGTTGTGGAGTGTGCCTCATCCTTGTAAAGGTTTGTTGCCGACCTCGAGGGCATCATATAGTGACTCGTGGAACTCCTCATTGGAGGATAACACGAGGGAGATACGGTGTGCCATATCAAGGCTATTCGGGATCACTTGTGACCCCGCACCGCTCCAACGAAGACGTAGCTTCCATTGGGAAGTGAACTTCGGGAATCATCTCCGCGTCACCGTGTGGTTATCTCTTAACCTTCCTTTACTTGTATTGCTAGCTTAACTTGTTTAGAGTATATTGCTAGCTTATCAATTGCTCATCATATAGGATTGTTCACCTAGTTGCATATCTAGAGTAGTTATATTTGAGCAATTCCCCAATTTGATTAAAAGAAAAAGAAAATTTGTAGTTGCCTATTCACCCCCCCCTCTAGTCAACCTACTCGGTCCTTTCAGGAACACTCATGTTACACATTTGCAGATAACCCTTTGTGTTCCTATCTCTCCTCCAACTTCATCCAACCACCTGAAAATGGGTAAAAGCCCATCTCTACTACTATGAAAACCAAAGTTGGTGATGATGGTGTGCCTCCATCTTTCATCCAAGATCGTTCGATTTATATCTAACGGATCGGAACACCCATGTTACACATTTGCAGATAACCCCTTGTGTTCCTATCTCTCCCCCAACTTCATCCAACCACCTGAAAATGGGTAAAAGCCCATAAAAAAAAGGAAAAACCGCCGTGAGCCCGTAAGAACCGGAAGACCACCCACCGGCAGCGTCGGGAAAGATATGGCGCGGTGGCCGCTGCCGGTGCCTCCTCCCCCGGAGCGTCTCGATGCCTCCCTCAGCTAAAGAATGACCGTGGCAACGCACGGGCATTCAGCTAGTAACACTCGAATTCGCAGCAAGGTGAACTATACTGATATTATTTTTGCTACAGTAGCACTATACAATTCATGATGTACGCATGCCAAGTTCCAAAAGAAATCCTAACTCACCAATATCCCGCACCAGCGACATAATCTTCACCTTGGTACGCATGCGCGGACGAGGGCGCTGTCACGACCTTCCGGAGGATGTGCTCGGGCTCCGCCGCCCAACCCCCGCCCTTGGAGGGTGCGGTCCGGACGGAGTCGTCGGCGGCGGCCCTGAATTCGTAGCAAGGTTGAGGAGCATGGTGTTGGCGAAGATGTGGGGCTCGGCGGGAAGGACCCCGGGCGGTGGGAGATGAAGGGAGGCCCGTGCGTGCAGATCTTGAGGGCCTTGGCCTGGCCGTTGCAGGTTGCCATGGCCGTCGCGCCGGCTCCGGCGCTCCGCCATCGCCGGGATCTGAGAAGAGGACGATGGGGACGGGCGGCGGGATGTCGAGAGGTGGGTGGCGGCGCCGATGGGGTCGGGATTTGGTTAGGTACTCCGGTTGGAATGGTCAAATGCAAAAATCATGGAGGAACTGAAACGCGACGACGAAAACAAAAGCCGACAAAAAAACTGTTGTGGTGTTGGACGAAGGGGGCGACATAGTGCGGGTCGGCAGACTAAGGAACCAAAATTTTCTTTTAGATAGGAGAGATTGGGCACGCGATTTCTTTGTGACAAGGGATGTACCCGTCGAGAGAACTTGCCTGTGGCAAGATGGTTAGATGGGTGGTTGTACCCCCATCCCACCAGAGTACAAACCCCAGATTTGACGCTGGTGTTTCTCATTTAAGGCGGAATATTCCTCAGTGGGAGGCGACGTTCCCGTCGACAGCGAGTCGCCCGTGGTGACTTCATCAATCTCAAGACTCGATCCGCCGACTCAGTCTCTCGGAGGTGCTCATAGTGGTAGGGTGTGCATGCGTGCGTTCATAGGGGTGAGTGTGTGCGCGTGTATATGAGCGCCTGCGTTGTACTGTGTTTCGAAAAAAAAGGGATGTACCCGTCGATAGCAACATGATTGTGTCGATACTTCGTTGACTGTTTTGCTGATCATGTGTTGGCCTTCAGGACAGTTACCATGTACATGTGTGTTCTGCGTAGTTACCGGAAAGGAAACACTCCAACTACATCGTTGACTGTTGTACTTTTCGACTTTGTTGACTGCTGTAAAAGGAGAGGCGAAGCATGTTGCTAAGCATAGCAGAGCCATGGTTCCAGCAGCTGGGGTGTATTTAGTCTAAGGTGAGGGGAGAAGGAATAGAAAGATGATGGTGAAATTGGTGATCCTCGTGTTTAGAAAGCGCACACGAAAAGAAAACGCATCGCTCGACTACCCTGGCGGAAGATGGCGGAGGCGACTTCCGGTGCGTGGCGCTATCTCTGGAGTTGGCCAGGGAGCCAGCGATGGATGTGGCCGGGGCACAAGGTCTCGTTTCTTTTACTCTATCGTTTGTGTTAGTTGTGGTGCTCTATCACTGTTTGGTGGCTTCAGCTTGTATGATCGTTGTTTGTAAGGCCTTTTGCCAGTCTATGTTGAATAAATGAAATAAAAGTCGTATGCATCGATTCGATGCAGTGGCTGGGCTCCCCATTTCGAAAACAAATGTGACGTCAACGCTAACCCTAGCGCCAACAACAACCAATCCCGGCATGGCTCCTCCTTCCGCCGCTACCGGCGCCGCGGTGGCGGCGGCCCCACTGCCAAACCGTGGTGTGTGCGTGGGGGGGGGGGAGGTGGGGGTCATTACGATGGCAGTGGCTGCATCGTGTGGGCGACGGTGGCTCGGGAAGTGGAAGTCATGGTGGCGTACTGTGGTCCTCTCCCCTCGCGGCAAGCGACAGATCAGTGGCGACCTAGCCGCTGCCGCGACAGTGGTGGTTCGGGACGTGGCAGCGCTGCTCCGCCATGTTCGATATGGGCATGTGCGGGCCTGCTGCGTGCGCTACCGGATGGCGACATGGATCTGCATCTGTGCTCCAGTTCTTGCAACGCCGGACTCTCGGCTGACGGGCATGTACAGAGCTCTCCCTAGCGAGGTAGTAGTCGGCGGTTGTGCTCCACCGTTAAACCACACCGGCCTCCGTCGGTGACCTCGCTGCGGATTGTAGTGGTCACCGAAAGATCGTCGTGAGGGTTCGTCTCTCTAGATCTGGTGGTTCACTTCGGCGATGAGATGCAATTGATGGACAACGGCTTGACGCAGAGAGATGGTTGTGCAGCGAGGACGCACTTTGCGTGTAGCTGCTGGGATTGTGGAAAAGTGGTGGCGACAACACATGAGTGACTTCGATGGTGGTGCTACTCAGGCACCTGGTCTCGACCTCCGGGGTTAAAGCCTAGGTCTGACCGGAGTTGGTTATACCTGGCAAATGGCGATGTTTTTACGTCGTTACCTTGTTGGAGGCATTGCTCGGATATGGTCGGACTGGTTCTTCAGGGTGAAAACCTAAAATCTGTCCTTCGGTGGTTGGATTCGGTGACGGTGGCGTTGAGTGTCGCTTCCTTCCTGGAGGCGTTACTGTTGAAAAACCTCGTCGTCTGTGTGGTGTCATGAGATTGTTGGTGTGGATATGGTCGTTGTTGTAGTTTGCCATCGCGGATATGATCACTTTGGTTTTTTTCCTCTCACCTAAGCATAATTTGATTGTCGAGGGACTCCTTGAACCAGTCGTGCAGAGGTGTCCCGCCGAGGACGCGCACCTGGTGCCGGTGCCCGTCATAGTCGGCGTAGTCGATGTGGTGTATGCCGGCAGCGGGCATGAGCTCGCGCTCGACGTCCTTGTAGAGCGAGCCGCCGCACGCGACGTTGAGGACCTGCGAGCCGTAGCAGATGCCGAGGAACGGTATGCTGCGCTCGAGGCAGCAGCGCGCGAGGAGGCATTACCTTGTTGGAGGCATTTCTCGAGGCAGCAGAATCATTCTGAAGCTGACATGTTGCGTTGTAAAATTTGCAAAAAAGTCCCTAAATATTTCTTTCTAGCATATATAGCCGCGAGCTGTCTGTGTCTGTCGTATGGACCCCACCTATCAGGTGCTGGAGAAACAATTAAAAACGAGCGCGCTGGATTGGGGACTCGATCTCATGTCGTAGGGCTACAGCCTACATGCAAAGATGCACTGACCAACACATCTCATATAACTTGGCCATAGAAACTAGGTCGCTTTTTTTCTTAGGGGTCGTTTGGCACCCATCATTTTCATGGAATTCATTTCAGATTCCATACCTAAACATGTTTGGCTGCCATGGAATTGGAATGTCATTTCAATTGGAATTTCAAAGAATGCCTATGCTATGTTAAGTTAATTCATGTCTCTAATGCTGTCATTTCTCTGAAATTCATTTCATTTCATTTCATTTTAGCCAAATGAAATGAAATGATGGGTGCCAAACGAGCCATTATAGGAATCACCTCTGAATCATTACAAGCTGGCTCATCCGCAACTGTCTTTACCCACGTTTGTCACCTCGCCCCCTGCGCCCACGCCATGCAGGGAAACGACGTGAACTTTGTCGCGCACGTTGTTGACCATAACATGTCGGACCTCGCCACGAATATCATCGTTCATGCTGCTGTGAGCACCGTGTAAGACTTCGCCGTGCTGCAAATCGTCGATGTTGTGCTGAACCTTACTGTGAAGAACTTGGAGGGCAAGAATTTCCGTTGAGCAGGTTGTTCTAGAGCTCGAGCGGCGTGGACGCGGGCAAGGCCATCACGTACTATTGCTAGCTGAATGCCTAGAGCACGGGAACGCGAACGGCCTGGCCATGCATGCACTCTGCGTTGCCAGAGCACGGCCACCGCGCCTGCACAACGAGGCCCCAGCTTGGACATCTTGCCATGTCGCCCACATGAAGTAATGCCCCTGTGCGGCACTTCCGTGCAAGGACGACCTCGACGCTCTCTCCCTTGCTGCAGCACTTACTAGGCCTGAGTTCAAGTCTCCTTCCAGCGTCTGTAGTTTTAATTTTTTTTTCTTTCGCTTCTGACACGTGGGACACGCATGTAAGACAGCACCTCAGTCCATATGTAAGAGAAAAATATTTGAGGGTCTTCTCGCAAAACTTACAATGCCACATGTAAGCTTCAGAATGATTTGGGACCTGTTTGTTCGCTTAATACAAGTTTTGGTACCGTGGGTTCACATTTTGCAAGTTGTGGGACTAAATTGTACATGTCAGACAAGTTGTGGGACCCACGCAAAAAAAGAAAAAAAAAGACAAGTTGTGGGACTAAAACTGTATATAGCTCTAGTGGAAATGAGCATCTCCAATCGCAGCTTCATACTGCATAGTAGGCGGCGGCACGAGAAAGAGGCAGCGCATGAGGCATGAGGCATATCTCCATGGCTTTAATGGCTGTAGTCTGTAGATGAGTCTTTCCCCTTGTAGATCGGTTCAAGAAAGATGCAAATTCGTAACAATGGGTGGCTACACCGAAAGTTAAGATTTCCTCCCCTTATATATGGTGAGACAATGTTTTTTTTGTCCTCCGACCAATGGGCAAAAAATTCTCTGGGACTGGGCCGCATCGTCCTCCTCCTAGGGCCCCTCCTGAGATATTGACACCTCATCCTCAGCGCGCATCCCAAAGCATCTCTTAACCCCCCTTACCAGTTAACTGTAAAGGAAGCGTATGGCCGGAATTTTAGGCGCACGACCAACACCGCTCGGCAGCGACCTTGGCCGTTCGGTACACCGGCGACGCCACAGTCATGAGGTGGTCACTGGTGTGAAGAATGACTGGGACATCCGGCACCCGCCAATGCTGCCGCCGGTGACGCACTGCCTACCGAGGCACAACCGGTTCCTTTCTTTTCAGTCGAGAGTTGCAAGCAGAAGGTCGATGCCTCTGGAGTCGTTCTGGAGTCGCCGCGAGTTGGCGGTGCCGACCAGTTCCAGCTAGACCAAGGCGAGGCGGCGGTCGCTGCGCGTGATGGCGGCGGTGGGGGTGGTGGTGATCATGGCATGTGGCTCGTACAGGGGCTGGTGACCTGCGGCCGAAGCGGTGGCGTACGGGCGTGTGCAAGCCGCGGCGCTGCGGCGCGCCCGTGCATAACACGGCGTTCCATCTATTCGCGCCGTGCTTCGTGTAGGGCTTCACCGACCGCCTCGCCCTTGCTCACCCGCCGTCGCTTGGGCCTGTGAGCATGGCGTTTAGCGTCCCACCGTCGGTGGTGGACCTTGGCATGACGATGGGTCTCGACCACGGCCACCAGTGGCACACACTGCTCGACATACTCGCCTCTCGTGTCGTCGTCAAGCCGGCGCGCGTGCGCGTCACCGGTGTCGAAGCATGCCTGGACACTATGAGAGCTATTAGGCGCAAGGTCGAGGCGTGCGCGGAGGAGCTAGAGATGAGATTCGAGTTGTTAACAATAATGATGATTATGACCTGCTTTGGGATTCGCGCTGAGGGTGAGGTGTTAACATCTTAGGAGGGGCCTCACGAGGAGGGCGCTGCGGCCCTGTCCCAGAGAATTTTTTGCTCGACCAATGCTCATATCATCCAAAGCTCTTGGGTAACTCTAATACTACGAATCCATGAGTCCATAGGGTAAAGACTTGGCCGAATCCATCAAGTATGGCAATAGTTAGACTCTATTCCGTCATTCATTTTCGGTTTCCGGTAATCAGATCTGACCCTTCGGATATGGTGAAGACTATGTACCGGACGATTGGTGTTTTGCAGCAGTCTCCACAAGCGGGGGCGGCAACACAACCAGACTTCTTCTGGGTGGTTCTATTTGGGCACAAAGTCTCGATTTTCAGGGTGAAAACCTTAGATCTGACCTTCTCTGGTTGTACCTGGCAATGGTGGGTCTCTATTCGTCTCCTTGTTGAAGGCATTGCTTGAAATTCAGCCAGACTTTCTTCAGGGTGAAAACCCATGATCTACAATCGGGCGACGACGATGTTTGTGCACGGTTCCCTTCTTGGAGGTGTCGTTCTTGGAGAAACTTTTTGCAGTCCGGGTGTAGCCTCTGGTGGAGGTAGTTCCTGCTGCTTCGCTGATTAGTTTCGCGGTTTTTTCTTTATTTTTCTTTTGGCTGTGTGCATCCTTAATTTCTCGACAAGTTCATGATATTATGTTGTTGCCGAGGCTGGGTGTAATTGGTATCTTTGATATTAATATATTCTCTTTATCAAAAAAACCCGAGCCTTCAGTAGAACAGTGCCACAGGTCGTGTCCGGAGTCCGTTTTAGACGATCTTGATAACAATCAGAATGCCCAGAAAATTTCTTACTATTTTCGTTCAAAAACTTTTTCCGTTTGACATTGACTTCAGTTCGGGAAGTGACGATCTCTAAATATTATCAGGGGTGGGTGGGTGTGGGGGGTGTTGGGGATTGTTTCGGGAAAATCAACAGTCCACCGCAATGAAGGCTCCTTTTGTATTTTGAGCAATATCATGTTAGTCAAAATAAATAAACCAAAAGATGACAAATAATAAGGAAATATCATAATAAACTAAAAAAAATTACCGATACGTTTTTGACGTATCACCAAGGTACAATGCCAGACTAGTGGTCAAAGGGTTTAGCCGGAGAAAAGGTATCAACTTCAATAAGATATTTTGTGTGGTGGTGAAGATCAAGATGATCCTTAGCTTGGCAGCAGGTCTCAAATTGAAGGTTGAGTAAATGGACGTGAAGAAAGATTTTCCACACGATGAGGTGGACGAAGAAATCTACATGGTCAGGCCGGGGTTTCATGTTAATGTCAAAGAAGCCAACATGTGCAACTTGAAGAAAAGTCCCTATGGCCCGAAAGAAGCACCGAGATAATGGTACATGAAGTTTGAATTTATCCTAGGGAAGTAAGGTTACAAGAGCTGTAGGTCAAACCATCGTGTTATTATTTAGAGTTTCTCTGTAAATGGTTTTATCATATTATTGCTCTATGTTGATGATATCTTAATTGTTTGCAAGAATGTCTCCAGAATTGCTAGATTGAAGAAAGATTGAGAAAACATTTTGCTACAAAATATTTTCGGCACGAGAATTGTGAGAGTAAGAAAATCCAACAAGTTGTACTTGACTCAAGAGAAATATATTGAGAAAGCACTTCGGAAATTCAAAATGGATAAGGCAAGGGAAGCGATTTGTCCAGCAGCTCATTAAAAGTTGAGCACGAAGCAATGAAAATAAGAATGTTCCTTATTCTTAAGTGGTTGGGAGTTTGATACATGGTGTAATGTGCACAGGGCCTGACATTGTTCATGCAGTTTGTATTGTCATAAGGTATATTTCTAATCAAAGAAGACCACATTCCTAACTCGGGAAGTGGATTTTGAGGTATCTTAGTGATAGCACTAATATGAAGCTTCTCTTAGGTCGTAGTGATCCTAAGTTGATCGATCTTAGATGCGTGTATGGCTGAGATGTTGATATACCAAAGTCTGTTTCAGATTATTTGGTTACCCAGTGGCAAAGCAAGTTGAATATATGTTGTTTTGTCCAAAATGGAAGCTGTGTTTATTGCGGTAACAGAGGTGAGAAAAAAAGCTATTGTTGCTGAAATGATTGGCTTGTGATCTTGGTGTTGTGTAAGACAAGTATGTGGTGTTTTGTGACAGCCATAGTGCCTGCCACCTAAGTAAGAATGCAACCATTCATTCAACATCAAAGCATATTCATGTCCTCTATTATTGGATTTTGAGACATGATGAATTCCAAGCAAACGTGTGCACACTTATTACCATGGTGTTCGTATGTTGAACAAAGTGGTGACAAGAGATAATGGGGATGGCGACCTCCCACCCTCCGCCCCCTTGTAGCCTAAACGCCGGCGATCTCACATCTCCGGCCACCCAATCCCCATTCCCTTCCAACCAATCGCTTCCACATCCTCCCTTCCCCTTGTACCAACCATGATCCTCCCTGCATGGATCTGGAAGGTCACGTATTCCACCGACAAAGACCTCGACCGCGGGCGCATGAAGACCTATGATGGTTCTATCCATCTCTAGATGGCCAGGGACTGGATCGCGTTGAAGAATGCCAAAGGATCTACCATCGTTAGGAGATATATGAAGAATGGCGAGTACATCGACATCAAATCCGAGGTAACCTTCCCATCTCACTGCGCCACGATAGTGTCATGTTCCAAGTCCATGCCACAGGATTGTGGTGTTGGATCCAATCCGGCCAGCAGTTCTAGTGATGGATCTGCCTTAGTTGTTGGATCTGCTGAATCACGCCGTGATCTGACTGTGGTGAGAACATCCGATCATTTGGTAGACAGAGATCTAGTTGTTGTGAAATCTTCTGATCAGACAGACAGACACCGAGACCAGACTGGTGTGACACCTTCTGCTAATCTGATAGAAAGGCACTGCTCGCAACCTAGTGAAGGAAATGATTCCCTTGGTTTGGATTACAGTCCTGGTATTCAGTTTGCTAAGTCTATCATGAACAAATTTCATATGCCTGTACATCCAACTCCACGTTCTGGCCACTTTATTACGGTGGTCTCCTTTGGCCGGGCCTCCTTCAAACTTGATGACAAGTCTGTTAGTCTTGCCCTTGAAGCAGCAATAGGGGGTTTATGTGGTAGCACCCAAGTTTCTCTTCTAGTTGACAGAACATTCTCCTTCTCGGTTTCATGTAAGCAAGTTGGCTTTCAGATTTCAATCTGAAGAAATTTGATTGCAAACAGTTCAAAGCTTCTTCCATCTTTGGGGTCGGGGAGGCCCTCTATGGACAAAAGAATTTCGCAATTGGCAAAAAGAATGCTCAGATGAGTGGACACTGGTCAGTCCTACAAAGAGGAAAATCGAGATTGCATTGAATGCCCTTAGGAAATCTGCCCCTATGTCCAGTATCCGATCAGCAGACAAACCTCGCAAACAACTCGTATTCTCAGAGTCCATCTCGTACACTGCTTGCAAAGGATACTCAGATCCTAACCTACCCCGTCACCCAGAGCTGCAAGAAATCATTTCGGGAAATCAGATTAGTTTTGGCTCCTTTGGCCAATTATCTCTGACGGATGGAAGTTCAGAAACACCTTCAATTGATAGTATCGGGGTTCTTTAGTCTCCAGCGCGGGAATCTCGGAATCAAACGAGATGGGCCGGACAGAAAAGTGCCCATCGCCGCCCGTTTACATGGATGGGCCAGCAGAACCTGAAGATGACCTTGATGGGCTGGCAAAAGTGGTCGAAGACATTGCTTATAGATTTTGGAAATGTGGCCGCTGCCTGACCATGGCCCATGAAACAGCCAACTGCCGAAACAAAATAAGATGCCGCTTATGTTGGAAATATGGACATATTGGGAAAAACTATCTCGGCAAGAAATCAAATCAGAATCAGGCGTGGGTCATTAAGAGATCTGATACCGGTCCAACCGACCTCGCTTCCCGCGATAGTACTAATAGTTCAGCCGACGGCGCCTCTCCGGATTCTACTATCCCAAAACCGCCTGACACATCCCCTCCGGGGTTTCTCCGCCAAACCCTCCGCCGCCGCCATTGCCACCTCGCATGGCGACTTTCGAGCTCAGCCCTACCTGATGGGTGCCGCATGGCTTCCAGATCATCGATGGTGGCGCCACCCGTCTTCCCCGCACCTTCTACACGCCGGCGATTGCCCCTCCTCGCACTCACGATCAGTACTGCGTGGGCATTGTGGAGCCAGCTCAGCCGCCGGAGGAGGAGGTCTTCTGGAGAGAATAGGTTCGCAACTTCGTCCAGCAAAATCTTCAGAGGACAGTAGAAGATGTGCAGTCATGCCTCTTTGGGGTTGGTTTATATAAGATGCGTAGTGCTGCGGCACAATTTACCCTGGTGAGCCATGGTCCTTATCAAATCAATCCAAACCAAGATGTTTTTGTGCGTTTTGTGAATCATGATGATCGGAGTCAGATCCACAAGTCAGACCAGGGTTTTAGGAAAGGATGGCTCATGTTCTTGGGCTACCTGCTGACTACAGTAACGACCAGGATATCCAGGGAGCTATTGCCACTTTTGGTAGGTTCCACCACTGTCATCAGGAAGATGGAGCACTGGACAGAACAATGGTGTACGCCTCTTTCCATCACCACAGCTTGTCCCACGTGATGTTGTGTTTGGAAATTACAGCAATGTTGGTGCAAATCGTGAGTCCTGGACTGCACCTTGCTACATACTCAGTGCTGAATTTGCAGAAGTTCTTCCTCCTGATGAGGATCCTATGCCTTTGGATGGCAACCCACACCCTCTGCCAGGGATGCTGCAGCCAGATCTGGGCAATTTTGTTCGCCTCCGTATCCAGAACTGGGATGGAACGGTCAGCCACTACATGGACAACATGATGACAATCTTGAGGAAGATGAGGTAGAACAGGCTGGTGCAGAGGAACCAGTTGACGAACCTACTGAAATCCAGGATAGTGGATCGGTTGTGCTCAACCACTCTGAAAATTCAGCCAAATCTTTCCACCAGTTCCAGATTGTGGTGAACCACATGTAGTTTGACCTCCCAGCTGTCAACTTTGATCACAACTTCAGTTTGTGCAAAAGAGGAGAAGCACAAGGGCCACATTTCTTCGGGCCAGTGCTGCCACCTGCAATGCAATGGTCCAAACTGTTCCAGGCTATTGGGCCAGAAATTCTCATGTCATATGTGCCAAGGGCCCTGCTTTCAAGCCACATAAGAAACCTGACAGTCATTTCCTTGGAAGATCTTAAAGACACAGTTCATAGAAAGATCCAGATTCCTGTCCAAAAGAGCCCGTTTGTGTCCAGGTCTGCTGCCAGGAGAATGTGTTTCGATAATGAGGACAACAAGACTCAGAGGCAGATGATAGAGCTAGACCAAGAAAATACTATGGTTGTGGCCACCCCAACCAGGAAGAGAGGTAGAGAGAAACAGAATGTCCCACCTGTAGCAAACCTAGTCAGAAGGAGCACTAGGAAGACTGTCCGTGAAAATGGTTTCAGGCTGGAACCAATGAGGGATAAACCAACTCCGAAGAAGAAACCCAGAGCAAGCAAGCCCATGGAGGAGGAAGGACAGGTCACCCCCCACACTCCAATTAGGGTTCTGCAACAGATCGGGAGGGAGCTGGAAATCACTGAAGCTAACCTCACATTGGATAGGCTTGAAGCCCATCCTGAGAAGGACAAGCCCGACAATGTTCAGGATGATTAAAAAGGCCCAACTTGATTTTGGCCCATGTCTGGGCACTCCTAGCCTATGTTTGCCTATTATTTTGCTATATTACTGCTTAGTTGATCCACCTGTTTGCAAGTTTGGTCTGTTTGCTTTTCGTTGTATCCATGTGTGCAAGACTGGTTTGTTAGTTACTTATGTCTGCTATCCTTATGTCTACCGTGTCTGCTTTGCCTATGATGAATGTCAATTAAGCTGCTGGTGCGCTCTGTTTATCACGTTTTATCTTGTGGACTGGTCATTCCAGTCACCACCTCAGCATTCTCCTTGTTTCCATGGATAGTACAAAATACTGGCTTCTAAATTGGTTGGTACTGGATTGGAATGTTAGAGGGCTAAATGACAAAGATAAGAGGCTGCTAGTTTACAATAAAATAGATGAAAGTCAATGTGCAATAATTTGTCTCCAAGAAACAAAATGTGAATCTTTCGATCACTCTTTTATAAGATCTTTCTGCCCAAAAAGATTTGACCGCCTACTCTCCATCGGTTGGAGCTTCAGGAGGAATTATAGTTCTCTGGAATAGTGCAGTCTTTGGAGGAAACTTACTTGAAATTACTAGAGCTGCAATTAGAATTCAATTTACCTCCAAACACACCAATGAAACCTGGACCCTTGTCAATGTTTATGGCCCATGCAGAGGTATTGAACGTGATAATTTTGTCCAGTGGCTTCATGACCTAGATATTCCTGTCCCGAAAACTGGCTTCTAGTTGGGGATTTCAACTTTATCAGATCAGTGGATAACAGGAACAAACCTGGGCAGACATGAATGCTATTTTCATTTTCAATGAAATCATCAGCCACCTGGGATTAGTGGAATTACCACTCAAAGGAAGAAGTTATACTTGGTCAAATATGAGAGATCAACCACTGCTTGAACAATTGGACTGGTTTTTCACAAGTTGTGAGCGGACTCTCAAATATCCAAACTCAATGGTACACCCTCTGGATAAATCTACATCGGATCATGTGCCATGTGTAGTACATATTTCCACCTCTATTCCGAAAGCAAAAAAATTCAGGTTTGAAAACCACTGGGTACACCAGCCGGGATTTGTGGAGGTTGTGGAAAAAGCTTGGAAAAAGCCAGTTCATGCCAGAAATGCAGCAGGAATCCTCACTGCTAGATTCAAAAACCTGAGATACGATCTGAAGAAACGGGGCAGAAATTGTCACAGATAAAGATTCTCATTGACAAATGCAACAAAGTTATTCTGCGGTTTGACCAGCTTGAAGATGAAAGAGATCTCAGTCGACCTGAATTCTATTTCAGGAATTTGGTTAAAAGCCACCTGAAACAGCTCCTTTACATCCAGTCTGAATATTGGAAAAGAGGTGAACGATAAGATGGGTTCAGTTAGGAGGGGAAAATACAAAGTTCTTTCATGCCAAAGCCCTTGAAAGGTACAGGTTCAATAACATTACTGAAATGAAAAATGAGGAAGGAATTGCGCTTGTTGATCACCAACAGAAAGCAGCTGCCTTCCTTAGCTCTTTCAAGAACAGAATGGGAGTCACAATCCCAACTGTCCAATCTTTTAACATGGAAGAACTCCTGCCAAGGATTGACAACCTGGATAAGCTTATTGAGCCTATATCTGCAAGGAAATTGAAGGAATTATAAAGTATATGAAAACTGATAAAGCCCCTGGTCCAGATGGTTTCAATGGTTTATTCCTGAAAAAATGCTGGAGCATTGTTAAATAGGATTTCATGAATCTGTGTAGTGAATTCTTCTCTGGAAAGATTTCACTAGAAAGCATAAATGGTTCCTTCATCATCTTGATTCCAAAATCTCAAAGCCCGGAGACAGTCAATGATTTCAGGCCAATCTCATTGACAAATTCTTGTCTGAAATTCCTCACCAAAATAGTAGCTAATAGGCTACAAAAGGAGATCACAAGATCTGTACATGCTAATCAATATGGATTCATCAAAGGGAGAACAATACAAGATTGCTTGGCCTGGTCTTTTGAATTCCTCTATCAGTGCCAACAGTCAAAGAGGAAAATTGTGATCCTGAAAATAGACTTCGAGAAAGCTTTTGACACCCTCGATCACAAGGCCATCCTGCAAGTCCTAAAATCCAAGGGATACCCTGACCTGTTTCTATCTTGGATAGAGGAAATTCTATCATCAGGATCATCTTCTATTATGCTCAATGGAGTCCCTGGAAAACCATTGGTGTGCAAAAGGGGTGTAAGGCAAGGTGATCCCCTCTCCCCTCTGCTATTCGTGGAGGGTGCTGATCTGCTACAGAGTCGGTTAACAAAGCATACCGTGATGGTCTACTTAAGGCTCCAATCTCAATAAGAGCAGATTATCCTATAATACAGTACGCAGAAGATACTATTATTGTTCTGCCTGCCAACAATAATGATCTGAAAGTGTTCAAAGATCTACTGAAGATTTATTCTGATTTCACTGGACTCAGAATAAATTACCACAAATCATCTCTGATTCCGATTAATGTGCCACAGCCTGAAACTGAAAACTTGGCAAGACTTTTTGAATGCGAAATTGGTAGTATGCCTTTCACATACTTGGGATTGCCAATGGGCACTACAAAGCCATCCATCAGAGACCTATCTCCTCTTATTGACAGAATTGAACGTCAGCTACTGCTTCTTTCTTATCATATGGAGACAGACTGGTGCTTGTCAACTCGGTTCTGTCCTCCCTGCCAACCTACTTCATGCTAATGCTTGTCATTCCAGTGGGAGTAATTGAAGTCATTGATAGAGCACGTAGACAATGCCTATGGAGGAAAAAAGATAAAGATAGGGTGAATTCTCTTGCAGCATGGGACATGGTATGCAAGCCAAAATGTAAAGGAGGTCTGGAAATTATAAACCTGAAGGTTCAAAATGCTGCGCTGTTACTCAAGCATCTGCATAAATTTTACAATAATGATAATACCCCTTGGGTACAACTGATCAAAGACACATACTACTTCCAGTCAGTGCCACATGCAGTGGTGGAGTCAGGGTCCTTCTAGTGGAGGAAAGTATTTGCTCTGTCTAATGCCTACAGGTTGATCACAAGATGTGAAGTTGGTTCTGGACACACCATTCTCCTTTGGTCAGATCTTTGGCTCGATATAAAACTTGAAGAAAAAATCCCCAGGCTTTTCTCTTATGCTCTTGATAAATTCCAGTCGGTTGCTCAATTTGTTAATGCACAGAATTGGATTGAGGCCTTTTTCCTTCCTTTGTCTGTGGAGGCACATGAGGAATTCCAGCAGCTGCAATCCCTGCTTGAAAATGTGATTCTGTCAAATGAAGCAAATGATAAATGGGTTTGTACAATTGGAAAGGGAGATTATAAATCCACTGTAGCATACAAGCAAAATTTCGATCACATAGCCAACCATGGTCCCTCTTGCTGGATCTGGAAGAGCAAATGCCAGTCCAAACATAATTTTTTTGCTTGGTTGGTGCTTCATGACAAGATCAATACAAAAGATATGCTCCTCAGAAGAAAGTGGAACGTAACCAACAACTCTGATTGTGTTCTCTGCAATGCTCACCTTCGCGAGGACTGGAGACATCTCTTCTTCAACTGCCTTTTCAGCACAAGGGTATGGAACTACTTGCAAATCCCATGGAAGTCTGCCTCAATTTCTGAAACCCTTCTTGCTGCGAAAAAGGTTTCACTGGACCATGTTTCACTGAAATTGTGATTCTTGCTTGCTGGGGTATTTGGAAGCAAAGAAATGGATGGATTTTCAAGAACATCAAGGCAACGTTTAGGGGTTGGAAAGCAATCTTTGTGCATGAGATCACCCTTCTTAAGTATAGGGTGAAGAAATCTGTAGTTTATAACTTGTCATCATGGATTGACAACTTGCCATAGCTTAGGTAGGTTCTCTAACTTACTGATCCTGCTGTAAATATTGTAAATACTCTGAGATACGTTTGGTAATATGAGGCTGTGGGGGTCTCCCTGCAGTAGAAAAGGTTTCAAAAAAAAAGTGGTGACAAGAGAGAAGTTTGATGTATGTCGTCGACTCGCCGACATGGCTGCCGGTAGGCAGTGAGACCCTCCATGATGTTCATATTGCTGATTTAAGACTTGCATGTCTTCAAACTGGTGATAGGAGGCTCAAACTTGTTTTGATTGTCTCCATACTTGATGCGATTATTTCTTACTTTTACTACTTCGATATGGTGAGCTGATTTGAGTGTTGGGTAGCATCACATTTGCGGGTGGTTTTGGAAGTTCAGACTGCTGATTAGACAAACAAACGGTTTGATCTTTGAAAATGCTTATGTCTGATTCTCAACCAAGTTTGGCACTGTTTCGATCAGTGATTTGAGAATAACAACCTAATTATCGAAGGGGACTAAGCAATAATAGCTCTGGTTTGCTGTTTATTCGCCTCTCATGTTTGTTGTTGTTATTGCCGCTTGGCAACATGCTTAAGCGTATTGTAGATCTAGGAACGACGTTTTGGGTAGTAGGTGCATATGCACTAATTAAGTAAAACATTTTTTTTCAGAATGTCAAAAAAATTACAGAAAAAAATTCGGATATTCATAACATTTTGTGTTAGCACAAAAAATGTCATGGAGAAAAAACATTTTGGAGTGTCCGGATTTGTCTTTTTTGTACAGGTCAAGAAAAATGTTTTTTCTTCACGTAGCTTTTGTGCTAACATAAAATATATTGAAATATATCCAAAATTTTTATTTTGAATTTTTTGACATTTCAAAATTTGGTTTTTGGGCAGTGGGTGCATCTGCACCTACTACCCGTTATGCATTTCCGACTATCTACCCAGATTACTCACAGTTTAATTATCATGCATCGGTCGGTTCACAGACATGGCTTTTTATACTCTTTAAAATTAAGAAGTGTTTTCCAAGTTAATTTTTGTTTCTCTTATGCATGTGGTTGTGTTTCTACTTCTATTGCATATCTATTAGTTTTTCTTTCCATAAAGGGAATATATTAATATCGCGTAGATACAAATTACACCCAACCTCTGCAACAACGAAATGTCATAAATACATTTGGTAAGCACACAACTCTACAAAAATAGAAAAAGAAAAAAAAATCCCGCTACGGTGATCAATTTCTTGTAGATGCAACACAAACCACCACCAAGAGAACACCCGGAGTACAAATTCTCCAAAAGCGACGCCTGCGTATCTATATGTTAAATCTATGTTCGAAATTTTTACATGTGACGGTGCGTTTCGTTGGTCCGCTGGTACTCTCTTCCGCCATCCTCCGCTACGTAGACCAGGCCATCCATCCCCGTAAGCTTAGGAAATTATGATCACTAAGCATTTCGCTCACTAAGATGAGGTGGTGAGGGTTTGTCCTAAGGAAGTGTAAATACTGAAACCGTGGAAACAAGTGCAAACCGGCTGATTGGTGCTAGTTCATTTCCTTCACAAACTCAATCATAATTTTAAAATTAGTAGAAAAAATAACGCAAACCGATTAAACCGTCGGACCTTTTTCGCCCACCCTTAGTTTGTCCGATAGAGTTTACATATGTACTCCCTCCGTTCTAAATTATTTGACTTCCATATATCTACATATGAATGTATGTACACACTAAAAGATGTCTACATACATCCGTATGTAGACAAATAAAAATCATCTATTTTGAAACGGAGGGAGTACAAACTTGAACTTTATAAAATATGGAAATACGTGGCACCACAACTAGGGTCGCGAAATACAGCTAATTTCCCCTGTAAGCAACATCCCCATCAACAAATGTACAGATCAAACAATAGCATCTCCATCTCTTTTAACTCGGTGATCAGAAAAATAATCAACAGAAGAAAGAAAAAATCATATCAGAACATCAATCCAAAAAGCAAGCACAACACAATTCAAACCACACTCGTCACCGGAGCTTCCCTCCGAATCACCTGGGCGTTGGTCTCGATTTGGCGGCCGGGGTGGAGGAAACGCGAGGGCTGTCCATGATGGTCTCGAACGCCCCCACCAGCGCACTCACCTTGCTCTTCTGCTTCTTCTCCAGCAGCTTGCTCTTGGCCTCCTCCAGCACGTCGTTGCTCCGCGCCACCTCCTTCTTCTTCGGCTGCTCCTCCTCAGGCCGCTTCTCCATCGCCGTCTTCACCTTGCTCCCCTTGAACGAGAACCGCATCTGTTCCGGGATCTTTGCCAGCAACGGCGACGACGTCACCCCGCCTTTCTGGACAGACCCTTTCACTGGCGTCGTTGGCGCCGACGCGCTCAGCACCGTGTCGATCACCGCCTTGTCCTTGCTGATAGCCTCTTTGGCCGGCGTCACGGGCTCTGAGCGCGAGGTGCTCGCCTGCTCCTTTGTCGCTGCGTCCATTTCCTCCAGAGCTTTTTCCAGCGACGTCGCCGGCAGTGACGATGCCCTGGATGCCGCGATCATTTTGGGCTCCTCATCGGCGATTTGGTCTTGCTTCTCGGCAACCGCTGGTTGTTCTTTCGGTTCTTCAGCGAACGTAACATTTTTTTCAGAGTTCTCCATAATATCTTCGGGCATCACACTTTTTTCAGAGTCCTCTGTAATCTCTTGGGGCTTTGGCGACTCTTCTTGTTGCCTCTCTGCGGCATTGGTCTCCACGACAACCTCCTCTTCGACTTCTACCGTGCTGCTTGCCGGTTCATCTTGCACGTTCAGAGGCGCTGCTGGCTCCTTCGCTGCTTCTTCTACTACAACGGTGGCCGGCGGCAGTTCATCTTCTGTATTCTTCTCAGCTTCCTTTTCTGTCATCTCTTCAACTGCGCTTGTTTGCGGCTTCTCTTCCGCTACCGGCGTATCCACCATCACGGCTTCCACAGACTCCTCCGGTGTGACCTTCTCTTCAACAACGGCCTTCCCCTTCTCTGCATCTCCCCTCGGCTCTTCTGTGATCACCTCCTTCTCCGGGCCCCTCTCCTCCTCTGTCTTGACATGATCAGTACTACTACTGACCACTTCTTCCGAAGTCGCCTCCTCTTCAACAACGGCTTTCCCTTTCTCGGCATCACCTCTCGACTCTTCTGTGATCACCTGCTCCTCCTCTGTCTTGACATGATCAGTACTGACAATTTCTCCCGAAGTTGCCTCCTCCTGTTTAGCTTTGGGCTCAGCGGCCACCTCTGCTTGAACGTCGACAGGTGCGGGTGCCTCGATGATCGTTCCAGAGGGGTGGTGTGGCTGGACCTCCACGGGCAGGGCTCTCGCCGTCTCTGCCTTGATCTCGCCGGAACCGCCAGCGGAGGACGCCTCCTTATTGATGGACGCCACCGCCGAGGCCGCCGGCCCGGCCAGGTCTTTGTTCTTCTTGCTGCGGATCTTGCCGGTCTTTAACGCATTGGACGCCTTCTGCATCAGCAGCCTCGGTGACGCCACGGACCACCGCGATGTGGACGCCGACTTGGCCTTGGCCTTGTCCATGGCTGGCGCGATCGCCCGCGGCGCGCTCACCGGCTGCACGGGGGACCGCTTCGGCGTGCTAGACTGCGGCAAGCTCGCAGGCTGCTGCGCGGTGGACCTCTTCGGCGTGATCGGACGCGTAGCGCGACCCGCCGCCGGCAACGGCGCGGGGGACGGGGACCCCTTGGAGGAGGACGGCCTGGAGATGGGAGACGGGGAGGTGCTGCGCAGGGACGAGCTGACGGTAGGGCGGAGGAAGGATGGCACCGGCTTGTCCGACGAAGGAGCGGGGCTGAGGGAGGCGCGGGCGGGACGGCGGGTGGCCGCGTCGGAGCTGGCTGGCCGCGGGTTCGACGACGTGGGTCTGCCGCCACTCGTGCTTGGTGGGCGTGTGCTGCTTCTGCTGCCGTCTCGCGACCCAGGCGTTGGCCGTGTGGCCATGGGCTGCTTCTGCTGCCAAACAAGACAAATATTTTGTTAAATCATTATCGCATTCTTGCGTGTAAGAATTGGTGCAATGCAGAACCGAGTATGTTTTTTTAGGGAAACTAGCATGGTGGCCCTCGCAAAAGCGAGGGCATCACCTTTATCTCTATATTATGTTCATGATCTAATGTTTTGGTTTAATAAAACTTATGAAAGAGGGGGTACTCTAACAGATTGTTCATAGTTTCAGCACTTAAGCGCTAACCAATTTATTTCAAGTCATCTCACAGATACTATTTTAAATTGCACGGCCAAACTCTAACCAACAGGTTAACCTCCTTATCATACTACCCAATAGTTAAGGTGGATTATTTTATTAACATGTTATGAAACTCTCCCTCCTAAAGCCACTCTGGAACCTATTATTTTTTCTCTCGCTCACTTGTATTTATCGTGTCATGAAACAACAATATTTTTGCATCTTCATAAGTCATATTTTTGTATACATATGTGTGAATTCCAATGATGCATCCTATTAAATTCTATAAATAAGAAACCAAAGAAATTTCCTAAAAAAATAAAGTGAATTTACAAAATAGTGTTCTTAATCACAACATAGGAAAACCATATGACTCATTAGACATAATTATTGTTCAAAAGGTTATACTCAAGGCAATTTCTAGTTGAGTGTTATTGATAGAAACAATTTCTTAAATTTATAGCCCTCGGAAGTAAAACTACTTGGTCTATAGGGAATTTCTAAGAAGTAACATTTTATCATGACTCCCGAATTATTTTTAACAAAAATGGTAGGACATTATTTCTGAGAAAAATATCAAATACTATCGCGTACTTAATTAATCCTTCAAACTACACATCAATGGATAATGGTTTATATCACGTTAATGTATACTCATGCAATCTTTTGGTTGTGATGAATTTAAATCGTACTATTACACTTTGTACACTTTAGAATGGTTTATTGATTGATACAATTATCGTGATCGATGGACCCTTGTTATCTTAAGTACGACTATCAAATATGAAATGACTTGTGAATTGATCAAACACATTTATGATGATGTGTTTGTTTTGATCTTGTGTATGAATAGTTATGGACATTGTTTTTTATGATCTACTAATAAAAGGAGAGTCTGCTACAATGATGACCGGATGTTTTGGTTTTCTGAGAAATTCTAGTATGTCTATCTTTCTCTACCATGTGCTCGTCTATCATACTTTGATTTTAACGTATACTTCCTTTTGTGATAGTATAAAGTTAAATTATGGTGATGGATTATAAAGTAACTATTAATTTAACTTCCCAATTCCATTTGCCTCGAACTTGGTCTTTGACTTGTCCATTTCACCAATAAGATTTTTTTTGTCTTTACCAAGCTCTATTCACCCTAATCAACACATATTGAGAAAACTGAGAGGTGAGAGAGGCAATTATCACTCCCTAAGTGTATTTTAGGTATGTGTGTTCTTCATGGCGTACGGCTTGGGGTTTAAATGGTGCCATATGGAATATTTTTATTGGTTCAGCCTAATTCTTTGGGTTTTTTATGCTTCAATGCTCATCAGACAGTGGTGCATGGAACCGATGGTCCCGAAAAAATCTCCTAATTAGTGTATATTAGGTATGTTATGTTATTGTGTTCTTCATGACAATGTCTTGGGATTGAGATGGTGCCATGATAAAAGCATATTGACTCTCCGTAATTCTTTGTGCTTTGCTATGGATCAATGCTTCAGATAGTGGTTCATGAAACTATTGGTCATTGCTTTTTTACTTTTAAGTATAATTAAACCTCGGGCTATGCATCATATGTGTACAATTAAAGAGGATTAATTTAAAAGAAATAAAAAAGAGGAATACACTCTCGAATATGAACGTCGATAGTGAGCCAATAATGGTAATTCTTTTCAATCTCGATGCTCCTCGAGTCAAGTCGTGAATGGACGATTTATTGTAAGAAGTATGTGTACATATATGGTGATACCGTGCTGGTGTACCTGCGAGTATATCTCGTAAATGTACTATATATTGTAAGTATGTGTGTGTATATATATGATGATACGGTGCTAGTGTGCCCGTGAGTATATCGACATCATACTCAACGTTTATAAAATTTATACTCCCTCAATACCGAAATATAGGGCACATTTTTTTTGCACGCCACGACTCTGACCAGTAAAATCGTTGCATTTTCTTTCAATTATTTCCATTTCATATATCTTTTATAGTATTTTTGGACATACTGTAAGTACATGTAATAGTCTGAACTGTAACTTGTTTACCAACGAAGATAAAGGACGTCATATATTTTGGGATGGAGGGTGTAGTTATCCCATGATTAAGATTTTATTCTCAACCATGCATACTTAGAAATATGCAACGTTTATATATAGTAACATAGTTTTCGTTTTCATTTCCTAAACGGCAGCAGTTTTGGCTGGCCGATATGTTTTAAAATTCCATAGACAAAAAAGGAACTAAGAGTCTTGTCTTGATAAGTAGATAAAGTTAGAGAGGAGTCCTAGTAAAAAAAAATCGTGAGGTGGGCAAGTGCGTGCCGGCCGGCCGGCATGACGAAGATTAGTACGGTCTGTTTTTTCCTTCAAACTGTTGCGTGGCTGTTGTTAAAAATAACTGTTACGTGGCAATTGGACTTAGAATCGTGTAGGCAAATAACTAATTTGTTACGTGGCGATTGAAACTTCATTAAATCTTAGCCACACATTTTAGATCTAACTGTTACAATTAATTTAGATGATGTGGCTTAACGTGGTGTCTCGAAAACTAACTCATTTTGCTTTTAGTATATAATAGATTTTGTTTCGAGAGCTTTGATTTGCTTTGCGAGGTTGACCTTGAGGTGTTTTGATTGTCGACATGGATACCACTCATCTGTGTTCCTAGACATGATAGGGTTTAAAATTCATGTTTACCCCTTCTTTTCGTTGTTTATTTACTTATTTTCTGGACTGATAAATAGCCCGTAACAGGCTAGCACGTATTGGAGCCATTGACTAGCCATCTCTTTTATTAAAATCACTTTCATGAGGTCCTATTCATATGTTTTTGAAAGAAGAAATATTCAGGTACTACTGGGATCCATTAACAATCGTCAGCAATAGTTTGGTTCTTCCTCTTAGTTGTCATGAACTCATGATCGTTGTTAGAAAACAAACTCTGAAAGAAATGTAGGAAAGAACTCAATCAATTCTGTCACCTATGCAAAGTTTCAGAGAACAAGTTAAGGAAAGGAGATAAGTAGATGATCACCACAGCTGCATTGAAGTACATGTACTGACTAGCAACAAAATAAATCGTTAATTCTAAAACATTTTGGAGATCCAATTCGAAAACATGGCAACGCATCAAAGCTAAGCATCTATCAACCTAACATCAGCAACTAGCCAAACGAATTACTTGGAGAAAGAACCAGGGCAGCAGCAATACCTCCAGCCAATGGGATCAATTCATGGTGGATTGACCACCATCGATCGGCATGGACATATGACAGTTTTGCATGTATCGAAACTGAGAGGAGGAGAGAAGCTTCGTACCTTATTAAGCTCGGAGTGCCCAAAAATGGCGCAACGGGGGAGGTGGAGAGGCAGGAGAGAAGGCAAGAGGATGAGAGAAACTCGGGAAATATAAGAGCCCCATGTTTTCTGATAGCCATTGTCAAGTGCTTCACAACAGTCGACACCTGGAGGAAAATATACCTTATTTATTTGGCTGCTTTTAACAAGCCATGAAGTTCATTGCCGGAAAGTCGTCGACTTATTGTGTGCATATACTTCAACGGGGAATTAATCTTAACAATGGTGTCCAACATTTATTCTTTGGATATTCACTAACAGGAAACAATGAATAGCATAAAACCACTACTTTGCTTTGAGGGCCGAATTTACCAATTGGTATCACTTTACTTTTTGGTAACAGAAATCCGCTACTTCAGATAAAGTTTTTTTTGCAGAATACGCAAAAACCAAATTGAGAGCGAATTGAAAACAAAATTGACAATGGGACCCACATGTCAGGACTCATGAGTGATTTGGAAAAATAAATGAAAAATCTGGTGAGGTGGACATGGGTCCCACCTATTAGTCTCTCATTTCTCCTCTCTCACCCGTTGACCATGGATTTTTCTCCATAGGAGATGTGGAAGGGCGGTATGCTGTTTCTTTATAGAGGTAATAGCACCGGGGCAAGTTTTAAAAAACGTTGACCTACGGGGGAAGGATTACTTACTTAACTTTATGTTGTTAGATAGATAAGACTTTCCGTTTAGTTCAACTATACCTCAGATGCGACTCGAAATTCTTCGAGTGTGCTTCAGCTGGGACTCGAACCCAGTGGGTTGGGCGAGCACTCGCTGCCTCTAGAGCTCAGCTGGGACTCCGCATGCTAGAGCTCAGGTCTCGCCACCATATGTCTTTAGCTATTCTATTACCTCCCTGATCACCAACTCGACGACCCCAGCACCCCATGGTGGTCCTCAGCCGAATACGCCCATGGTCACGACCATGGATTCCATGGCCTTGCGTCGTGGCCTCCCAAGCACATATGACTTGTCCCCTGGGTGCGGCGCGGAGCCGTAGCCTTGTCACGTTCTTCCTCACCAGCAACCGAGCAGAAAGAGGGGAGGCGGCGCTGGAGACCCGTGCATCACCCCTGTGTCTCTATGTCACAACTGAATAGCAGGCCGACGACGGTCAGCATGCCAGGTCGACGGCCTGCTCACTGCGGATTGGGGCGGCGGTGGGGGACTTGGCGAGAGAGAAGGTGGGGCACGATGGTAGTCAACGTGGGAGAGAGGTGAAAAGGAGGTGCCCTCAGTCCTCAGTCGCTCGACAAACACTATCTCGGATGCCTATGTTCAAACTAAATTTTGGTGTTATTACTTATTATCGGAAAAAAGAAGATGCCCCTAGAATTGAGCAGTACAGACCCAATTTGTCTGCTAAATGTTAGTTTCAAAATCTTTACAAAGTTTGTGACTAATTGTGTTATGAATATTTCTCAACACGTTATTAGACCACGACAAACCGCATTTATGCCTGGACGACATATCCTCGAGAGAGTTATTGTCATTCTTCATGAAACCATCGATAAGAATAAATTTGATGATGTCCTTTTCAAAAAGCTTAGGATTAAATTAAGTGGCTCTTGCATTAAGTGTTATATATTAAAGGGTTCGCACCTCACTGGCGTGAATGGATTGCGAGAGTTGTGCAAGAAGAGGGTGTTGGAATTAGAGTTAATGACGACATTGGCCACTGTTTTTTAACGCTTAAAGGTCCGAGGCAAGGAGATTACACAACACGCATAACAACAGAAAAGGAAGCACCGCCCTCGGAGATGACCATTGAGGCGATAGCGGAGGCGGCCGCGGAGGCGACCGCGGAGGTGGCCATGACCGCGGAGGTGGCCACGGATGTGGCCGTGACCGCGGAGGTGGACGCGGAGGTGGCCGCGATCGCGGAGGCGGCCTCGGAGGGGACGGAGGCGACATCTGCGGAGGCGACGGCGGACGCAGCTGTCTGTCAGGACCAGAGGTTGGAGACGCTAGAGGCGATTCCAGAGGCAACTACGTCTCCGGTGGTGGACGGCGGATCATCATGCCTTTCTCCGTCGAAGGTGAGCTCGGATCCTCCGTTGTCTGCCTTCATTTGGGGGCGTTTCTGGGTCCTAGCTACGGAGGAAGAGGAGGAAGAGAGAGAGATCGTTGATGATGGCCAAGACGGAGGGGCTCGATACCGATCTTTTGATGAAATCTGCGCGACTCCTCCAGCGACTTCATCTAGATCATTTGGATCGTCTTCTTCGCGTGCGGCAAAGCGTTTGAAGAAGAGGAGGGAGCAGAGGTACGCATCCAAAACCTTGTCTCTTTCTTTGTGTTCTGAGGATGCTAAGTACTTTGTGTCGCCGGCGGCGAAACGGCTGACAAACTTCCGCGTTCCAAAACGGCCGGTGCTTGAACCATCGGTGTTCGTGGAAGATCTGGATATGGGTGGCTGGACTACCGTCGGAGAGCGGCGGCGTTCACCACCGCCGGCGCAATCTAGATTTTGTTCTGGATCACGTTTTCGAAATTCAAACGGCCAAAATTTCCGCGCTAATTGCGGATCGAATCTTCTGTTCGTTCGGAATCGGAAACCTGAGGGCGTTGGCCCTGACAGGCCCGATATGCATGAAGGCCCAAAACAAGGTACGGTCCTAGGGCTGATCCGAGCGCCTCCTCGAATATGTCAGCTTAAGACGTTGGGTCTTGGCCTCAGACGTTTTCTAGGGTTTACCTGGAAGCGAGCCGCCGCCTCGTGTGAGACCGTCATGGCGAACCGTGGCAGAGGGCGAGGGGGAGGAGGTCCTGGCCGTGGGACGAACAATGGTGCAGCGCGCTTCAACAACTTTGAGGTTGGAGAGTCTAGTGGCACGGCGGGAGCTCAGGATGGGCAGAGGCCTTTTGGCGGCTACGGCCAATTCAACCATGCAGCTGCTGGAGGTATGCGAGGAGGCTTTCATGCTGGTACTGGTTTCAATGCCTATGGTAGACGCGATGACTATCGCGGCTATGCCGGTGGCCGTGGATATCGTGCACATGGGCGTGGCGGATACGGCGGTGCTGCGGGACGTGCCCGTGGTGACCATGTCGGTGGGCGCGTTGATTTTACGCGAGGAGTCAGAGGCCGCTATGCTGATTTTGGTCAGAATGCTGGAGGGGGCCGTGGTGGCGCTGTGGTGACTGGACTGGGGCGGGTGGTTGCTAATGCCGGGGTTGCTGTCGCCGGTCCTCAACAGCCACCAAATGTTGTTGCTGCTGGTCCAGCTGCGGCTGCTGTTCCAGCTGCGGATGCTGCCGCACTATTGCAACAGGTGGCAGTGGTACCGCCGGCTGCGCCTCTGGTGATACAGGAGGTACCTGCGGCGGCGCCTGCTCTTGGGCAAGGACAGATGGTGGCTCCGGTGACTGCTGGGCCGGTGGTGTCTGCGGATCAGCTTGCGTTGGCAATCTCTAATGCAGTACCAAAGAAGGGGAAAAGATGTTTCAGATGTGGTGATCGTTCTGGACATCTCATGGCTGAATGTGAGGTACCCATTTGCGATATTTGTGAAGGGCCTGAACATGCGAATGGACCTTGCCCTTTGTTGTCTGCTCCAAAACCCAGGATTCTAGTTTATGGTTACGCTCATGAGGAGCTCTTATTCTTTGAGACACCACTGACCGCTACTTATGTCCCAAAGCATGAGAATCTTCGGTTGGCTTCTCTAGTGGTGTCCAAGGGAGAGATGAGCATTCCTAGGATAATCACACAATTGCAGCGACTTGTGCCAACTGAAAATTTTAATTGGGAGGTGAAACAGATTGTCAGAATATTTACAAGGTTCAGTTTCCTTCAAGGACTGATTTGGAGAGGCTTCAGATATTTGGTACTTGTAAGGTTCCTAACAGCGTATGTGAGATGACTTTCGATAGTTGGGCTCATGCTCCGGAACCTATGGAGACAGTACCTGAGATATGGGTGAAGGTTTCAGGAATTCCTTGGATCCATCGAGGTGATTTTCTAGCCCTATGGCCGGTGGGGGATATGTTTGGAAAAACCTTGAAAATTGACATGAAATTTACTAGACAACATGGTGTGCTCTGAAACTGATTGGGTGTCTTAATTGGTCCAAAATACCGAAGCGTTTTCCTTTGTTCATCAAAGATGGCTTCTATGATTTAACTTTTGAAGTGGAGGGAGAAGAGAGACATGCGGTTGATGCTATGGAAACTGATGATCAACAGAATAATGAACACGATGATGATGGGGACTTGGGTGACGACTTCCAGGAGGCTTTGGAGAAGGATACTGAACAAAACAAGGATAACAATGGCCAAGATGGAGATGCGAACCAGGGCTCATCGGAGAATGGAGGGGGGCCGGCTGCTGTGCCTCCTACTCAAACTGCACCTTTGACAGCGTGGTATTTTCTCCGAGCATTCGCCGATCCATTCAGAAAGCTAAGGAGGATCTAGCTGCTATTGGGAGCCGAACTATTCAGTATGAAAGGAGCATGGCTGAAAGTATGGATGCACGGGTTACTACGGGCAGAAGTGAGGAGGCAGTAGCGAACTTGGAGATCTCCTACCGCGACGAAGCATCGTGCAGCAGGTGTCCACTGCGGGTATTGACAACCGCGACACTGTTTCTGCACACTGTGACAAGTCTCCCGTTGACCTAACGGTACCGAAGGTGTCGACCATGGGCGTTGATCCTATGGCGCCTGCGGTGGAGGTGACCAAGCAAATGGTGGCCTCCTCTTGTGTCAGCTCGCCGGTACAATAGGAGGTTGTGTCGGTGGGCGTTGACACGTCGATCTCTATGGAGGGAGCGATGTCCCCTAGCTCTCCGATTACCTCAGGTGGGGGTGATGGATCGAGTGAGGACGTGACGCCGCCAAGAACGTCGAGGGCGCCATCCCTGTCGCCGTCGTCGCCTCTAGTGGGGCGGGACACACGCTGTCGTTGGAGCGGCGTGCTGCGGTGGCTGTTTTTGGTGGTGTGGCTGACCCTTTGGCGATGGGCATCCGTTCTAGCGGCCGCATTCGTGCGCAGGCCAATGCAGATGACACTCAGATGGCTAGGGCTATGGCTCTGGCTCAGCGTCGTGACTCCAGCTCGGGTACAAATCTGAACCCCTCCTTTTCATTATTGTCTTTTTCCGATGAGCATATTATTGATAAAGCTACTAGGTTAGGAGTTTCTTTGGGAGCATCCACTACTGCTAGTACGAGTTCAGCTAGGCTAATTAAAGAATCTGAGGCTAATAGACAATTACATATTTTGGAGAACAATTTGAATAGAAGTGTAAATGAAAATGGTGATCCAACTAGCTTAGTGCTTAACAGAGCTTGTAGTTTATCTGAGATATGGAGGATGAGGAGATGATAGGGGAGGATGTTGATCATTTGGATCTTCTTCCTAAGCCGGTTAAGAAAAATAAAAAGCGGGCAAAGAAAGTAGTCGCTATATCAGACCGTAGGCGCAGTGCAAGACTGAAAAAACAATCTGATTTTTAAATGCAAGGTTTAAAAGGTGTTTTTTGGAACAGCGAAGGCATACGTGACCCGGGTAAACACATTTTAATTAGAGAAAGTATTAGGGATTTGAAATTGGACTTCATTGCCTTGTCGGAGACAGGAAGGGCTCATTTCTCTCAATCCTTTTTAAATCATCTAGCTGCGGGCTATGATTTCATTTGGTTTTGCTTACCACCTCATGGGAGGTCGGGTGGCATGTTAATTGGGATCAATTCGGCAACACTTCAAGTTCAAAACGTGGAGGCTGGTGACTTTTGTGTCAAGCTTTCCATTAGGTCAAAAGGGGATGGTTTCGAGTGGGTGTTGGTGTCGGTTTATGGGGCGGCACAAGATGCTCAAAACCAGCTTTTTTGGCTGAATTAGCCAGAATTTGTGAAAAAGAGCCGCTGCCAATGTTGGTTGGTGGTGATTTTAATGTGATTCACAAACCTGAGAGAAGAATAACAACAACTTTAACCCCCGATGGTCTTTTATGTTTAATGCTATTATTGAAAGTTTAAGCTTAAAAGAAATCGAACTCACGGGTAGACAGTACACTTGGGCTAGTAGAAGAGAAACACCAACTTTTGAGAAGTTGGATCGGGTTCTTGCGAGCATAACTTGGGAGCAGAAGTTTCCACTAGCTACGGTACAAGCCTTGACACGAACGGGGTCAGATCATACCCCCCTACTCATTGATGCGGGATTTCAGGCCCATCTTGGAAATGTGGCGAGATTCTCTTTTGAGCTTTCGTGGCTTAGGATGGAAGGCTTCTTTGACATGATAGCCGCTGAATGGGCGGCGTTCACTAAGGGTGCTTCCCCGATTGAGGTGTGGCAAAACAAAATTAGACATTTGCGTAGGTTCTTAAAAGGGTGGGCTCCAAAGTGGTAAATATAAACTTGAAAAGGAAAGATTGCTGTGAATCATTAATGATCTTGATATTAAGGCTGAAAGTGCTTCTCTTAATGTTTCGAGTGGGAGACACTGAGAAAAGCGCAAGACCACATTAGCTCCCTTCGTCGTGATGAGGAGACTAAATGGGCACAGCGTGCTAAAGTAAAACATGTTCAAGAAGGTGGCAACAATACAAAATACTTTCATATGATTGTGAATGGAAAACATAGGAAGAAAAAGATCTTCCAACTTGAGCAAGACGAGGGAACCATTGTAGGGGAGGATAATTTAAAAGTTTATATTACAGAGTATTACAAGCAGTTGTTTGGGGCGCCGGCTCCAAATAATTTTACGCTAGATGAGAGTATGATTTCTGATATCCCGCAGTTAACTACTGAGGAAAATAGCTTTCTTGCTGCTGATTTCTCGGTGAAAGAGGTGTATGAAGCTCTTTTCAAATGGAATTGAACAAAGCTCCTGGACCAGATGGGTTCCCGGCTGAGTTCTATCAAACTTTCTGGAAGTAATAAAAGACGATTTAATGGCTATGTTTTTTCAATTTCAGCAAGGAAATTTGCCCTTGTATAAATTAAATTTCGGCGTCATTACTTTACTTCCGAAAAAGGAGAACGCTGTTCAAATACAACAATACCGACCGATATGTCTTCTCAATGTTAGTTTTAAAATCTTCACTAAGTAGGAACTAACAGAATAACGGGAATTGCCCAAAAAGTTGTTAGACCTACTCAGACTGCCTTCATGCCCGGAAGGCATATTTTGGAAGGAGTAGTTGTACTCCATGAAACGATCCATGAGCTTCACCGTAAGAAAATGGACGGTGTTTTATTTAAAATTGATTTTGAGAAGGCATATGACAAGGTCAAATGGCCTTTTCTCCAACAAGCATTGCGTATGAAAGGTTTTGCACAAATTGGTGTAATTCGGTTATGCAATTTATTCAAGGAGGAAGTGTTGGTATTAGAGTTAATGATGACATTGGTCATTACTTTCAAACTAAAAAAGGCCTTAGGCAAGGAGACCCGCTATCTCCAATGCTTTTTAATATTGTTGTTGATATGCTGGCCATTCTTATCGCGCGGGCGAAGGAAGATGGACAGGTAGGGGGACTAATACCTCATCTTGTTGAGGGTGGAGTCTCTATCTTACAATATGCGGACGACACTATTTTATTTTTGGAACACGATTTAGAGAAGGCGGTCAATATGAAATTAATACTCTGTATTTTTGAGCAACTCTCGGGGCTCAAGATCAATTTCCACAAAAGCGAAATTTTCTGTTTTGGCAAGGCAAAGGAGGTAGAAGATCAATATCGACAAATCTTTGGATGTGAGTCGGGGGTCTTACCTTTCAAGTATTTAGGAGTACCGATCCATTATAGAAAGTTACGTAATGCTGAATGGTACCCAATAGAATGTCGTTTTGCGGGCAAACTAGGGTGCTGGAAAGGAAAAATGCTCTCATACGGGGATAGGCTTGTCTTGATCAATTCGGTATTAACAAGTCTTCCCATGTTTATGTTGTCTTTTTTTGAGGTACCCATAGGGGTACGGAAAAGATTAGACTACTATAGGTCGTGCTTTTTTTGGCAAAGCGATGAGCATAAGCAAAAATACAGATTAACAAAGTGGAATATAATTTGTAGACCCAAGGATCAAGGGGGGCTTGGAATTGAGGTTCTTGACTTGAAGAATAAGTGTTTACTTAGCAAATGGTTGTTTAAATTGTTAAACGAGGAAGGTATGTGGCAGGAGCTGCTGCATAATAAATACCTTCATAGTAAAACACTAGCCCAAGTTGAGATTGGTCCGACTGATTCTCCTTTTTGGAAAGGTCTCATGTGGATCAAAGAAGAGTTTTTAATAGAGGTTCCTTTAAAATTGGAAATGGGTCATCTACTAGGTTTTGGAAGATACTTGGTTAGGTGACACTCCTCTAATGCATCAATATCCATCACTTTATAACATAACTCAACGGAAAAATGTTTCTGTTAATAATGTTTTGGCTGCTGCGCCCCCTTTGAACATTGGTTTTAGAAGGGCTTTACTTGGAGATAAATGGGATGCATGGTCTCATTTATGTCTTCGTTTGATGGATGTTAATTTGTCGGACCATGATGATACTTTTGTGTGGAAACTTACTACAAACGGTAAGTTCACCGTTAAATCAATGTATGAGGATTTGATGAATGGGCATACTGTTTTCTTGCATAAATATTTGTGGAAATTGAAATTACCTTTGAAGATAAAGATTTTTATGTGGTTCCTGAATAGAAAAGTCTTGCTAACCAAAGATAACCTGGCTAAAACAAAGTGGCAAGGATGTACAAAGTGTTCTTTTTGTGGATCGGAGGAGACAATTGAACATCTTTTTATTTCCTGCCCATTTGCTCAACTCGTTTGGCGTGTTGTTTTTAGCACATATAATATTCCACCTCCAACTAATATCACAAATATGTTTGGGAATTGGTTGAATGGTATTGATAGGAAGACCAAAGCTAGAATTCGTATTGGCGTTTCAGCTATTTGTTGGTCTATATGAATTGTCGAAACAATCTTGTTTTTAATAGATCTTCGAATTTCCATATCATGCAGGTTATTCATATGACAACACATTGGATTTAGCTATGGGCGTATCTACTGCCCCAGGACCAGCGAGAACTTATGGTTACTGGTTCTGCCCGGCTCCTGATGGTCGCACAGGAATTCTTCTCCCGGGCTACGTGGCAGCATTCTAGACGACTTCAAGCGTAGTGGTCTAATGTTGTCTCTTTTTAGATGGTTGATACATGTCTCAACCTTATGCGATGTTTGATATGTAAACCGTGAGATATTTTTGAATATTGTAATAAGAACAGCTGTGTGCATCAATCGATGCAGAGGCTGGAGATTTCCCCTTTTCTAGAAAAAATCTCCCCGTAGATGGACCAGGCTCCACTGGCTTCGTGCATTGCAGGCCTCGCGAGTGTGGGAGAGAGGTAGCACCAACTCGTTCTACAACGCTCTGCCTATCTTAGCTAGTTCGGGGCAAGAAATACTGGGGACCAAATCGATCGGTTAACTTCGATCATCCTAACCTACGCGAGAGGTCTCACAAGCATCTCGAAAAGTGTAAGCACTGACTCGTGTGCAGCGGATCGAAGTCAATGCAGGGTCCATAATAATGCAGAGCCAGGTGCATTCTCGTCGGCCTAGCCCTTCTATTTGCATCACCTAACACAAATGTGACATGCGAGAATATGAGCTTCCGATGCCTACTATTTCTATTGATGGTCACGCTTGTGCATTCCTCATGTTATGCAATGTTTCCATTCACAACCTTTGCTACTTCATCGATTTTATTGTGGTGACGTGAAATTTGTTCTTGAGTTGTTCTATTGCTCCATTACACCAGCAGATGAGTATATATGTATGGTTGGTCACCAAGTCCAGTATATGCGTGCGAGCTAATGGATCAAACCATTATTAGTTCACCAACTTTCGAAGGTTCTACACAGCTTGGTGGTTGCTTCTATTTATTGGACAAATCTTGGTTTTGTTGGTTCCATATACGACCAAGTTAATTCTACATTGTACTTAGACTGTCTAGAAATATTAGAGGCATTGTTATGACTGCAATCAATATTTTCAAACCTTAGTCGCCACTATGTGGAAAAGTATATGCAAAACTAATATTATCGGTTCTCTGTTGGTAAATTATTTTCTATCCATTCCCATATGTGTCTTGTTAAAATTATTTACTACTTTAGTAATTTTTTGAAGAAATACTTATAGTCTAAATCATACATATTGCAATGAAAAGTCAAACAAATTTCACAGTTTATTAAATTACACCTTTTATAATATAGTTCCGACATTACGTCAATTTGCCCTCATTTTACGCCTTAATTAATTGGGGCCTCACAAACGTCACCACATAAAACGAGCAAGCTGGTTCGATCATGTCCCCTGGTACGTGGCAAAGCGCCGGCAACGGTGCCCTTATGTACGTTTTCCTCGCCTTGTCACCTCACTCTTCTCGATTCTCCTAGAAGAAAGTCCATTTTTCATGTTTAAACTCTAGAGAAAGTTCATTATTGATCCTAAAACTTCCGTTTAGTCTCCGACGAACCCTAAACTTTTGGAAAAGTACATAATCCATCTAACTCGAGAAACAACGCTTGCGTGGACAACATGTGGCACATGAAATTAGGTACACTTGACGGAATGGGAATGTAATCTAGATTTTTCCGCTCCACTGAGTCAAAATCTTCACACGTACGCTAAATCCGCATGCGTCCCGATATGAGCACAAATGTCACACCACTTTGTCAACGTGTAGATAGTATGTTGCCGCGTGATTCCTCATCGCCCCTAGGTCTCGTTTGAACCGTCCAGAACCTTGATTGCCTCCACCACCGCCTCGTTCGCATCTCCCCAGCTTGTGGAAAGCGATCTCATTATGCTTGTTGATGGTATTCCATCAAATGCTGGGAAATCTCGTTGTCGATTCATCTCACCATCATCTTTTCTTCATCTTGGAAGGCGTAACCAGCCAATCAGTTTTGATAGGTTCACAGGATGGGGTAGTCCAGGCTCAGTTTCTCTTGTCAAATATGATGTGAACTTTTTCAACAGTTCGAGATTTGTTTTGAACTAAACAAAAGTTTTAGTATGAAAATTAAACTTCTTCAAAAGTTTAGGAACCGAAATTTGACTTTCTTCATTCTCCCAACATCCCGTCACCGGTTGACTCATTTAAAAAAGGTTTAGGTGCACTTTTGGTCCCTCAAGTATTGCAAAAGTCCAACTTTGGTCCCTTAACTCTATTCTGGTCTAAACGTGGTCCTCAAACACTAGGCTAATCCGACGCGGGGATCCATTACGCAATTAGCATGCACGTTCAATGGCACAAATCTCAATCACTCTCCCATACAATCCTATCTCACCTAAGAGTTTTGTGATCACTCTCACAAATTAAGTTTTTGAGGACCACATTTAGACCAGAATAGAGTTAAGTGAGTAAAGTTGGACTTTTGCAAAACTTGAGGGACCAAAAGTGCACTTAACCCTTTAAAAAATAACAGAAGACATGCTGAGAGGCTCTCTCTCGCGGTTCGCTCGCCGTGGGCTTGTTAGTGAAGTGGGTGGTGGCCGGCGTGGTCAACTGGAGCTTGCACCGGGATTTTACGCCGTGTGGGGGAAGCCGTACGTGGTCGACCGGAACTTGCACTGACACTTTGGTGCTGTGTAGGGCACCTTTTTTTTAGGGACCATGTAGGGCACATAAGCCTGCCAGCACAAAAAACCGGCAGCCCATCAGGCGCACTGCCGCTGGGAACCCCTAGGAAACTGGTAGATGGGCCGGCCTTACCTCCGATCGGATTGGACTCCAAAGCCGAAGCAAGCGATCGACAGATCCAGACATGCGGATCATCAGCAAAGCAAACTGCTTATTGCTTCTGATGGCAAAGGGCTTCACCAAAGCAAACTGCTTATTGCTTCTGATGGCAAAGGGCTTCACCAAAGCAAACTGCTTATTGCTTCTGATGGCAAAGGGCTAGTAGACCATATCCATGCAGCGACATGCGGAGGCATGGCAATATAATTAAGGCGATTGTGGCCTCGTAAGAGAATTTCTGTCACAGTGTCGGATGAGGTTCAAAACCTTATTCAATTGAGACGTACACTCAATCAGGTGAGGGCAGCGCAGTGGCTAGAGCTGGTGCAGCGCAGTGGCTAGAACCATCGCCGACCAATTTCTGCATGGATTGTACCCTTCCGTTTCTAAATATGAACATGTTTTAGCCTTTTACACTTTCACATGTATCTACAAGTATCTAGACACATTCAGTTTGTATATTCACTCATTTAGTTTGTATCTAATCAACACATGAAACACCTAAAAATCTTATATTTGAGCTCTTTTACGGTGCTTGGAGAACTACCACCGGTAGTTTCAGGTAGCTCTCATCCTAAAATATTTTAGCCGTTGGATTTCAATCAATCCCCCCTAAAATATTTCAGCCATCCAATCATTAACAAAAAAACTAGATCTAATCACTTGGGGTATGATAGTCATTTTGTTCACGGATAATTTTTGCATCTCCTTTCAACCTCGTTCTCACGACAGTCGCGCCGCAGCAAGCCCCTGGCCGCTCTCCATGTCAGCGCGCCGCCGCCGCCCGCATCCGTCGACGCCCCTCGCACTGCGGGGCTGACGCCACCTCTACACGTGAGTTCGCGGAGCCAGCACACCTTTTCCGCTCGGGCGACAAATGTTGACGAGCCCTCATCCTTTCTGTCCGTCGCCCTTCTCATCTCCTTGCGCGGCGCGTGTGCTCGGTGACGAACCCTCGACGAGCTGCGAGGCTGCATCCATCTGGGATACGGGTTCGAGTGGCCGGCCGTCGCCGGGTGCGCTGCGTGCGACGAGGGCAGGAGCAGGCTCGTGGAGACGCTGCCCACGCTCGACCTCTACTATGTCGTCATCGTCAAGGGAGGCGATGGCGAGGAGTGGTGCGCCAGCCCGTGCAGCTGCGTGGCCTTGTCTGAGGCCTTCGAGCCGTTGCTGATCGGGAGTCCCCTGTCCATATTCTTCCCAGGTACAAATACATTGGTGAGGTGCAGCTGAGCTGAAGGGGTTGTGTTTGGAATAACACCAGGCTTCCCTGTTTGTAGAGACTGGCGAGCGAGACTGTAGTTTCTGGTTCTTGCTGATGTATTCTTGGAGCATTTCTTCTGATTACAGTGGCTGCCTAATCGTTTGGTTCTATGAGCAGCATTGTTTATATGAACTACCCGTGTGGTTTTCCACCCTGTAGCTTGATTGCTCAAATGTGGCAAAGCAAAGAGCTGCAGTTTCTATGTGTGTGTGTGCGCGCGCGCGCGCAAAACTGATTGATTCTGAAAAATACAAATTTGATTCTGAAAAACTGATTGATTCTGAAAAATACAAATTTGACTGTCAAAAACAAAACAAATTTGAGACAAGCTACTAAGCTAGTGCTGCATGTGCAGGTGAAAGAGAGAACGCACGACCTAGAGCGAAGAGTGAATCAGCTAGCTAGTACAGAGCACTGACAAAATGAACGAGTACACCCGCGCTTTAATGCATTTTAGCAAGCACATAGTGTGCACTGTCGGACGCGGAAGCTGATGCCCGGACTCCAAATCCTGCACTTCACCACCGTTGCCGAGCAGGAGACCAGCTGGACTTTTCCTGCATCTGAGCACCTCCTGTACTCCACCGGCATGTCGTCCGTCCCTGTTCAGCGCCGCCGCTGGCGACCTGCGGGCGGCGGTCGTCATCGACGTAATCGCCTGGCTCTTTCTCTTCAGGGGATCCCTAACCTGCCGCCGAATGTACACCTCCTGCAGCATCTCCTGGTCCTCCCTGTTGAGCAGTGCCGACTGGCTGGGCGGTGGTCTCGGCACTGACTAGGCCGAAAGAGAGGCGGGGGACCTGCTACTCGCTGACCTGCCTCCCAGGCCCGCCTGCCTCTGCCTGCCCCTGTTGTTGTAGCTGATGAGGCGTTGGAGCCACACCACCAGGTCCAAGATGCACGCCTCCACCTTATCCTTGTCCGCGTGGTGGCTCGATCTTGAGCACCTCGGCGTGCACGGGAGGCAAGCCAAACCGCCGATTTCACCGCCCATGACGAGAACATGCTGCTCGTGACGAGATTGGTGAGAGGGACCTGCTGCCGGCGCGAATTTGGAGAGGGGCGCCGTTTGCCATCTCGTTGAACTGGGGAAGAGAGTGAAGTTACAACGAGAGGATCTGACAGGGTGGGGATGGTGGGACGAATTACCTAAGTACCCTTTAATATCGGATTAAAAATAATACAATTTTGGTAGTTTCAGGTAGTTTTGGGTAGTTTAATTCTGGTAGTTTCAGGTGGCTCTAATTTTATCGCCGTTGGATTCAAGCGGATGGACGGTTGTTAAAATTACCAAGTACTCTAAAACTTGTATATTTAAAAATGTAGAGAGTATCAATTAAGCCGGCGTTCAGCACCAGGCCGCGAGCACCGGCGATAGTTTTCTTCTACTGGCAAAACGCCTGTCCTGTTTTATTCTCGAGTCCAGATTAATTTTGGTAGGGCTTAGTCGTGTAATTGTGAATCAGTTCAACCAGACTAGGACGCCCTACAACCTCAAGAGTACTCCATTCGCATGATCATGTTGCATACTTTTATGTAATTTCATTCATATATATTTGTTTGTAGTGTTTCAAGAATCAATGTTTGTGTCATCATCGGAAGACATTAATTTGGCGCCTAGAAGCACAAAAGAAAAATGGAATAAGATTTAATTAACTAAAAAAGAACATTCTCTACTGGTTTATTTTAAAAGAATCACAAGTTTTCTTCGATAATTGACCCTGGGATTATTTCTATGTAATCCATTATGGCATATACATTATAATTGTCCATTGGTTCAATTTTTTTAGTAAGACAAGGCTCAATTTTCGAGTTCCACACATGGCTTTGAATTTTGCTGGTAGGCCCGACGGGCGGGAGCGATGCGGGGGGAGAATCTCAGATCTAGGTGTGGGGCGCAGTTTAAACGTCTGATCAAGATGGTGAGATGAGGGAGAGATATAAGAGGGGAGACTTGTATAGGATCTCTCCTTTAGGTGAGATCATAGGATCAAGTCACAAAACCATATTTAGAAATTGTTAAAAAATCTAAAACAATTATACAACACACTTACAGGCTGTTTCTACAACTCCAAGAAATTTCAGCTCAAAATTCGATCTACATTTAGAGAAACTAAAATGCCAAATTGCACTGTGAATAGTGTCAGCTTTGGCTGAATAGTGTCTCACACTGTTCACAATGAAGTTTCTCTTTTTTGCCTCTCTATGTGTAGGTCGAATTTGAAGTAGAAATTTTTTGGCGTTGCATATATAGCATAGATGTGTGCTATCAGTTTTTTGAGAATATTTGAACATGTTTTGTCTATTCAAAAAATTAATCTCGTGGATCCTATCTAATGTTAGATCCTACTCAAGTTGCCCCAATATGAGAGATGGTAGGGAGAAGTGGGGCTGCTCGTTCCCAGATCCGAGACGAATATATATAGTTGGTTTTCCACCTAATCAAGTGCGTGAAGTATGCTCGCTCATAATTCAACCCATTATTAGTTCACCAACTTTCAAAGGATCGCTAAGGCTTGCATCTTTGTAGAAATCATATATTGATTGGTTCAATGTATGACCATGTTACGGTCAAAAATGTATGACCATGTTAACTGTATGTAGGGATATGCGAAGTTTGGAGTCTTGACTCGTTGCACGGATAGGATTTACTACGAGAAAAATGTAAAAGAACTTCAATTTCGCCGAACGAAATGATCTTTTAGAGAACTATAGGATGTTTCAGAGAACTATAGGATGTACTCAGCATTAGTTGACTAACATGCAAAATAAACTCTCTGTATTACAACATTGGAGAACTTTAACATCATTAATTGTATAATTTATTTTGCATTAGTTCTCCAAAACATCATTTTGAAATGTACTCATCATTAGTTGAATAATATGTTAACGCGTAATTTGTGAACTACTTCCTCAGTTTATGATAGTATTTAGACCAAAAGTATAGTTAATTTTGTATTTTTTCACAAAATTTGAACCGATGTATCGAATTTATGTTGTTCATAGATTATACAAATAGTTGCGGCATCCCCAATACTTATATCCTAGGTTATCTACTGATTATGGTTGATTGGGAAAACAACTTTTGCACACCAACTTTTGACTATATATCATTTTTATTTCATATATAATCATATAAAATCCTGCGAAATACATATAACACATTTCAATTTAGCAATTGTGTACTAGTTTTATGAGGGCAACCACATACTAATTTGTTAGGAAAGTCAGACTAGACTATGGGCTCAACTATGGTGCAAATTGAAAACCTACAGTCCTGGTTATGACTATTCTGCATAAAGAAGAGACAAGTTGTTTGTATTACATTTTGGGACTTTTATGCTTTACTCCGAGCTTAGGCAGGCTTTGAAAAATATAAAATAGGTCAGTCTTCTTATTGAAAATGGAACATACTTTTCTGCCGGGTGATAATATGCTATAAAAAACATGGGCTTCTTGACCATAGGCTAGTTAAAGTGGGTCGACCCACATACGCCCTTCATGACCAGTTTTTAGAAACTTCTGTTGAATCAAAGATCATTTTTTTGGTTTTACTTGTTTTGAGGGCTTTACTTGTTTTTGGGTGGGTGGGGGGGGGGGGGGGTTCAGTTAGTTCATTTGTTTGTTTTTCTTCATATTTTTTTATTTTTAAATCCATGAGCATATTTTGATTTTTGTGAAAACGTTCAATTCATGATCATTTTTTAAAATCATGTATATTTTTCAAATCTATAAATATTTTCAAAATTCATGAACATCTCTTTTTAATTTTTGTGAACTTTCTTTAAATTCATGAACTTGTTAAAATCGTGAACTTTTTAATTCTTCAATACTGTTTGACTATTTTCTAAATCCATAAACATTTTTACCAAATTCGTGAATTTCTGAATTTGTTACCATTTTGTAAGATCTGAGAACATTTTTTATTTCACTTTTTTGTTCAGAATTAATAGAACAAACCAGATGTTTTCTCCTAAAGCGGTAACAACAAATTGTGGAAACAATGAACCACATCAAATGAGCTTAATTACGAGCATGGAGTGCTGAGTACCTGGGCCGGCCCATATGCATTAGCGCATCAACCGTTGTACGGCACACTCCACCCGACTTGACTATTAGGCTGGCCCATTTTTCGTTCAACTTGGCTTTTTCTTGTTTTGGGAAGGATCTAGACAGTTATGGTTCGTTTTTTTTCTGATGTGCTGGTTTTTCTTGTTTTATATGTTTTTTTCCTTTTGTCTTTTACTCTTTTAAAAATTCATGAACATTTTTATATATTTTTAAAAATTATTCATTTAAAAAATCATTTTAAAAATGGTTCATATTTTGAAATTTGTTTAATTTTTAAAATGTTCATGTTGAAAATGGTTCATATGGTGAATTTTTCCATTTTTTAAATTGTTCAGATTTAAAAAATGTTCTTTATTGAAAATGGTTCAGATTTTAAAGATTTTTATTTTTTAAATTGTTCAGAATTCAAAATTGTTCATTTTTAAAATGGTTCAGATTTAAAAAATGTTCATTTTACAAATTCATGAACCATTTTAGAATTTATGAACATTTTTTGTGGACTTTTTGGAAATTTGGAACGCTAACAAAAGGAAAAAAAACATAACCGAACCTCGCAAGCAAACTACCTGGGTCGGCCCACGTGGGGCAGCTCTTGAGATGTTTGTGCAGGGAACCGACACTTGAAAAGTGATATAGGAGCTCCCGACACGGGTAAACCTAACAAACTATCATCGCGTCGGTTGGCACTCCTCACGCGTACCCCTCAATGTACGGCACGTTCCACCCGACTTGACTATTGGGCCGGCCCATTTTTCGTCCAACTCGTTTTTTGGTTTTGGGACGATCTAGACAGTTTTGGTATTTTTTTTGTTCTGATTTACTAGGTTTTCTGGTTTTGGTGGCCTTATATGTTTTAGTTTTTTTTCTTTTGTGTTTTACTCTTCTTAAAATCCATGAACATTTTCATATTTTTTGTAAAATATTCATTTTTTGAAAATTGTTCACTGAAAAAATTCATTTTGAAAATGGTTCCCATTTTGAAATTTGTTTATTCAAATAAAACATGTTGAAAATGGTTCATATTTTGAAATTTGTTCATTTTTTAAAATGGTTTAGATTTGAGAAATGGTTCAGATTTTTGAAAATGTTCAAATTTAAAAAATGTTCATTTTTGAAAGTGGTTCAGATTTCAAAATTGTTCATTTTTTAAATGATTCAGATTTAAAAATATTCATTTTTCAAATTCATGAACCATTTTTAAATTTATGAACATTTTTGCGTGGACTTTTCTAAAATTCTGAAAGCAAACGAAAGGAGAAAGACAGAACGGAAGCTGGCAAGCAAACTACCTAGGCCGGCCCACGCGGGGAAGCTCTTCAGGCATTTGTGCGCGGAACGGACGCTTGAAGCGTGGGTATAGGAGCTCCCCCGTAGCATCTAGGCTCTAATTTACAATCCGCTGAACCGAAGCTCACAAGAAAAATCCACAATCAAAAAAATTCACACATACTAATCTTTAAATTTTTTTAGATGTAAATTGTTATGGTTGATCTAGCTTCTTCCCTGCAAAAAGAAAAGAGTTCAAAATGTAGGAGTTCAGACTCTTCTAATTAAACCTCGTCACTAGAGGTATAAGTAAATGTCAAGATGCAAGAAACAGTGCTAGAACTGCCGACGTCGCAAAATGTTGACGTAATTTTTTGTTTGAGTAGATATATGTTGTTCGCTTCGGCTTCAATGCCTGATTTATGTATTTAATTTTATAATTTATCGAAAACAACAATATTGCATGGGCTTATGTAGTCACTAGGCGCATGGACACGTGTCATCTTGTATGGTTTGCAGCATACAAGATGTGGTTCACTCCTCTTACTTGTCCAGATTATACCATTTCCGGTCATTCCATCAAACCCCCGAAATGTAACAACAAAGAAGCACCAAGTGCGACCATGCATTTATTCCGGTTTTCGTATGCACAGTTCACCATGTCTGCCTGTCCTCCAAACGTTGCCATCAAGCTATCAACTATAGCTACGTACGTACGACACTTCACCAATAGAGAAAAAACCGACGGCACAACAATTCAAAACTCTCAGCATTATCTTCCTCGGCTGGATCATCATCACCCCTCCTCCTCTTCAAAATTGAACTCCTCACGGTTCTCCCACGCTTCCCTTTCGAAGCACCTGGCGTCGACGGCGAAATTTCCAGCGATATATTTGCATGCGATCGACCACTGCCACTGTTTGTGATCACCGGAATTAGACGTCGACGATGGACGTACGACACTGAGAGCCTACACTCAGTCCAGGCCAGCTGCCTCCAGAATACAAACGTCCTAGCTACGTCCTTCTCAAGATGGGTCTATAATCTATATACGGTTTGTCATGCACGCGACTCGCGAGTACTGAAGAGATAAGCAGAAGAAGAATACGGGCTGGAATGCAGGATGGAACGACGAACCTTGGATGTCCCGGTTGGTGCACAGTCCGATCGATGGAACGTACAATGTGATCGAGAGTTCATAGCTTGACTGGCCGGGCACGCGACGTACATAGCATCGGTAGGGCAGGCATGGTCGGGCGTTGGATCCTAAACTTCAATCCCGTCGATTTATTTGGTGTGACAGGTGCATAAACACGACACGCTTCCTTTCAGTTCCTTCCTTCCTGTCGGGTCTCAGCTCCTGGGTCCAGTGGACGCTGAGATCGACGACGAGGTCGCCAGAGCGAAGGAGGCGTCGTGGCGGCGGAGCACCTAGGTTTCGATCTAGGCCTCCATAGGGATGGGTGTGTTCGGCCGTGCGGCGAGGGTGTAGAAGATTGTGTTTGTTCCAGCCAAAAGAAGAAGTGCACCGAGCATTACAGGGGCTAAAAAGTTGATGTTGATGTGCGCTAAGAAAGGGCCAAATACACAAGGAGACAATAAGTCGACCGTGGTGTGCTCAGTTGTGGAGGTAATCTAGCCTTTTGAATGACCACGAATGACTGGTGGAGCCGCATTTCGCCCCATCCGCGCGCTGTCCATGCTCGGTCGATCTAAGCATATCGTCCAACAATTATTCTACTTTATCTAGTTCAAATTACCATGCATTTTAGTTTAGGTTAAAAATAGATTAAAAAATTGATCAAGTACTTTCGTGTTGCCTGTATCTGATTAAGCATATAAAAAGAAATCTTTGCCTACGATGTCCAATCACTATTATTAGAACGTCATGGAATATACTTTCACGTCGTATGCATTTGATATTGTAAATGTTGACACTCTCTTTTATATAATTGTTTAAACTTTATAAATTTCAACTTTCACAAAAGTTAAAATATCATGGAATATACCTTGCGCATCTAATGTCAGAGATGCTTCTCAACACTCTAAAGCATCATGAGCCGTGAAATCAAAAGTAGATGTAAGTCGGCCTCCCTTGCCATGCTAATTTCTTGGGAGATTTGGGAGGAACGCAATGCTAGGGTCTTCCGACACAACGCCTCCCCAACCAACGTTGTCATCATGAGGATAAAAGAGGAGGCCAAAATGTGGGGGAGGGCCGGAGCTCGATTTTTTAGCAACGTTATGCCGGGAGAGTAGGCCTTTCTCTTCATTGTTTGGTTCAGAAAAAAAGTTACTTGCTCTCCAGGGTCCAAACTCTTAACTCATCTTCGTTGTTGGAGTGAAATACTTGTGTCGTCCTCTTATTGGAAACTTGTCTTGAAAGAGGAAATACTCTTGATTCGATTTTCATTGGTAGTATCTCAGTTTCTTTGTGCTGCAGCTGGTTCCACCGAAGGTGGTCGCTTTTTATAGGTTGTTTGTCTTTTTTGTTTTGCCTTTTGTAAGTCAATTGGTTTAACCTTGATGCTCTTGTATGCATTTGGACCTTTTGTGTTTATATTTGTCTAGAGTTGAAAAGGTCTTGATCAATGCATGAGTCGGGAAGATATCTTCTTCTCCACTTATAGTTTCTTTTATGCCTAATTTGACTAGAATTTTATTATGTCCAAGCCGTTCATGGAAATTTAACTTATGTTTAGTATCATTAAAAGTACCTGAACTTATTTATCAAGTTCCACTTTTCTTGGTAAAACTTTCATTTTTTTAGAAAGTGAACTAGACGTGAGAAAATCTTAGGTGACTTAGGTTAGCATAGCCGCTACTTCAAATGATAACGGGAAAGAATGATAGTGCAAACATGCTAACCGTCTTGTGCATCTGGAGTCCTCTGGCCATGATTACTGAAGGCTACAAACAAGATGATTGTTATACTATGTGAGTTTGTAAGAGTCGACGATCCATGTAACTAAGAAACAATTTTAGTTTTGCTTAGCAGTGACAATAAAATGCAGACTTTGCACGGATCTGAGTTCGGTCTCCCTCATTCACAAAAAACAGTTCGTGCATCAAGTCGAACGACGGAGGGGAGCGTGCGTGAGCCACACCGCTTCTCAAGTTTCTAGTGCGCAATAGAGTCCCTCTTATAAAGATGTTTAACTCTCTCTCTCTCTCTCTAGCAACATGTGAGTATGTGACTAAATTTAGTATCACCTTTTTAACCAAACCCTTTTACTAGAAAATATCTAGATCTTAGAGATACCACTCATGCAAACCAAATTTCAACAAGATTTACGGTAGTTCTTCACTAATGGGCTTAACTTACATGATGCAAAAGTTTAATCATGACCTACTTGTTAACTCAAAACAATTGACAAGTATCAAATTATCCAAGTTAGTGATCTACAAGAGTATGTAAGTCTTTTCCATTATACTATTTACCACATGCAATATTTTCTGTTCCAACCAAACACCAATCAATTTATTTCAATAACTCTCCAAATAAGTATAAGTGAAGTAAGAGATTACTTTCTTTAAAAGAACTAATAGATCTGACAAGAGATACATGAAAACAAGAGCTATGGGCATCTCCAGTCATGCCCCCCAGGACACTTTTTAGGTTCGGTTTTAGACTCGGATGGCCAAATAGCGCCGAAATGGTACCAGTCATGCCCCCCAGGAAGTGAAATAGCGCCGAATAGCGCCGTTTTTGCGCCGGCGCACCCAGGCCAAACCCAACAGCCTGGGTTCGGCCTGGGGGGCGATTGCATGCAAGATGGTACACTGTCAGCCTCCTACCTATTTATTTCTCCTCTCTTTCCTTCAGGCCCACCACGTGCAACACCCACGCACCGCTCTGCTTTTCCCCAACTCCTCCCGCATGCGGCCGCGTCGCCGCCGCACGCCGCCCTCCGCCGCGCCTCCTCTGATCCGGCGACTCCCTCCGTCGTGCCTCCTCTGCTGCGCACGCCGCCCTCTGCCCGACCTCGCGCCGCCCCTCCTCGAGGTCGCGCGGCCGGCCGGCTCGCCGCCCAGCTCCGCCCTCTGCACACCATCCTCTCCATCCTCGCCGCGGACTACCCGGTCGAGAAGCTCGCCTGCTACCTCTCTGACGATGGAAGCATGGCGTCGAGCCCCGCTGCCCGGAGGCCTACTTCAACCAGAAGCGGGACTTCCTCAAGAACAAGGTGCGCCTGGACTTCGTCCGCGAGCGGAGGAAGGTGAAGCGGGAGTACGACGAGTTCAAGGTCCGACGCCAGCGCGCTGCTGCCCGACGCCGCGTGCTCGCCCCCTGCTCCGTCTTGTTTCCTGCTGATGGCGAGCAGGTGGGCGGAGGAGGACGCATGGTTGCTGGACTCGGCCGGCGAGGACCACGAGTTCTTCCTCCGGGAGCCCGGGAGCGCCAAGGCGCTGGCGCCAAGGCCGCGTTCCTCTAATAGATCGAAGAACAGCGGCTGCTCCTCTTCAGCTCCGATGCCGGACAGCCGTCATCTGCGCGTGCTCGACGGCGGCCATCCTCCGACGGCGGGAACGGCGTGCTGTGAGCTGAACGGCCGCATGCTGCTCGACGCATTTCTTGGGGGTAGGCTACGGCTGGTAAAATGCCCACCCCAGGACTCGTTTTTGCGCCGTTGCCCCCCCACCGAGCCTAATTTGGCGCCGGCTTTCCATCCTGGGGTGGCTTGACGGCTGGAGATGCCCTAAAAGCTTAACAGCGCTAGATATGAATATTCAACAAGTATAAGTGAAAAATAGGAGTATTCTGATGAAAAAGCGGAGCGTGTCTCTCTCCCAATCAAGAATGCTAGGATCCAATCAAGTTGATATCAGAAAATAAAAATAACATACTGAAAATAAAAGCACACAGACGCTCCAAGAACAGTACATGTGATGTGAAAGAATTAAAATATAGTTTCACTAGAGATGACCTGATAATTTTGACGATGAAGAAGGGGATGCCTTGGACATCCCCAAGCTTAGACGCTTGAGTCTTCTTGAAATATGCTGGGGAGATCCATAGGAGCCTCCCCAAGCTTAAGCTCTTCACTCTTCTTGATCCTATTATATCACTCTTCTCTCTTGACCCTTAAAAACTTCCGCCACACCAAACTCAAAGTAAATCTCATTAGAGGGTTAGTGCATCAATCAAAAACTCACATGTTCTCTAAGGACGCAATATGACCGTTACTTTAAACATTAACTACTGCCACTGATGTTATGTGAAGCTCTTCCACCCAAAAAAGAATTCCACCCAACACTAGTAAAAGAGAGAATGCAAAATAAAAGACATAATCTGTCTAAAACAGAACAGTCCGCAAAGATGAATTTTTTCGAGGCACTTATGTTGCTCAGATCGAAAAACTTTTAACTAATGAAAGATGCGTACATACATCAGGATTAAGCACAAAAATTTTCAGATTAAAATCACGTTTCTATGAATTTATAATTTTCGTACAGTGAACAGCAAAAATCTATTTATGCGCAGCAATCAAAATCTAGCATCATCTTATCATTAGAGACTCTTCTTGGCACAACAATACGAAAGCAAAAGATACAAAGGAGTTGCTACAGAAGTAAACAAACTCCTTGACTAAAACTGAAAACAAAAGATAATAGGTTGCCTCCCAAAAGCACTTTCTTTAATGCCTTTTAGCTAAGCTAGAAGATTTTAATGATGCTCTCATACGAATAAGAGTTGAAAAACAAAATAGAGCATCAAAAGGTAAATATCAAACACATTTAAGTCTAACCCACTTCCTATGCAAAGGAATCTTGTAATAAAATAAATTATTAAATCATAAAACAACTAGCATAGAAAGATGAAACATATACAACTTCAAAACTTTCAACATAAAGAGAGGTGTTTTAGTGACTTGAAAACTTTTACAACCATATTTTCCTCTCTCATAATAACTTTCAGTAGCATCATGAACAAACTCAACAATATAACTATCACATAAAGCATGCTTTTCATGATCTAAAAACACAATATTTTTATTAAGCTAAAAAACAGTGGGGTCGTTAAACCCACTTTTGACAATAGCAGTATAATTAATATTATCAGACAATGTAGAACCATCATCAAGAGCATTATCATATATAACAGTAGGGAGCGCCATTTTATTTCCTATTATTTCCTCTTTTGTTTCGTCAAGGAATTTGCTTACTTCAATTTTATCAAAAGGAGATATTTCAATAGAATCATGATATTCAACAATATAGCGTTCTTCCTCCTTAGGTAAGCATGGAGGGTCATCATATAATGTAAGAGTTAAAGAGTTACTATCATTAGAAGGTGGATCCTCCTTTTGTCCTTCACTCTCCTCCACTTTTTCATCCAATGAGTCTTCAGTTTCAGCAATTTCTTCTCCCACAGGTTCCTGAAAGGCAACAAGTTGTTCTCGAGAATAAGTTTTCTCAAGAAATTCAGTAATATATAGATTATCATTGTAATATTCAAGGCAATAACCAAGTATAGCAAAATTCTCAGTTTTATAAGGAGAATCATCATCTTGAATAAAACCAGCAATTTCATAGGCACCCTTAAAAACAACAAATTCTTCAATTTGTTCAAGATTACCAAAGTCATAGTTTCCTTTAGCATAAGCAGCCAAGGTTTCCTTATCATTATAATCACATTGGAAAGGGAGGTGTGTATGCCTTCTACAACAAAAAGATTCATTAAACCAGTAGGATTCATCATAAGTAGAGCACAAATTCTTTGCAAAATAATTTAATCTACTTAATTGTTCCCATAAATGTACCCCTTTTTTAGAAAAGCGGTATTCCTTATAATAATTTTGTTGATCCTCCGTGAACCCACTTGGCCAACACGATTTTGTTTCAAAGAGAGAAGCCATTGATATCAAGTAAACAACTAGACATAATAACAAACCGAAATAAACTAGATGCAGAAATTTATTCCGTGAACCCACTTAGCCAACACGATTTTGTTTCAAAGAGAGAAGCCATTGATATCAAGTAAACAACTAGACATAATAACAAACCAAAATAAACTAGATGCAGAAATTTATTTTTTTGTGTTTTTGATATTTAAAAGCAAACAAGATAAAATAAAAGTAAACTAAGCAAGACAAAAAACAAAGTAAAGAGATTGGAAGCGTGAGACTCCCCTTGCTGAAGTCTTCTATCTCCCCGGCAACGGCGCCAGAAAATATGCTTGATGACGTGAAACACACGTTCGTTGGGAGACCCCAAGAGGAAGGTATGAAGCAGTGCAGCAGCAAGTTTTCCCTCAGTAAGAAACCAAGTTAGTCAGATTCAGGAGGAGTAGGAGCACTTCAGAAGGTTGTTGGTGGCGCCGTTGCTCGATCATCAACGTGGAACCTGCACACAACACAATCAAACTATTTTGCCCCAACGAAACAGGAAGGTTGTCAATCTTCCCGGCTTGATATAACAAAGAATTAAACGTATGGTGTGGAAAATAGTATTTAATTGCAGGAAGTAAAAGAGAACAATTGTTTACAGTTGGTGGTTTTATCAGTGTAAAAGAATGGACCGGGGTCCACAGTTCACTAGTGGTGTCTCTCCATAAAGATAAATAACATGTTGGGTAAACAAATTACAGCTGGGCAATTGATAAAACAGTGAGCGCATGACAATGCATATAAATGACAAGATGACAACCATGATATTTAATTGGGCATTACGACAAGATACATAACCGTTATCCAACCGCATCTATGCCTAATAATCCACCGTCAGGTTAACATCCGTGTCCCTCGTTGGTATTAAGTTGCAAGCAACGGATAATCGCATTAAGTAATGTGCGTAATGTAAACAAATACATATGACCGTAGACATAGCATTGTTATGTTATCACTAGTGGCAACAGCACATCCACAACCTTAGACGTTGCTGTCACTCGCCCAGATTACTGGAGTCATGAACCCACTATCTAGCATAAATACCCCATCTTGGAGTTACAAGCATCTACTTGGGCAATACATCTACTAGTAACGGAGAGCATGCAAGATCATAAATAACATGTACCATAGATTAATAATCAACTTGATCATACTATTCAATGTTCATCGGATCCCAGCAAACACAACATGTAGCATTACAATAAGATAATCTTGATCATGTTAGGCAGCTCACAAGATCTAAACATGATAGCATAAAGTGGAGAGAGAACCATCTAGCTACTGCTATGGACCCGTAGTCCAAGGATGAACTACTCACGCATCACTCCGGAGGCAGGCATGGCGATGTAGAGCCCTCCGGTGATGATTCCCCTCTCTGGCAGGGTGCCGGGAAGAGTTTCAGAACCCTCCCGAGCTAGGGTTGACGACAGCGGCGCCTCTGAAACTTTTCGTGGAATATGACTCGGTATTTAGGGTTTCCAGATGGAAGGAATAAATAGGCGAAAGGGCGGCGTCGGAGGCCACCCGAGGGGCCCACACCACCCCTCGGCGCGGCAGGAGGTGGGGCCGCGCCGAGCCCAGGTGTGGCCGCCTCCTGGCGCTTCTCCGTCTCTCCTTTGGACTCCGTGGACGTGTCGGTGAAATAGGACCTCTGTTGATTTTCGTCCAATTCGAGAATATTTCCTTAACAACTTTTCTGAAATAACAAAACAGCAGAAAATATGAACTGGCACTGTGGCATCTTGTTAATAGGTTAGTCCCAGAAAATGTATAAAAATGATATGAAGTTTATGTAAAACATGTAACAATTGGTATAATATCAACATGAAACATCAAAAATTATAGATACGTTTGAGACGTATCAGGCACACCTAGCCCACACCCTCCCCTTGGGGAGCCGCTGTGTTAGGGCTACTGTTGACTAGTGGAGGCTGCTCAAGTTTAGTCCCACCTCGCCTAGGGGAAGAGGCCACACCCAACTTATAAGGGAGAGATTCCTCCTCCTTTCAGTCCGGATTTTTGGGATGGAATGGGCTCTCCTCTTATATTTGGGCCATGTTCGCATAAACGTCTGAAACTAGGCCGAGTGCTAGGCTAAATCTGAGTGGACGCTAACATCTGTATCAGAGCCAGCATTGCCATGCCTGCCTGGGAGGCTTCCCAGGAGGATGGGATGTTAGGGCTGCTGTTGACTAGTGGAGGCTGCTCAAGTTTAGTCCCACCTCGCCTAGGAGAAGAGGCCACACCTAGCTTATAAGGGAGAGATTCCTCCTCCTTTCAGTCCGGGCTTTTGGGATGGAATGGGCTCTCCTCTTGTATTTAGGCCGTGTGCGCATAAACGTCTCAAACTAGGCCGGGTGCTGGGCTAAATCTGAGTGGACGCTAACACGCTGGGCTGCTCCGGACGAAACCGCGCTCGGCGCTCGGACGTGCAGGCCAGCCCTGTCATAGACACAACAAATATCCATCTTCCCTCCATCTCCCCCATTTCATTCCGGTCGCTTTCCTAGCCATGATTTGGACGCCGCCGCCATCACACCTCCCCCTCCATCTCCCCCGCCCTCGTACCCTTGGACGCCGCCGCCCTCACACCTCCCCATGACTTGCTCCGACGCCGAGGCTCGTCGATTGCTTCGGGCACAGGATGCCTCAGTAACTTCCCTCGACCCGCCCTGCCTGCAAGGTGTTCGGCAGATTGCTGGTACGGCTATTTTTCTCAGAATTTGTCGCTAGAGCCGGCGATCGGGTGATTGATTGATTCCCTTTCCATTCGTACAGATGGATAGCGACGACGAGATGATGGCCCATATCCGTTGGAAGAAGAAGCCGCCATCGCCGAGGAGGAAGACGAAAATTTGGCGATCCTCGCTTGTCTTCTACAACTGCAAGCCGACTATAAATTGAAAAACAAACTGCAAGCCGACGAGGCCGCCAATGCTGCACCCAAACGTGGAGGCTCGGTGTATGGGAGGAAGAAGACCAAGACGAGACAGAGGATGGAAGGACATTGCATGCTAGTCTCCGATTACTTTGCCGATGTTCCAGCATTCACCCCTAAGATTCCGTCGGCACTTTCAGATGAACCGTGGCTTGTTCAATAGGATCGTGCATGATGTGAGGGAGTACGATCCTTGGTTCAGGCTGAAGAAAGACGCCGTGGGAATGGTTGATTTCTCATACATCCAGAAATGCACTGCCGCCATGAGAATGCTTGCATATGGAGCTCCTGCAGATGGTCAAGATGACTACCTACGCATGTCGGAGTCCACGGCTATCAAAGCAATGTACAGGTACCGCAGGGCGGTGGTTGCTGTGTTTGGCCCGCACTAGTTGAGAGGGCCAAATGAAGAAGAAACAACTCACATCATGGAACAGAACGCAACGAGAGGATTTCCTGTGATGCTTGGAAGCATAGACTACATGCATTGAAGGTGGAAGAATTATCCATTTGGTTGGCAATGATTGTACAAAGGAGGCCACAAAGGATATTCCAGTGTGGTACTTGAAGGTGTGGCTGATCATGAACTATGGATTTGGCACGCTTTGTTTGGCATGGCAGGATCCCATAATGACATCAACGTGCTTCAGCACTCTCCGGTGTTTGCGAAGATTGTTGAAGGCCATGCTTCCGCAGTCAACTATGAGATCAATGGCCACCAGTACGACAAAGTGTACTACCTAGACGATGACATCTATCCAAGGTGGGCAACAATTGTGAAGACAATCTCCAACCCTGCCGGCAACAAAGCTTGTTGTTTGCCTCTGAAAAGATTTGCCAGGAAGGATGTCGAGCGGGCATTTGGAGTAATCCAGCAAAGATTTGCTATTGTTCGGTACCCTGCTTTGACGTGGTCGAACGAGCAGATGTGGAAAATTCGTGTGTGATCCTGCACAACATGATCATCGAGAACGAGAGCGCTAATCCAGTGAATGATCATATGCCATATGACTTTCAGGATCCTCTCGCCGATGTTGATCACGAGGTGCCGGCAGATTTTGCTGATTTTCTCGCAATGCATATGGACATCCGTGATGAAAATACTCACCATCAACCTCAAAATGACATAGTCAAACATTTGTGGGCGTGCCGGGGAATGACGGCGGCAGCCCCGGAAGGACAACATGTTTGAATTATAATTTTATTTTTAATTATTGTGAAACTTTATTTTGTATGCGTTGAAAACTATGAAACATTCATATATATTTAAATTGTACTTGTCAAAATATTTGAATTTAGATTAAAAAAACTTTTGGTGCGTTGATTTGGACGCCGCGAGTCAGGAGCGACGGCGCCTAAAGGCGACAGCCCGTCCGCACAACGCCACGAGTAGAGATGCTCTAAGCACTCCCATTACTCCTCCTGGGAGGTAAGCATGATCGGTTGGCGCAAGCTAGCTGACAGGACATGTAAACGACCTTACGTTCATGGAGCTAATTCATGTAGCGAGCTAATTGGTACCGAATTACCTATATATATTAAGTTGAAGAGATTTTAGGCTCTCACAGCGAGCCAGCGCGACGCGGGCACAGTTTTACTGTGCTCCGCTACAGTGTAACAGTGAACGCTTCCGCACCTATGTATATATTAAGTTGGAGAGATTTTAGGCTCTCACAGCGAGCCAGCGCGACGCGGGCACTGTTTTACTGTGCTCCGCTACAGTGTAACAGTGAACGCTTCTGCGCCGTCCGATCTTCTCAATCCGACGGTCCGCGATGGTCCCGATGGTTGTCTTACAGAAAAGAACCAGCGCTTTGCACGAATTGTTCCGCAGTCCACGGCTTAGACGCACGAAGGACCTATCCATAATTTTGCGAGACTCGAGGGACTTCCTTGCAAAATCTACCGCAGAACTCCACCTTCTCTTCCCTCTTCTTCCTCGCGCGCGGCCGGAGCTGCCGCCGCCGACGCCATCCCGCCGCTGCACGCCCTCCCGAGCGAATCGAAGACTACGTGCGGGATGGCCTCGGCCCCCTCTCCATCTTCACCGAAGCTCGCGACCTGGGAACCTCGGACGCGCCCGCGACAAGGTCGTCTTCGCCGTATCCGTGCGCCGCCGTTGCCCCCCGATTCGCCGCCTTACCGACCTCACCTTGCCCAGCGCCGCCACGGTTCGGCTGCCCGCGACGCGCCGCGTCGACCGCGCTAAGCCACGCCTCCTCTATCGGCCTCAGTCGACGGCGCCATCGTCGACATCACCGCGCGGGAAGAGGGACGCCATTGATGACGTCATTGGTCACGTCATCACGGACCCCACCTGTCAGCTCTCCAATGTTTTTTAAAACTGTTTTTGGTAAATATTAAATCCCTGACAGTGGGCCCAGTTGTAAGTAATTTAATATTTTCTAGAATTCCAGAAATTAATTTAAACTTTGCAAATTCATAACTAATTTATTTAAATTAAAAAAATGTAATTAATGTACCAAAATGTGCATAAAAAAATAATCTGTCTGCTTATATCAATTTCATGCATCTTCAACAAAATTTAAACATGTTTATTTAAATTTCCATAAAATAAAAAATGCACAAAAAAAAAAAGAATCTATCCGTCAGAAAAAAATAAGAAAATTATAGCAAAAAAAAAACATACTTGCTTAAACTTAAAAAAGTGCCTACATAACTAAATAAAATTTTAAAAACATTTCAAATATGAACAATTAAACCTTCGAATTTCTATAATTTCCCAATTCGAACAACTTTCAAATGTGAACGTGCTTGCTTAAACTTAAAAAAGTGCCTGCATAGCTAAATAAAATTTTAAAAGCATTTCAAATACGAACAATTAAACCTTCGAATTTCTATAATTTCCAAATTCGAGCAACTTTCAAATGTGAACGTTTCCAAATTTAAATTTTACCACACAGCCAGGAAAAATATGACAATCATATTAACATGAACAACAACAAAAAATGTTACCTACTTATATCATATGACCAAAATGCAAATTGTAATATTTCACAATTTTGAAAGCATTTCAAAAATGACCATTTGACAAACACAAATAGAATTCAAATATGACAAAACCCACTGGCCAAATATGACAAAAGCACGGACTATTTATAGCGTACAATCAAATTTCAAATTTAGATATTTTAAAATTTCTATTACCTTCCAAATCTGAGTAATTATTAACTTTCTTTCAATTTAAAAAAAAAACAAATCAATAATTTAAAAATCTATCCATCGGAAAAATATAACAAAATTATCAAAACGTCCAAAAAAACATGATAACTACTTACATTGAAATACAAACATTTTTTGGACATTTCAAATCAGCAAATATTTAAAGAAAGCCTATTAAATGAAATTGCATTTTAAAAAAATACGCACTGTATGTCCACTGATCATGGAGCTTAATTACATATAGTAAACTACAAACATAAACCTATGTATATTCGAACATTTAGAATTGCTTAAATTTTTAATCTACTCCAAACGACAGATTTCGACAAATTTTAACATTTTGAATTGAAAAATTACGACAAAAAAAATCAAAAATGCCAATTCTCTTCGCAAAATATACTATACAGCTAAAACAAAAAACAAAAAAAAACAAAGCATTAACACCTAACTAACTTCTTTATTCAGTACACAAAATACTAACTATTTATAGGGGAAAAAAATGTTCAAATATTCCAATTTGATAAATACGTCAAAGAAAAAAAAAACAAATGCATTCCCTCCACTTATATGAAGTTAAATTTATTAAATACTCATACGATACATTCCCTCTAATTACAAACTTAAATTCAACATTTTAAATTAATAATTATTTGGATACAACCTAAAATAATTTATCCTAATTACGTAATTCAATCCAACAAATGTGTATTTCCACCGCTATAATTTTAACATTTCAAATCATTAAGTATTTTGGTATACTCCACACAACAAATTTTATCAAATTTCAACATTTTTTTAAACTCAACAGGTGCGGCGTGCGCCGCACCAAATTTACCTAGTTAATCAGTTAGGGCGACTGCCAAACAAACTCACAGGCCGGGTGCGGCGCCAGTCGTCTTTCGACGCCATCATTTCCAAATCAAACAAAACCAAAGCCCAGAGGCAAACTGGCTAACTAAGCCGCCCGATTCTGACTCGTGTCAACATCGTCAACTTATTGATCGTTCCAGCTCACGTACAACCTTTCTTCTCCGGTCCAACCATCCTGCCGGAAGGAATGAAGGGATGTCATCCTGCCTGTTCCTTCCAGTGGCCTATAAAAACCACAGTTTGCACCCATTTGTTTCACACAAACACACCATAACAAGTACAGTACCGAGTGGCTGCAGATAGATGATGGCGTCCAGTCCCATGGGAACATTCGTGCTGATTCTGTGCTCCGTGCTGTTTGCCGGCGGGGTCTGCGCGGCCGGCAACTTCTACCAGGACGTGGACATCACGTGGGGCGACGGGCGCGGCAAGATCCTCGGCGACGGCAACCTCCTGACACTGTCCCTTGACAGGGCCTCCGGCTCCGGGTTCCAGTCCAAGAACCAGTACCTCTACGGCCGCTTCGACGTGCAGCTCAAGCTCGTCCCCGGCGACTCCGCCGGCACCGTCGCCACTTTCTACGTACGCACGCGGCGCCGAGCACGCTTTGCCTAACTACTCTCCATGCGGACGTTGACATCGATCATGGCGTGAGGCGTGTACTGATTATCTGTCTGTGCGTGCTGCAGCTGTCTTCGCAGGGGTCGGCGCATGACGAGATCGACTTCGAGTTCCTGGGGAACGCGAGCGGGCAGCCGTACACGGTGCACACCAACGTGTACAGCCAGGGGAAGGGCGGCCGGGAGCAGCAGTTCCGCATGTGGTTCGATCCCACCGCCGACTTCCATACCTACTCCGTCCTCTGGAACCCCCAGCACATCCTGTACGTATGCATGCAGCTAGCAGAGTCTCTTCTTCTTCGTTCTTCTATCGACGTCCTTCATATTCTTAGTTTCTTATACAGTTATTAATTCCGTTGCTTCAGGTTCTACGTAGACGGGACGCCGATACGGGAGTACCGGAATCGGCAGGCGACGACGGGGGTGCCGTTCCTGACGCAGCAGCCGATGAGGGTGTACGCCAGCATGTGGGACGGGGAGGGGTGGGCGACGCAGGGCGGGCGTGTGAAGACGGACTGGTCGCGGGCGCCCTTCACGGCGTCCTACAAGGGGCTCATGGTGAGCGGGTGCACGTCGCAGGACGCGGCGGCGTGCGTCAGGTCCGATGGCGGGTGGATGAACCAGGAGCTGGACGCCACGGCGCAGGACCGCCTCGGATGGGTGCAGAAAAACTACATGATCTATAACTATTGCACCGACACCTGGAGGTTCCGACAGGGTGCCCCGCCCGAGTGCACCGCCGCCAATTTGGTTGTGGCAGCGGTCTGCGGTCGTGCTATAGAATGTCTGTGCATATATGGATGTAATTGTGGATTGATAAAATAAATTCATCGTGTCGCATATTGTTAGCTTTCAGCTGATTCTCGGTCGCCTAAACTAGCACACTACTAACTTACTAAGAGCATCTCTAGCGGTACCCGCAAATGGCCGAAACCCGCAAAATAACCGCCCGATGCGGATTCGAATCCTTAAAAACGCAAAGAGCAGAACCCTCAAAACTCCCCAACCCGCAAAAGTTTTTGAGGGGCCCCGCGAATCCGCCTCTCGGAACGTCAAATTCGGAGATTTAACCGCCGAACCGAGGGCGCCTGCATAGCGTCAAAACAGTTGGCGGGACAGACTTTTCACCACGCGCCTCATCCCATCTCGCTGCCGCCTCCGCCGCCAGCGCCGCTGCCAGCGATTCGACCCTTTCCCCGGCCGCATCTGCAGGCGCCCCGTCGCACGCGACACCCCCCCCGGCCACGGACGTACCCTACCGCCGGTTTCCGGCTCGCCCCGCCCGTGGAGAACCCTCTCCGGCCAAATCTGCGCCGCCGCCGCCGATCTGTGGGTGAGTCCATCTCCGCTCGATTCTGTTGTGTTTTCGGACGGAGTACTCCGGTAGTGATATGCGGTACCCGTTTCAGATGGAGTTGAACCCGGAGGAGGAGTTTTTGCTGTCCGATTCGTCCTCCTCCGACGACTCCGACGTGGAGACGCTGTTTGAAAGCCGGCGGCAGCAAATGGTGGTCGCCGTCCTCGCCGTCAAGGAGTTCGATGACCGGTATGCGAAGCAGCGGCAAGGATCGAAGGTTGGCCGCCTTTGCATACCACGGAACCGCTTTTACGGCAACCAGCTGCTCATGCGGGATTACTTCGCCCAAATACCGACGTACCCGGCTCACATCTTTCGGAGAATGTATCGTATGCGCCGTTCTCTTTTCGTGAAGATAGTAGAAGCTTGCGAGGCGAATTGTCGCTATTTTACGCGTCGACGGAATGCCGCGGGTTTGTTGAGATTCAGCGCATATCAGAAGATCTCCGCCGCAATGAGAGTCATTGTATATGGCGTCCCGGCTGACTACGCCGACGAGTATCTTCGTATTCAAACTTTTATTGTAATACATTATTGATGAGGATTCATAATATCCTACTATTGTAATATGAATCTTTATAATTTAGGTCTAATTTATTTATCATTCCATTTTTATGATATTCTGCCTATCTTGCTGTTTTGCATATCTGTTTTGCGGTTCTGCTTTGCGGGTTCTGCTCCGCCGCGCGGCGTTCTGAGCAAAAAACCGCGAGTTGCGCGACCTGTAAAACTGTTTTGCGGGTTCGTGTTTTCCGGGTTCTGCTAGAGATAGAATGACACATGTCCATGCCGCGTGCCACATATGGAAACTCATCGCCTGCCACAACGGTCGCAAAATGGGCAAGGATCAGCATCACCCCTCTAGCCGTCCACGATTACACTTACTACGGTCAACCTCAGACACGCCGAGTGTCGGATTAGAACGGAACGGAGATTATTGTTATTTGGATACTTTTGGGCAGCCGCGAAGCATGCAGTAATTGTAAGACTGGGCCGGCCAGCAAAATAGGCATAAAAAGTACACATCGTAGTCACTTATTTATTAGTGGGCTGGAATAATATCAGTGAAGTGCAAATAAAAGGATGGACCATGGCCCAGGTTGGTCTACCTGTAGCGGCGTCCCTGAATATGGGTACTTAGAACTATTGCACATGACTCTTACATTTTGGTCACAACGGCTTAGTGGGATTGATTATTGTAAGCCGATCGTCATGTCATTCCAATTTCCATGAGTAATGAAATTTTGATGAGAAAGGTCGGTCCTCCTCCCACACGCGCTGGTTACTCAAATGAACTAAGCTAAACATTGCACGTTTTCCATTTAATGTAATTTTGTTGATGAAGGAACCTCTTACAAAAATTAGATCAAACTAGCCACACCCCTCCAAATGGCACCAGAAACTACCCACTAGAGGTGAAATCACACCTCTTGGGAAGTCACCTGCCTCTCGCTCCAGGCCGTGCATGGGACCTTACCCGCGGATACAAAGAACCGAGAACGGTGAAAACTCGGTTATGTGTATAACGAGATCACCCCACGGCAGACCTGAAGGAAGTTTGAAACAAGATCTGAGGATGCTTGCCGATGATGATATGACGGTACATAATCTCGACAGCGACTCCCCCAAGAGGGTGATAATGCAGTGCGCCACAGTCGTCGAGATCAAAGGTACGGTCATGGGTTTCATCCGGAGACCTGGCACTTGCAGGGTGACCAAACGTCGTCCCAATAGGGACACTACCCACTTGCATCGCCGCCCGGCCTTAGGCTTTCGCTAGAAGGCACACATGCTCCACACCGAGGTACCAAGGTTACCACCCCACCTAAGAGCAAACCCGCCGCCACATAACATGCATATAGATCATGATCTAGGAGCCGTCAATGTCGACTGTCAAAATAATGATCCCTCGCCGCCTGATGACTGTTGGGAACCCCAAGTGAAAGGTATGATGTGTAGTGCAGAAGCAAATTTCTTTCGATGAAGAACCAAGGTTTATCTAACCAGTAGGAGTTGAGAAGCTAAGCAACGTTAAAGTGGACCTACTAGCAAGAAACAAAATCTCCTTGTGCCCAATGTCCCTGAAAGGATTTCAATCTTTCGTCTCGCTAAAAAAAGTATAGTATAGTGTGGAAGATAATAGTAAAAAGTAATAATGTAAAAACGGACCAAGAAGCAAACAATGGTGAAAAGTGTGTAAATGAGGTTGTGAACAATATAAAAAGATGGACCAGGTGCCATGGTGTCACTAGTGGTAACTCTCCTTTCATAGAACACATTGTTGGGTGAACAAATTAAAGCTAGTCAATTGTCGGTTTTTTTTTGCCCCATTTCTGTAAGTTCGAAGTTGAACTCAATCGAACAAGTCAAGAAATTTTATTTGCTCACAATAAATTAGTCTCCCCCCCCCCCCCCCCCCCCCCCCCCCAATATTTTATTTCCCTCTGTTTGTCCACTTAAGCCGTGGGTGTTACCTCTGCTTCTAAGCGCTTGGTATGATCGACATTGGAAAAGAATATTATTGTTTAGAACATCTACTTGATTTTCATGTTAAGTTTCTGAAAACCAATGAGAAAAAGTGTGCAAGGCAAATATTTATGTAGGCATCACGTCAAGGTGTATAGACCGCGCACCGGCATCACATCTATAACTAAATACTCCACTTTGAGTGCGCTTCTATGCTTGTCACTCCAGAAATTAAGTCACCGAAATAACAGAGTATTTCCTTAAATTTATTACATGATGTAGGAAAAAATTATTATCAAAACTAGACATAAATACCGTTGTTTTACCCATAGTACCAACAACACATCGTCACCCTTAGTCGTTTTGTGTAACTCGAGCCTAGGGATAAAACAAGGCATGAACCCACTATCGAACATATACTCCCTCTTGGAGATTTAATTAAACACCTACTTGGCCAAAACAATCATATAAATTGGAGAGCATGTAGGAGTGTAAATAAAGCAATCTAATATATAAGATAACATGAACAATCTGATCGTAACATCACAATTCATCATATCCCAGCAAACAGAACAATAGCAATTACATCAGATTGATCTCGATCATGGTAGGCAGCTCACGAGAACATGGTATTGAGGAATAAGCAGGAGATACTACCATCTAGTTACTGCCATGAAACCATAGTCCAAGGATGTACTCTCGCATCATCGTGGAGGCATCAATGGCGGTGTAGGGGCCTTCGATGATAATTTCACCCTCCGACAGGTGCCGGAGCAAGTCTCCAAGAACCCCAAACGAGGGTTTCCGCAACGGTAGCGGCTCTGTATGTGTTTTGTGAAAATATACTGTGTCCCCGATGTTTGTAGGGTTAAAGGAATCTAATAGGTGAAAGAGGCGACGGAGGCGTTGCTCGAGGCGCCTAGGCGGGTGGGCACCGCGGTTGCCCTTTGGCCGCGGCCAGCACCTGTGTGGGACCCTCGTGGCTCCCCTCACGTTGCCCTTTCGTCTCCTGGTGTAATCCCTCCGATAAGAAATCTCCGTAAATTATGGTCCAATTCCGAAAATATTTTATTACTAGCTTTTCTGAAATACAAAAACAGGAACTTGCACTCGGCATCTTGTTAGTAGGTTAATTCATAAAAATGCAAGAAAATGATATTAAATCATGATAGAAGTACGTAACAATGATATAAAAGTAGCATGAAGTAATAAAAAATTATAAATACGTTTTGGACATATCACCGCCCACTCCTCGGCATCCACACAGCCAAGGAGAGAAGTCACCACCGCAACACCGCTCGTGGAGAGCCGAGCGCTAGGCTTGGAATTCGAGTCAAGTTGGCTCGACTCGTTAAATCCTGTTCAACTAACTAGCCAGTTCGGTCAAATCATTAACTCACGAGTCCGAACTGATACTCATATCGATTTGCAAAACTCGTGAGTTAACTCGTTTAGCTTGGTAAAGGTGTCAACATGTACTATCAAAGCTTCTATATACAACTGTTTCTAATCATTTGGACGTGTATGATACAACAAGAAAACTGGAAAAATTACATTTGTCGCGCAACAACCGCACACCCCTCGTAGGGTAAAGTTGGTCGGCCCACGTCTGCCAGTTTTTTCATGCTTAGTTTCTTCCAACGGCTCGGCCAATGAGAGAAGTAACTTTCTGCCAGTTTTTACTTGTTTTTTCTGTTCGCTATTTTCTGTCTGTCTTTCTTTTATTTTTATTTTTTCCTTTTTGCTTATTATTCTATTTTTCAAAATGTTCATGGCCTAAAAAATATTTTCATGAGATTTACAAAATATTGCACCTGTTAAAAAAATTGTTTACAGTCTAAAAAATTGTTCATGAGGGGTTAAAAATGTTCATAGGGCTTTTAAAATAATATTATGGAAAATGTTCACCGCTATAAGAGATGTTCATGGTGTTTCTTTATATTCACGGTTCAAAAACTTTTTGCATCAATGAACTATTTTTTATTAATAAAATTGTAATTTTTTTAAAATAACAGTACCTTATAGTTGGGTCATAGTCCAAGCGGCCTATAAAGGGAGCGCTTCACGCCGGAGCGAATAGCAGCTGTGCTCATTTGCTCTGATGGGTCTGTTGGGTCGCAAGGTGCTCTGGCTAGCCTCGAGCGATTCCTGGTAGTAATCGCGCCTGCGCGATACCGAGCGATCTCCGTTTGCCCGTGTTTTCCTCTTAAGACTCTTCTTCCTGTCTTCATGGCCGTATATGGCCCAAACCGTTCTTTTTTTCTGTTCTTCATTTTTATTTTCTGTTTAATTTTCACGTTTTCTCTGCTTTTTCTTTTTTTATATAAAAATGAAATTTTTCAAAAACTGAACATTTTTTGAATTTGAATAATTTTCAAATTTGAACATTTTTCGAAAGTAGAACAAATTTATATTTGAACATTTTAAAAAATTGAACTATTTTAATTCTGAACAATTTTTAAAATTTCAACGGTTTTCAAAAAATGAACATTTTTTAATTTGAACATTTTTTAGTTTGAACATTTTTCAAATTTGAAACATTTTTCAAATTTGAACAATTTTAAAAAACTGAACAATTTTAATTCTAAACATTTTTTAAAAACTTAACAATTTCCAATTCTGAAAACACTATTTTTTATAGACACACAAAGAAGCAGAAAAAAGAAAAACGGAAAAGAAAAAGAAACTCAACAAAAAAATCCAGCTGGAGGACCTCCTATTGGGCCGGCCCACGGCGCGACGGGGCTGCGCGGAGCGGAAAGCGCTCCGCCTTATGCGGCAAATAGGTTTTCCCCTCACCATCTCTCAAAATCACACAGGTCGGCAGGAGACACTTTTTTTATGGAGAAACAGTTGAACTACATTTCCTACTCCGTGGCCGTGGGCGCGGCTCGACTCGACGTATCCCGCTCCTCCGCTCCTACCCGTTCCGCCGTCGCCATCATGGCATCACAGACGGCAAACACTCATCCAAGCATCGACGTTTGCAAGCCTGCAGTTGCACCGGCCGGCCGGCGGCCGAGGCAGTGGCGGGTCGGCGCCAGTGCCGGTTTCTCTCAGTCTTCCTCCCTGCAGTTGGAGACGCATTATCCATCCAGCGCACAAGCTCCGTTTAGAGCTATATACACTATTAGTCCCACAACTTGCTCGGTATGTGCAAATTAGTCCCACAACTTGCAAAGTGTGAACTCGTGGTACACAAACTTGTATTGAGAGAACAAATAGGTCCAAAACCATTCTGGAGATGACACATGGCATTGTAAATTTTGCGCAAAGATCCCTGCATATTTTTCTTTGACACATGTGACCTTGATGCTTCCTTACATGCGGCCCCCACATGTGAGAAGTGGATGAAATAATTAAAACTACAAGCTGGAGGTGCGGAATTCAAACTCAGGACCTCGAGTTTCACCTCACGCGCGCACAACCAGCATGGTTCACCCACTCATGTTACATACCGGGCTATATCCCTTCGTACCCAATGGACCAGGGAGAGCAAAACGACTGCCTTAGCGTACTCTGTAGCTTTCTGTACACATTTTAATAAATTGGTCTGCAATCGTAAGTTCGTAACTTGTGTGCGGAGCTACGAAACAAGACATAGACGCTCCATCGTTTCTACAAAAAGAAAAAAAATAGTCACCACTGCTCGATGGAGTCGCGACGCTGCCATTCAACAAAATAAGCGTCATCAATAATCCAGGTTTAACGCATATATTAGTTTGTCTCCTAGAAAATCATCAATAAGGACCCGCTTGGGTGCTTGACTTTTTTTTTCCCCAGTGGCAATTTTTGGGTGTTTCTTTCCGTGTACAAGAATTATCTGCGAGTTAACTTAAAAAAAAAGAATTATCTGCGAGTTTTAATCCGAACGTCAAGCGGTGTGCTGTGGGGCGGATTTTAAAACAGCAGCCAAGCAGGCTTACAAGCCATTATTAGAAATTTTCAGAGGTCCAAAAAATACACTGGTTTTGGCCTAATAACCTACTCTCTCCGTTTTTTAATATAAGATATTTTAGCATTTGTTTACATGCACATGTATACAAATGTATGTAGACATGTGGTAGTTTGCATGTTCACTCACTTTAATAAGTATCTAGACAACATGTGTAACACCTAAAACATCTTATATTAAAAAACGGAGAGAGTACCAACCAAGCGGGGCCTAAATCTCATGAACCAAAGGTATTTTACATATACACTTTAAACATTTCTTTTGGAGCGGTATACACAATCAGAACTTGTGGGAACGAAGTAGGTAAAACAGCACTACAAGTTTCAAAAAATAAAAGGTAAAATTCAGGGTGCACCAAAAGATTAACGGGAAACACGTTGAGGTCTTGCTCTCGGCACTCGTGGTAGATTGTGTATAAAATAATATTTCACCTACTTATAACAATGTGTAGTAAGTACTGTGCTGGTGTGCACGCGCAAAATTTTCTAGGTCCTGAGTTCGAAATCCGCACCTCCGTGTCATAATTTTAATTATTTCACCCACCTCTGACACGTGGGGCCCACATGTAAGGAAGCATCAAGGTCACATGTGTCTAAGAAAAATATACAGGGATGTCATCTCCAAAATGGTTTTGGACCTATTTGTTCCCTCAATACAAGTTTGTGTATCACGGGTTCACACTTTGCAAGTTGTGGGACTAATTTGCTCATACCGAGCAAGTTGTGGGATTAATAGTGTATATAGCTCCTCCATTTATTAAGTTGATACCGTGACCAATCATCGGCGTCGAGCGGGCATCTCGTATTATATTATGTTGATATCGTGAGGAACAGAGCTCTCGGTTGCACAAGTCATGGGATCAGAACCAACCTGATCTCAGGCCTTGACACCTCCTGTTTACCAATCCTACGTGCTTCCCTGAACCCTTCTAGCTAGGCCGGCCTGTAGCTAGCTTAGTTAGTAGCTAGGTCGTTGACTCGAGCCAATCATGGTTGCCTTTCTGGGCAGGAGGAGAGAGTGGCAGGCGACCAAAGCCCATGCATGCTCGCTGGAGCAACTAGCTGGACCGCCAATCTACACGCGTTCTACTCTCCACCTAATCCTCCATCGATCGAGTAGCTGGCGGAGAAGAAAGACGATCGATCGCAAACCACTCCATCGATCGGCTGGCTAGGGCTCGTACCCAACGGCGAGTACGCCGTCAATTTTGCGTAGGCCCGCGGCAAGGCAATGGCCCGTTGCCGGCGCCGCACCTAACACCGTCCTCAAATCACACGTGCAATTGCTCGAAAATTAAAAGCGGGTTCTCCTCTCCTCCCGGAATGGATTTTAGGTATCATGCACACATGCCCAAACGACATTGCCCTCAAATCATGTCCTCCATATTAGACTAGCCACCCAGCGACTTGGACGCTTCCTCTCTTCCGCAACAGTAAAAGGAGAGGCGATTTTCTTGGACCTTCACCGTCGACCCACCTCGCTCGCCTCCGATCTACGGATCCCCCCTCCTCCGGCGGTCGCCTCGGCGACGGGAGGGTGGGGAATCTGTAGATCGAGGCCTGTACATAGTGTAGGGATCGGAGGTTTATCAGCCGGCGTCGTCCTGGAGGTGGGGATGGCGGCGGTGTGGAGTGTGGTGGCGGCTGCTTCCCCTTCTCGCGTCGGAGGTCCTCGGAGCTCCTGCGCGCGGTGGTCGTCTTCATCGAGGTCGCTGTTCTTCGGAGCGGCGGCGCTCGGTGTTCCCCGGCCGGATCCGATGCGGCGGATCCGTAGTATTAAAGTGGAGGAGATGGTGTTCGATTCCAGCGCGACGGTGGCGGCGCTCCGGCGAGTAGGATCGGCAGATCCGGCGATCGGCGACTTCCCAGCTGCCTCGGGGCTGACTCCTATCCAAGGCGTGAAGCGGAGCAGCGGCAGCGGCGCGCCACCGACGGCTCCCCTGCGGCGTCCCCGTCGAGATCTAGAAGAAGGACCTCATTGTAATTTTATGTTTCTTCTGGGTTTTTCTGTAAGATCGCTGGTTTAATATTATCTCTTCCATTCCGCAAAAAAAAAAAATATTAGACTAGCCACAATGAGGATATCATAGGTAGTATCATGCATGACATGTTGGTAAAAAGATGACATGTCACTGCAATTAATGAAGAAAGAGGTGATAGTGCTATCATAGGTAGATACCGTAACATAACGGATTCCAATGCAATATGAGTCTACAACCTAATAAATGCAGTATTATATGATACCACAAATATGTTACTACCCATTGTGGAGTTAGTAACATAGACTAGTATCATGTGCATGATACTAGTATATGATACTCCTTATTGTGACTAGTCTTAGCAGTATAGGAGTATTATATATTTTTGCAACATAGTTACTGTTATATACTCCCTCCGTTCGGAAAAGGATGTCACAAAAATGGTCTACGTTCGGAAAAGGATGTCACAAAAATGGTCTACCTATAGTTCATTTTTGTGACATCCTTTTCCGAACGGAGGGAGTATATTTTTGCAGCATTGAAATGTATGTTCTGCATTGGGGAACATCTGAATTAGTACAAACTCCATGAATTCCTCGGGCCACTTGCCACTGGATAAAAAAATACAGCAGGTAGCAGTTTGTCTGTTAATTAAGGTACTGATTCGTACTACTCCTACGGAAATAAGCAAGTTATCGGTTGGTCTAAAGGTGCCACTATCTCATTGGCCTCGTTCGTACCAACGGACGACAAACATGCATGCATGCTCATCATCATTCATCATGCCAACCTTAATCACCGCTCTCCACTTCTCCCACGCATGACCACAAACAACTTTTGTTTTTCTGTTGAACCAAACTATAACTTTGTTAGGTAAAACATTTACCCATTGGTGTATGGAACTAGCAATGGAGCCTCAAAGTAATTTCAAAATAACTTTTCCTAACGAGTTGAGGAAGAACCAAAGCGCAAGAGAACCCAAATTGCAGCATGGAGGTTCCACGGAACTTTTCATGCCATGAAGGAGGCGGTCCAGGGAGGTCCAAAGCTGGTTGTCCTGTTGTTGTCTTTGAGAAGCAATCATGGCAAAAAAAAAAAAGAGAACGAAGCACTAGATGCTCATTTTCATCAAAGGAAAGGCACAAGTGCAGCACAACCAAAAGCTTGCAAAAGGCGCAGGATATGACAAAGATGGGGGGCCGAGGAAACTGATTGCTTGACCCCATGAGAGGGATTTGCAGAATTCGAACAAAGCTGGAACAAAGTCATCCTAGATTCGCTCTAGAGGAATTTAAGGCATATAAAGTGTGCCTGAATGCTCCATATTTCACAATTTGCAAGCTACTACTACGACACCAAAAGGCAAGAATGGTGCTAGAATTTGAACCATGGTGGACTGCGAGGTTGCAAGCTCTTTAGTCTGCCGATAGGCCGGTCTCAGTGAGATGTAAACTATTGCCGGTCAAATTTCCCTGTATTTTAATGAAAAGTAATCCAGGGATGTTGGTTGTAACTACTATGCAAACCGTTGTTCATATAATCATCCGCCACTCAGTTCATGTTTGCCGGCCATTGGTCCCCTACTTTGTCTCCTCCTTAATTTGTTTACTTGGCAGTTGTTTCGACACGCTTCAGAGACAAAGAATTGGGTGCACACGCTATGCAGACATGGAGCCTTCCGGTTGGTAACGTTGCAAATGCGGGCGAACTTTCTTAAGTCATGTTTTCTTGTGATACTTCTTTTTTGGATATTAACACGCTTGCATTGCTGTTTGGTCTAGCATTTGTTCCAATGTTTGCGCATGAGCTACCTACTCCACATTTGATTTGAACCATGATGGAATGCGACGTTGCAATAATCTCATTATTCTTTACCAATAGGACGGTCCCAAGGAGCCTAGGTCCCTCGTAGGGGATGACACGGGCGAAACCCAAACCATCGCCGATGTCGTCTCCCCTTTCCTCCGTTTTTGCCGCTGTCGGAAGAAGCCGATGGGTAAATCCCGGTCGGTGGACGGCGGCGGCTGAGTTTCGTCCCCTCTCGCTGCGGGGACCTTCGGCTTAGTGCATTTTGCTGCTCTGGACAGCGTCGCATCCGACGGAGCTTGTAAATCAGGATGGCGGTCCCGAAACTTTTTCGTTGTGGCATGGTTGTGACGACTGCGAGGTGCGATGGTGGCAAAAGGATCGAAGGCGGTTGTACCAGGCATGGCGGTGGTTGTGGCTTGTAGTACTGATGTTCCCTGATCTTAGGCGGGTTATTGCGATTTCATGTCGTTCCAGCTTACAAATTGGGGTTGATTCACAGTTGCAGTAGCATATAGACAACATAAGGGATTTTTGAAGGGATCTCCTTTTTTCAAGTTCGTTGGGAGCTGATGGTGAGGACGGCAGGGTCAGTGGGTTGATCACGTCATAACTGTGTATGTGATCGTTGTTGGAAGGCCCAACATTCGGGTTGAAAACGTTCTGAGATGTCATGTTCCATTGTTGTCGTTCACGAGGCTGATGCATATTGTTGCCCAGTGGTTTGGGACATGACGCTAGACGTCCGTCTGTGTTCAGCAGGCTATAAGGAATGAAGGTGGCGCTTAAACGGACGCGACAACACATTATGTTGAGTCTTGGTGATACTTCTTCAGTATCGGGAGCTGTAGGGTGAATTTGTTTGGTCTAATCTTATCGGTTTGTATCTCACAATGGCGGTGTTTCCACATTGTTAACTCGAGGAAAGCATTGCATTGAAGTTGTTTGGTCCCCCGATTCAGGGTGAAAACTCATGATCGAGTTTTTTATTAGCTCTAGCAACGGTGATACTTGTGTGTTATTACCTTGCTGAAGGCGTTACTTTTGGAGAATCTTCTCATGACTCGTGTATTGTTAGTACATATATTGGTTGATGCCGTCGTTAGTTATCACGTCTCTTAGATTTTGATTTTTTTTTTAATAATTTTTTTATGTGCATCCTCAACGTCTCGAATTGTTCGAAATATTCGGTTGTTGCATTTGTCGTTTGTAATTAATATCATATACATATTAATATATTACCCTTTATAAAAACAACAGGGCGGTCTCAATGAATCATGAGCTACTAAACCAAAAAAAAAAAGTAAATCCAGAGATATTGTTGGTTGTAATAACTACTATGTTACCCGTTGTGCATACAATTAATCTTCCGCAACTCAGTTCATGTTTGCCGGCCATTAACCCTCTAGTACTTTGTCTCCTCCTTAATTTGTTTACTTAGCAGTTGTTTCGACACGCTTCAGAAAGAAGGGCGCACAACACGTAAATTTCGTGACGTAATGCAGACATGGATCTTTCGGCCGGTTGACAAAGTTGCAAGAGCGGGAGCGCACTTTCTTAAGTCATCTTTCTTTGCTTATTAATTCGACTGATTATTTTTCTAATTTTCTTGGGGATCCACACGCTTGCGTTGCTGATTTGTTCCACTGTTTGTGCATGAGCTACCTACTCCAACATTTGATTTTCATTTCTAAATTGTCTCATTCACAAGTGTAATATATACCAACTGACTGTTCGAAAACAAAAATACCAACTCACCAGGTCTTGATCAACTTATATCTTTTTAAGATGGACATGCCATCCTTTTGATATCAACTTGCAACATCACCGTAGATATTCGTTGAACAAGAAGCCTCTGTGTTAGGCAGTCATCTGAACAGCTGAACAGTTCAAATCGGGATGATGCCAATATTTAACCACCAATTAGCAGTTTAATTAGCAGTTGGGCAGTTGGTACTTGTACTATTCCTGGCCCATAGGCAAAAAAAGGAAATGAAACGAGTTAAGTTCTCACATCACCGGATCAGCAGTTACTTCCATCAAGTGGTCACTGCTTGCCTGAAGTTGACAACACTCTGAAATACAAGCACGGGTACGAATGAAGCTAATGCATCTTTTGTAAAGACAATTATAGGTTACCATATACTAATGACAAGAATATCTCGATTAGTCCCGGACAATTAATCCTTGATATTTTCTTCACACCAGATATACCCCTTTTCCCCTGTATTTTGTTAGATATGCAAGCTGCCAGGCCACGGCAGCCTATCGAGGCACGTAAAACTTCCGTAGAGGCTCCGATAGCCTACTAAGGCAGATGCGGCACCGGGGAAGCAGGGTGTGTAGGCGTGGATGCAGCAGGCTCGGGCGATGGTGCATCAGGAAATCCATCTGTGGAGCGAGAATTATTTGGTCACGACGGAGGATGCCATTGCCGCGCTAGGCGAAGATGGAGATGCCGCCGCCGATTTGGCTGACTAGGAGGCCTGCGCTGAAGAGGATGTCCGGTACAGAGTCGGCTCTAAGGTCAGAGAAGAGGCGTGCGAGGACGACGACAGTGGGTGACGTAATCCGATCTACGATCTACGAACCAACAAATTAAAACGCCGATCAAGCGCCGACTGAGAGAAAAATGGATCTATAGATTGAAAAAAAGACTCTTAAGAGTAGTTGGCAGATGAACCCTACAGGTTGTGCGGCCCGTGACGAAGATCATGGAGATCGACCTCCCCGGGACGTTGTGCCGAAAGCTTGTTTAGTGATAAGCAAGAATCTTGTGGCAGATACTATAAAAAAGTATGAATATTGGATGTTGTACATTTGTACCCAGCGAATTCGAACGAGCATATATAGAGGTATAAATTTTGGAGCACAAAAAGCTTCCTAAAAATAAGGTAGAAGTTTGATTACAAATAAAATGCATGTACATCTAATGTATGTCTAAAAGGTTTAATCACGGTGGATGATCTTTTAGCGGTGGCTTAACGCGGTGACTTAACGATCAAAAGATGGAAATGGCATATCTTGAGAACTGTGATGGAAAAAATTGAAATATATTTGGAGCGGGAAATACTTGGAGGGCAATCAAAACTGAACAAATAAACTCTTATAGTATACATTCATGCTAAATCGATGTTGACATTCAAGTTCTATATTTCATTTCGAAAAGAAGTAGCAACTCTCTTGTGTCTACTCCTAGTTTTGTACCTACTTATCTTTCTATCCAAGATTACCTACTGGAAAAGGTAGCAACAACCCATCTCCACTGAACAATTTGACGTATTACACATTTTCAGGTGAAATAGGGCTATATTTAATACTTAGAATTAAAGTTACAGTTCCGAGCAACCATTTGCTCACTATGGGGAGGCTAACCACACGTCATACAACTTGATGCTTGGTAAGAGAAGTAACTAATCAGAGAAATTACATGATCATAAGTAGTAAGAGAAGTACTGGTGTAAACAAAATAGTATTGCGTGTGATCAAGAAGTCGTTGTGTACTCCGATTTTGTGTCCATTAGTATTAATTATCATGTGAGTAATTGTTTTTGTTTCAGATAATATATGTATTATATGTTAGGAACTATTAGCACAATATTGCTTGCAGCATCTGTAGCAACAGAGCTATCTCTTTCAAACCTTTCTTGTGGAGCAATATATTCCCTACCTTACTGTTTGAAAGTATCGGAAAATTGTGTCCCTTAATTTAATTCATGGATAATGATGGGTGGATGAGTTGATAGAGTATGATATAAAAGACCTATCCAAACATATGGAAAATGTTGGGTACGCATTAGAGTGCTAGCACAATTTAACTTGGTCGTGAAACCGGCGGTAGACACAAAACCATTCTAAATGCTGGGCATACCAAAGTGCACAGAATGTTAGTTTTGTCTGTGTAAGACATAGTGAATTGCACGAGTAGAGATTTCTTACTCCCGAGCTCTAGTGATCTCTCTCGTTAAAGAAATTCAAAATCATATTTATAAGTTTGAAAAAAATCATGCATGTTGTCAATGATATATCCCACAAACGTGCAAAATCTCGATTTGAAATACTTATATTCTGATCTACACAAAAATGACAAATGTTGTATATTTTGAAGATTTAAATAAAACATTTTACATTTTTGTGTAGCTTAGAATATAAAGTATTTCAAATCTAGATTTTACACCTTTGTGAGATACATCATTGGAACATTTATGAGTTTTTTTCTAGATTTTTTCACAACTTATAAATATGATTTTTGAATTTTTTTTAACAAGGGGGAGCACTGGAGTTCGGGAGCCAAAAGTGTTTTCCATGAATTGCACCCAATGCACTATCCCCGAGGGAAGGTGGAAGGGTGGAATGGCCCCTACTTGAAACCATGATCAAATCTTCCATTTTATCCTGGTTTCAAAAATATTATTCAAGATTTAACTTGCAGAACAATTATCCCAAATTAGGTTTTTAAAGAAGACCACCTCTCTTTACAAACATACAAGCTATATAAATTTGCAAAATATTTCAAATTATAAGGAGTGCATGTATGCAGTGATGACTTTTTCCCATCTCCATAGTTATTCGTAGCCTATTTTTATCATTTATGGTAATCTCTCCTATTCTCGGTCAAATAATATCATGGCAATCATAGTCATTTCACTCTATTACTAATGTTCTTTTTCAATGAAATACAAAAATACGCCTTCCATTTTTTAAGCGGAGGGAATACTTTACAATTATGTTAGGAATTTATAGACTTTGAACGTCCATTGTTTTGGCTTAGGAGGGCGACACATGTTGTGTTGTCTACGTAAGGAAATGATTTGCCGAGGACGAATGAACGGAAATAAGAGAAAATAGTGGATGAGAGAGAAGGAGCTACTTTAGAAGGGGGCAGCGGCGAATGGCAACGAGGTGTTCAATGGTAATGAATAATGATCACCCTGAGTACTTTAGAAGGGGCTTTATCAAAGCATAATAACATCCTGACTTAGCGGTGTTGGAGACATCAAAAGTGGAATATGACGATGACAAATGTGAAAAATAGAGGTGGCGAGATGCGAGACCAAAGAGGAACAATTTCAACACATTCAAATTTGATGAAGATTACACAACCAAACACTAAATTTTGTCTAAATATCATCAAAATTCCAACATAGAGTCTTAAACTGCATCTTTGGAAATACCCCTGCCTGCAATCGGCTTTCTACGAGTTTTGTAGTGAACCACCCAAAATAGTGGAGCATAACTCACCACAATGATCCTTCCAAATTACACATTCCATTTTAAGTGATAAGTGATAACCCAATTAACTGTAATTTATGTAAGAAATCCAATTTTCGACGAGTATCATCCAAAGAACCTCATGGCATATTTGTGAATAAAAATCACGCACATGTAACAGGTGTTCAGGTTGTGCCGGTGCCGCCTACTGCCTCCTCGCCAATTTGTTTTCTCCCCAAAACCGGCGGCGCGGTGCGTCAAGCTCGCCGGCGGCATCCGGTTCACGCGTGCGCGCCACCACTGACATGGCGCCACGTGGTCGTGGCGGGGCTCCGTTAGCCAAACGCCTCCGTGAACCCGACCCACAAACCGAAGGCTAGCTGCTAAATAAATCGCCTCGGATCTGACCAAATCCTCCTCCGTCCGCACGCCGTCTCCTCCTCCGACTTCCATTTCGCGAGGACAGGAGAAGAAAACCAGGAGGGAGAAAAAGGGTGGGCGCCTCTCCGCCGCCGCCGCCGGTTCTTCGACGTGGAGGTACGAAATGGATGTCGATTAGGTTAGAGAGGGGAGCGAAGCGGAGGAGCTCGGGAGCCTCTGTTTCCTCGATCGTCTCTTCGTTTAGTGTGTGTAATGGCGGGGATTTTTCTTGGGATGAGAAGGTCTTCGGCCGCGATTTTTTCGACTTTGCTGCGGGCGTGTGCTTTATTTTGAGTCTGGATTAGTTGATTTTGGCGCGGATTTCTTCTTCTCCATCATTTTGGAGTCTCTGACTGCAACATGGTAACAGCGTCCACGATCGCTTTGATTCCAGATATGTGTATACATGTATTCGGTAATCGATGTGCGTTTGTATGAGCCGAGAGGAGGGATTCTGAAATTCTATGGGAGTAGGATTCTCTCGTAACGATTCCGAAGCCAGAGGAAATTCGGTAGTGTCAACTTTTCTCTGATTCCTATTATTGCAAAATTTCCTTCGATTGTGGATATCGATTGGCAGTTTTTATGTGGCATGGGATGCTAGGTAGATAGCCGAATGATGTTGGCACATGTCGTAGTTTACGACGACCCAAAGCGTTTTAATATGGTGTGTGGTCCCAGGCTGCCTTTTGTTTCCAGCAGGAAATTCAGCCTCTTTATATCACAATCTGGACTGTTTTGTGGAGCTTTCGATCAGGACGTGTTATTCATCATCTGGTAATTTAAATTGGTTTGATTATAAGGAACAGATGATGGCAGTATGGCTAGTCGAGACATAAGGAACATATGGCATCCGTTAATGATGACAGATGGTCTTATTTCGTGCCTTTTTGGTAGAAATTCAGTTTACTACATTGTAGGATGTATCTTCTGTTTTATTTTTATTATAAAAAACCCCCGGAAATGCAACCATTTCCAGCACTAGTACCATGTAAGAATCATATTCTTTCATAAACAAAGGTGAATATAGCTTCCTTGGAGTGGAGTTGAATGTTCTTAACTAACAGTAGGTGCAAAGTTGGATTGTTTGGTGCTGTTGGAGATTGGTACCATTATCTTCACATTTTCTTGCGTGAACTGTATAATTTGTAGTTCTCTATCCTATTTTTTGTGGCAACATTTATTTCCCAACTAGATATTTCTCGTCAGTTTCTAACTCTCATTAAATTGTGGTTGTAGAATTGTAGCACAAGTTGCTATGGACGAGGACACTGTTAGATCCACCACAACAATTGGTTTTCTAAGAAGAGGTTCAGGCCTCTCCTTGAGAAATCAAAGCAACGAGGACAGGCCAAATCAGTACAACAATAATCGGGGAACTCCACAAAAGCCAGATGGGCTGAAAATAAGGAAAAGCCAAGATATTTGCATGATTCGTTTCGTTCAACAGGCCCTAAGTCTACATCTGCAAGCTCTTCAAAAGCTCCTGTCAGAAAGAATTATGAGGAAAAGCTAAGGCGCCCCTTTTCGGCAGAGTTAAACAATGCTGAAAGTAGTAATAGAAGAACTGTCGCCAACCGTCTGCAGAGTAGCAAGAAATCTATAGTTGATGAGGAGGATGGGCATCCATCTGCTCAGCAGATTGAATCAGAAGATTCATTGTCCACATCAACCACCGGTGATCAGCAAACAGAGCTAGATCCTGAAGACTCTTCTGTTTCTTCAGGGAGTTCTCCACATACAGTTGATTCTGTGGTCAGAAATACTGCATCGAGGACTAAACCACGTAAGCAGAAGGAGAAAGAGGAATTCAGTTTGGGTAGACCTCAGACTGCATCTACTTCTGTTCACCAGCCTACTGCACCTCGCAGTTCAGGCATTGGTGTAAACTCATCAAATGGTGCTGGTCCTGGAGCACAGAGACGTGGTATAAAAAACCTTGGTTGCACATCAATCTCTGATGTTTTGCCATCAGGCTGTTCTTCATCCAATTCTGTTCATAGTAAGAGGGCCGAGATTACGAGAAAGAGGACCTCTGATGCAGAGACTTCTTCAAGATTAAGGGGATTAAGTGGGCCGTCTAGTTTAGGTCCGTCACCTTCCTTGTATCCTGGCATTACTGGTCCAAGAGTCAGAGCCTCTGAACAATCAGCTTCTCAACAAACAAGGACTAGCAACAGAATTGTCCGGGATTCTGCAGATTCAGTAAGGACTAGACGACCTTCATCGACTCAGCATGCTAGGATGAGGAGGCCAGATGAAACAGAGCATGGCCTATTGCATGAGACTGTTACAAGGGTTCGTCAACCAGATTGGGCTCAATTTTCCTTGGATGAAGCTCCCCCTCAGAGATCAGCAAGGCCTTTCCCTATGGAATTGCCTCATGCAATTTACTCATCTAGTCGTCAAGGCTCTAGTAACCGTACAACAAGATCAGATCGACTTCTGGTCCTGAGGATAGCTCTCCGCAAATGTTCCATAGTCTACTAGGGGAGAGAGATATCTATAGACGCATCAACATGGATGGAATTGCAGAGGTTATTTTTCCAAATACTTGTCTGAGTTATGATTTAATGCTTAGGTTTTGTTTGGGGATAAAATGTATCAAACTATTATAGATTTACGTTGCAGTTTTTTTATTAGCTGCTGGTATGCCTTGACTCGAGAAAGAAATTAGTCTTGATATATGGAATGCTTACTGTGTACAGGTGTTGCTAGCGCTGGACAGAATTGAACATGACGATGAATTGTCTTATGAGGTCAGTCCTTCGCCCTTGTTTGCATTGTTCATTTCTCTTTTGTTGCCAACCTAGGCACTGAAATTTTATTCGGGACAAAATATTGGCAGCAACTGCTGGTGCTGGAAACTAATCTGTTCCTTGGTGGCCTTGGCTTGCATGATCATCATAGAGACATGAGAATGGATATTGACGACATGTCTTATGAGGTATTACTTCCACAGATATTAATTTTGCCGTAGTAGTTTGACTTAGACTAGTGTTTTTCCTTGAAGAATTGTTCTGCTTTCTAGTTTAGACTCCAGAAGCTTATGTGTTTAGTCTCACTCAGGAATTATTACAACTGGAGGACAGAATTGGGTCCGTGAGCACTGCCCTTTCCGAAGAGCAATTTGCTAAATGTCTGAGTAGAAATGTGTATAAACGAACAGATCGGGTGCGTGAAGTCAACAGAGCTGTAGTAGATGACGTCAAATGCAGCATATGCCAGGTATTTCTACTACCCAAGAATGCTCTCATTTCTTTTCTGCACTTCGAAAATTGCCAATACTGTTCCTCGTAAAATTGAAATGTTTTGTGCTGCTTACGTATGTTTTTGACATTGACTGCATTGTCACAGGAGGAATACAGTGAGGGTGAAGAAGTTGGCCGATGAGATGTGAGCATCAGTACCATGTGTGCTGCATTCAGGAATGGCTTAGACAGAAGAACTGGTGCCCGATATGCAAAGCTTCGGCGATACCTTCAGACACGGACAAGGGGAACTCGTGAATCTTGGTCAAATAGTAGGTTGAAATTACCATGCAACACTGTTAGACATTGTAGATGTCGCCTCAGTTCCCTGCCAACTTGTGAATATATGGTAAAACTGTTCCTCTCTTGCAAAGCGTTTTCTTACAATGTCTGGTTCTCCTCCTCGCAGACATAGTACATGCCACGCCACTGGCCATGAGATACAGGGAAAATGGTCATCCTTGTGAAATAAAAATTAATCTTTATTGGACTACTGTCACGCTAATCAGAATTCTGCCTGATTCGGATTTTAATAAAAAATCAATCGACGAGTTACTGAAAGAGGAACATGTGTCAAGTGTGATAGTTGTAAGTTTATGGCAATTACCCAGTAGGAAAGAGCATAGAAAGATAAGACACCATGATGGTCGAAACTGAGAGCTTCCACATAGTTGGTCAAGTAGGATCATAGTCCATTAATTGTAGAAGGATCCACTGGGAAGTTTTGCTGATCAAGAATGTACAAATCACTCAACGTACTGTCGTAAAGTAGATTTTTTGTTGTTGAAAGAGGTCAAAAGCTTTGACCTTTCAGTACTTGAGAAGGAGAGACAAGATTTTAATTACAAGTCAGGCTGTGAAAAAACATCAAGCACAGCAAGGAAAACAAAAAGGGACCACTCTCCCGGAATGAGATGTGGCTCAGATGTTCAACCTGGCTAAAGTTTTCCTAGTTTGTGCCTTCCCTGTTGTAATCCTACAGCTTATGCAATGCCATCTCTCTTTCTTTCTTCTTCTCCTTAGTTTCCTCCTATGTTGCTTCGGCTCCTTTGTAACCTGCTGTCGTGAACTTCCCCGTATGTGCTTTCTGTGAAAAAAAAGAGCCTTATCCACGTGCAGTGGATCCTGTGCGGCTCAATTGTTCGGATGATGGACTGCGCTAGCCCTTTCAATCAGATCGGTCTTTTAGAATAGTGGTTAGCGCATGATCCTTGACAGTTGTATGCATCACCCGATGCATAGTTTGGGGTTGCTCAATATTTTTTGAGAATAAAAAAACTGTTCAGGTTCTTGTTCTCCTCCTAAACCTCTGAAATTTCCAGGTTTTCATGGCAGCTAATAGTCTTTCAGAGATACTCCCAAAGTTTGTTCCAAAGTAGAATTTCTGCAGCTTTGTAATTGGGCCGATTCGTTGTCGGCCGTGCTGCAACAATTTGGGCTTCCTAATTGTAATGCAGCCCGACATCGATATGTTAATCAGTAGCAATACTTCTTATGGTTCAGAACCTTTTCTATTAAATACGACACCCAACTTCCAAGTTCAGTTTTAGGAAGGCACCCGATTGGGAAATGCACTTTTAGGGAGCAATGTCCTGGATGGAACCTAGTTGGACAACAGCTAGAAGTGTGGAACACACCTTGTTGGCCTGACAAGATTTCGTTCACTTTGTGGTTGTATCGTCGTAATGTGATGAGTGAGTCTATAAACTTCCCTTCGTGAAAAAGGCATACTGATTATTTTTGTTTGATCATTTTTATGTACTTGAACGACAAATGTTTTCAAGGAAACATAGTTCAGAAAATGATAGATTATTTGTACACCTAGAGATTCGAGCAAAACTCTAGTATAAGTCGACCCCGTGTTCCGATCATAGCCTGAATCAAATGTTGCTACTCTTTATGCCATAAATTCTCTAAGCGACTACTATTACAGTTTTGAACCTTTTCCATAGCTGGGACAAACGGGCAACCAATTTTTTTGTCACATTTTTGGGGGCTTGGCTGTATAGAAAAAATAAGTAGTAAAGTTCGACCACATGAATAAAATATGGCTTACCGTTTGTTTTTTGTTTTTTTTAAGGGAGTGCGTGTACATCATCAGAAGAAAAACAAACGCACACACACGCACAGAGACAGGAACGAGCTCACCCCCCGGCGAGGCCAGGAACCGCCGCACCGCACGCCTCTTCCAAGCACCAGCAGCACGCCGCCGGGGAGGAAGAAGGCGAGGTCGCCACGCACCGAAGCCGACGGCCCGACCAACCTTGTTGAGATGCCGCATACACCATCCGACGCAGGCGCCGGAATCTGCTCGATAAACGAACATCGCTCCGAGCCATCGCCAGCCCGTCCTCGCCGTCTCCCGCCGGAGACGAGCACGAGGACGCCACCCTTCTTCCACAGAGCCAACCAAGCCCACCGGAGGAGAGCCTCCCGTCTTCAAACTCCCACGCAGTTGTCTTCATCCTCGCCGGCCTGTACAGAGGAAGAAGAACAAGAGAAGGCCGAGGAATCCGCAGATCCGCGGCCACCAAAAGTCGCCCGCGCCGCGCCAGAGCTCCAAGGAGCGCCGCCGCAGAAGGGGAAGCGCGCCGACCCCCACCTAGCCACCGACACCATCGCCACCTCCACGACGCCGCCGGCGGGTCCCTATCGCGACCTACACTATGTACTGTAGAAGGGGAGAGAGAGCGACCGACATTAGCATCAAGTCGTCAACTTTTCGATTTTATACTATTTGTAAGTCTTTAGTTCGCAATCACCTTATAGTAGATAAACATTTTATCATTTTCATGATAGACCAGCCACAACAAATGCGAGACTTGAGTGGGACTGTTTCAACAGTACTAATAACAAAATAAATGAACCGCTTCTGATCGTACAGGAAACATCATAGCAATTAACTGTTCCTAATACTTTCTTAGGACAAGGAACAGTTCGAGAAACCCATATTTATATATCAGCTTTATTTAAGGCATATACATTTCATTCAGATTGTGGTCGTACTCGTATCCAGAGAAACCGTGTCGTCGTTCAATAAAATTACGTGGTAGTGGCATATAAGACTTGGACCTACTTTATCTGACCTTAATAGAGCACCAAGAAGAAAATATGACTTGGACGTACTTTATTTGACCTTTAAGTACACAACCTGACATGAGAGGATTCACAATGTTTTATGATAATAGGTCAATAGTAATTGAACACATGGGCAATACAATCTTAATAAAAATAATTAAAGATGCAATCTTAGTAAGTTGGGGACAATGGCTTTTTAGGTTTTCCGTAGCTTTGAGCAGAAAGAGTGAGACAAGATAAAATTGATTAGCTGTGCTGCATGCCACCTGTTGCAGCAGCATCGTTTGGGTTGGTTCTCGGGGATGCTTAATGGGGGTCCATAAGGTACGAATGGACACAAGAATATTTCCTTTTCGTCGCATCAAATCTGTACGCGTTAGGTGATGGGCAGAATATCCACGGGATAAGTGGCTTTAGATGAATTCGGCACTGCTAGGTGAAGGAAAGGAGAAAGAAACAGGAACTATGTTTGAAAGTTCAGTTTCGTTAGTAAAAATCTGTTTCACTGCTAGCTGTAGGTGTTTTCTTCAGTTAAGTTCAGTTAGTAAATAACCCGCGAGCCTGTTCCTGGTCTTTTTGCCGCTTAAGAGTAGATTAGGCACGTGGGATCAAGATCGTCGCGACATTGTAGGGTAAAGCAGGGGAACTCTGGGATGGCATTGTCCACTAACCCAATCGTCACCTGAATCTTAGGAATGTTTGTTAGGCTTTGTAAAAAGCTGTAGTGGTTGTACGCAGCACGAAAACACTCGTGTCCCGTGTTGGAGCACTCATGTGAGTTTCATCGTTTTACTTTTTGAGCTCTGTTTCATCAGGTTTTGTAACTACAAACTATTTGTAACCAAAGAAATTTGGAAAAGTAACTTCTTATCTGTACTGCAATCTTCAGGTCCAAGTGATCATGACGCATAACTGAAATCCCGCAGCTTGATTACTCCTAGTTGCTCTCTCAATTTACCACCACCAGCATCCATTTCATTTCCCTCTCTTCAGTTAAGTTAGTTGGTAAAGTAAGCAGATAGTTCTGGCAGCTGATTCTGCTTAGAGAAAGCGACTGCGCATTTGCGCCACACCAAGGCACGAATGCAACCCGAAGTGATGCCAATGACTTATTAATATGTCGACCAAGCAAAGCAGCGGTGCGTGGCAGGCAATTGTGGGCATCCTATACCTGTCAACGCTCAGCATTACCTCTCTTTTGTGCTTGTGGATTTGTGGTCTCGTATATCCATTCTTTCAGCCAACAATGCGACCGAAAGAAAAGCAGGGTCTCAATATACAGTTAACCGTTGTATACAGCTAAATCTCGTCAACATACCAGTCGAAAAAAAATCTCGTCCATCTAATAATAAAAAGCACAGTAGAACCTATCTGCCTAGGTTGCACAACGATGACGGCGAAGTCGAGATTTGAAGGCTAACCGAATTTCTCACAGAATTTATGGATCGCCTTTTCAGTTTTGCAAACAGGAAAAGAAAATGATAAAACCTTCAAAAAATAAAATCCTTTGAGATATAGCTTGGTTTTAGTGTCTAGTAGGTATAGAAATTTTGAAATATGAATTTTGACCTTTTTTGCAAAAAACAGAAGAAAAAAAAATTGAACGGTCATAACTTTTGCATACGATGTCGAAAAAATGCATTTAATATATCAAAAAAACTAGAGAAAAATTGGAGCTCGATTTCATTCGGGTTTACCCGGTGAACTTTTCTCAGATCCTCCAAATTCCAAAAGAAAAAAAAGTTATTTCAACAAGAAGATTTTTTCTACAAAATAAAAAAAATCAAAAAAATAAAAAAATTCAAATTTTTTGGATTTGTTGAATTTTTGGATTTTTTGAAGTTTCTGGATTTTTTGAATTTTTTTGATTTTTTGAATTTTTTTGGATTTTTTGAACTTCCTTCTGAAGTTTTTGATTTTTTTTTAATTTTAAAAACACATATATACACATACCACATATAAACTACACATATATACACATACACAAGGGTTAAGAGGGTTGATATGATACTATTATTAATAAGAATTTGAGTAGCATGAGGGTAGTTGAATTGAATAGAATTTAGAAGTTAAGCGTGCTTGGGTTGGAGCAATCTGAGGATGGGTGACCTACTGGGAAGTCATCGTTTGAGATATGCTCGGAGTGATAAAAATGTTCAAAAAAATTCAAATATTTAGGGTTTTCCAAACTATTTCATTTTCTGATTTTTTTTTATTTTTTGGATTTTTTTTGAATTTTTTGAAAATCCCAGATCTAGATCTGGCCGCCTTTTGTTTAAATTTTTAAAAAAAATTCTGTGGCGCACCGGGGTAGGGGTGCGCCACAGAATTGTTGTTTTCTGTGGCGCATCTGGGGGTGTTTTCTGTGGCGCATCTGGGGGTGCGCCACAGAAATAATATTTTTCTGGCGAGCTTTCTGTGGCGCACCCACCATGCGCCACAGAAAGGGTTTTTGGTGCGCCACAGAAAAGCTTTTCTGTACTAGTGAGGACGTCAACGGAGGATCCCAACATTCCAACTTTTCAAGTAAAACTTTGAAGGGTGAACAAGGCTAGATGAGACTATGAAAAGAGTTTCAAAAGAGATAGGAAAAGTTGGCTTTCCGAAAAATAGTGAACTCCACCACCCTAAATATGCATATAGGTTATTAGAGTTATTCCACTATGAGTCCACATAGTGTCACTTGCCAGTTCCATTTTATATGGTTCTGACCCATCTTGCTGCAACATTTTTACTGTTGTAGGTTGTTCCGACGATGAGTGAGGTTTCGTTTAAGGGTTTCGAGTCTGCAACCAACGTGTTCGCCTGTGGCACATGAAGATGATGAAGACTCCATGAAGAATAATGTTTTCCGCTGCTTTACTCTTTCAAAGTTAGCTTCGAGCTATGCACTTTGTAATGAATATTATAAATTCTGGATCATTCGTGTAATAAATTGATACAATGTTATGGTATTCATCGTAAACTGTGTGTGCTAGCGATTCGATCCAGCGATTAGCACTATACACAGGGATCTAGCCAAATTTTAAGTGCAGGTCCGCTACAGAAATTCTCTAAGCAATTACTATTGTTGTCTTAAACCTTTTCCATAGCGGGGACAAACGGGCAACTAATTTTTTGTCACATTTTTGCGGGCTTGCTGTATAGCAAAAATAAGTTGTAAAGTTGGGCCATGAATAAAATATGGCAAACCGTTGTTTTCTTTAGCGTCAAGACGTGAACATTTCGATTTTACACTATTTGCAAGTCTTTAGTTTGCAATCACCTTATACTAGATAAACATTCTATCATTTTCATGATAGACCAGCCACAACAAATGTGAAACTTGAGTGACTGACTATTTCAACAATATTTCTATTTTTTCTCTGTATCACCCATGTATTATCTTGTCATAATAACAAAATAAATGGACCGTTTCTAATCGTACAGGAAACATCATAGCAATTAATTGTTCCTAATACTTTCTTAGGACAAGAACAGTTTGAGAAACCCACAGTTATATATCAGCTTTGTTTATGGCATATACATTGTATTCAGATTGTGGTCGTATCCAGAGAGCCCGTGTCGTCATTCAATAAACTTACCTGGTAGTGGCATATAAGACTTGGACCTATTTATCTGACCTTAATAAGTACACAACCTGACATGGGAGGATTCACGATGTTTTATGACAATAGTTCAATAGTAATTGAACACATGGACAATACACTCTTAATAAAAATAATTAAAGATTCAATCTTAGTAAGTTGGGGACAATGGCTTTTTAGGTTTTCCGTAGCTTTGAGCAGAAAGAGTGAGTCAAGATCAAATTGATTAGCTGTGCTGCATGCCACCTGTTGCACCAGCATCGTTTGGGTTGGTTCTTGGGATGCTTAATGGGGGTCCATAAGGTACGAATGCACACGAGAATAATTCCTTTTCGTCGCATCAAATCTGTACGCATTAGGTGATGGGCAGAATATCCACGGGATAAGTGGCTTTACATGAATTCGGCACTGCTAGGTGAAGCCAAGGAGAAAGAGACAGGAACTAAGTTTGAAAGTTCAGTTTCCCCAGTAAAATCTGTTTCACTGCTAGCTGTAGGTGTTTTCTTCAGTTAAGTTCAGTTAGCAAATAACCCGCGTGCCTGTTCATGACCTGGTCTTTTGCTGCTTAAGAGCATCTCTAGTCGGGGCGCCCAAACGGCCGCCCAAAGCCGTTTGGGGCGTGCCGAACACAAAATCGCGCCCACTCGCGGCGCCCAAACGCGAATTCGGTCCGGCGCGGCGTTTTGTGTCCGGCACGCTCAGCCCGCTTGAGGCGGCCCCGGACGGAAGGAAACGCACGCCTCCGACGCGCGGGCCACGCCTGGCAGTGACACACGGCCACGCCCGGCCGTGGTCAAAGGCATCGTCAAAGGCGTGTGCCGCGTGGCGACGCCTCGTTTTCACGGCCGACGCGACGGCTGCTCGCCGGAGTGAATGCGGCGCGCCTTTTCAAGGCGAGCGGCGTTAATGCCACCGCTCTCCGGCGGCAATAAAAGGTCATCGTCCCCGCGTTCACTCGCCACACTCGCCGCCACCGCTCCCCTCTCTCCCCACACGCCACACTCGCCGCCACCGCAAACCCTAGAGATGGCCGGCAACAACTGGAGGCGTACCGGTGGCGCCGCGGCGAACGGCTTCGCGCCGTGCACCCTGCTGAAGGAGCAGACCGAGGCGCTGCGCGACAACGGCTACCCAGTGCCGCCGGACATGCGCGTTGGCCACGGCTACGCCATCTCCGTCCGCGGCATTCCGGTGCCGCGGCCGCTGACGCGGTCGAACCGCAACTTCCACGCGGCCCAGATCGTGCACTACTGGCGCGAACTGACGCCGGAGATGCGCGACGACCCGCGGTGGAACCCGGAGGACCCGGGCAACGCCGCCCGGTACGAGGAGGCGTTCCAGCGCCTCTTCGAGGAGGAGATGAACCGGTGGGAAGGCCCCGGCCCGGCGCCCAGGGACAAGAACGTCGCCGGCGCGAGGCGTTCTAGGGCGTGCACGGCCGCATGCTCCAGGCCATCATGGACCACATCGCCAACGGCGGCTCCCTGCTGGAGTGGCCCCACGCTCCGCCTCCGTCGCCGCCAGCCAACGTGTGGGCACCGCGCACGTCGTCCTCGCGCTCGACAGGGTCATCGTCGCGGGCGTCGTCCTCGCGAGCGTCTTCATCGCGCTCCTCGTCCTCCCTCTCCCGCGTTCTGCTCTCGCCGAAGCCGGAGCCGATGAAGGTGAAGGCGGAGCCGACGACGCTCTACGCCGAGCTCCTGGCGGCGCAGGCGGCCAAGGACGAGCTCCTGCAGGCCGCGGAGGCCGCGTCCATGGAGGACGTGCCGCCCATGGACGGGCCATCTGCCTGCGCCTGGTCGGCGTACATGCACGCCATTGAAACTGGCGTGCCGTTCGTCGACCTCATCGGCGACGGCGACGCCGGCCCTAGCCGCGTCAAGAAGGAAGACGACGGCGCAGGAACAAGCGGCGTGAAGAAGGAGGAGGAGGAGGACGACCCCTACTACGCCTTCCGCCGCCGCTACCGGGGCCGCCAGTAGATTTAGGTTTAGTTTTTTTTAAATTTCATTCAAATCTGTAAAATTTTCTAAAATTTGAATTAAATTCGTCGAAGTTTAAATTTAAAAAAATTTAGTTTGGACGCCGCGAGTGGGGATCGACGGCGCCCAAATGGGTAAGGTAGTCCGGACGACGCCCAAAGGACCTGTCCGGAAGGCATTTGGGCGTCGCGACTGGAGATGCTCTAAGAGTAGATTAGGCACGAAAGATCAAGCGACATTGTAGGTTCAGTTTGAAAGTTCAGTTTCATCAGTAAAATCTGTTTCACTGCTAGCTGTAGGTGTTTTCTTCAGTTAGCAAATAACCCGCGTGCCAGTTCATGACCTGGTCTTTTGCCGCTTAAGAGTAGATTAGGCACGAGGGATCAAGCGACATTATAGGTTCAGTTTGAAAGTTCAGTTTCATCAGTAAAATCTGTTTCACTGCTAGCTGTAGGTGTTTTCTTCAGTTAAGTTCAGTTAGCAAATAACCCGCGTGCTTCTTCATGACCTGGTCTTTTGCCGCTTAAGAGTAGATTAGGCACGAGGGATCAAAAGACATTATAGGTTCAGTTTAAGGAACTCTGGGATGGCATTGTCCACTAACCCAATCGTCACCTGAATCTTAGGAATGTTTGTTAGGATTTGTAGCAAAGCTGCAGTGGTTGTACGCAGCACTAAAACACTCGTGTCCCATGTTCCAGCACTCGTGTGAGTTTCATCGTTTTTTCTTTTTGAGCTCTGTTTTATCAGGTTTTGTAACTACAAACTATTTGTAACTGATGAAATTTGCAAAAAGTAACTTCTTATCTGTATTGCAATCTTCAGGTCCAAGTGATCATGACGCATAGCTGAAATCCTGCAGCTTGATTACTCCTAGTTGCTTTCTCAATTTACCACCACCAACATCCATTTTATTTCCCTCTCTTCAGTTAAGTTAGTTGGTAAAGTAAGCAGATAGTTCTGGCAGCTGGTTCTGCTTAGAGAAAGCGACCGCGCATTTGCGCCACACCAAGGCACGAATGCAACCCGAAGTGATGCCAATGACTTGATTAATATGTCGACCAAGCAAAGCAGCGGTGCGTGGCAGGCAATTGTGGGCATCCTATACCTGTCAACGCTCAGCATTACCTCTCTTTTCTGCTTGTGGATTTGTGGTCTCGTATTTCCATTCTTTCAGCTACCCATGGGACCAAAAGAAAAGCAGAGTGCCAATATATTCAGTTAAGCGTTGTATACAGGTAAATCTCTCGTCAACATCGAATAAAAAACACAGTACAAGCTAGTATCTGCCTAGGTTGCACAATGATGACAGCGAAGTCGAGATTTGAAGGTTATCAGAATTTTTCGCAGAATCTATGAACCAAAAACAAGACCTGAAATAGTGAAATGGCCTGTGACTATGACATGACATAAGTGGCAATAGAAAGATGGATGGCTTCTCTTGATCAGGACCAGAATGTCCATGTCGCGCTTGGCTGTTTGACTGAAAATATCACATGGTTGGTTGCCCTACTGGTGCAAATTCACAGCTCACGTTGGTGGTATTTATGAGAGCTTGGACCATGCGTGTTGGATCCTCTGTCGACAGTCTGGAGCCGCCGTAGGGTTCAGTGTATACAGATTCATTCAACTTCGTATGCAGACATGATGGAGCATTTCTGTAGCATGAATCATTCTCAAAGAATAACGGGATATGGTGGATATACTTGATTAACTGGAGCAATTTACATCGGTGTAAGTTTACCTCCTATCACATGGCAGGCCCTGAAGATATCCTAATGTATGTTGGCACTATATGCTTTATTACATCATGAAGAAAAGAATTGGGAGGGAATAAATTTGATGTGACTCGCTGTGTACTGAATGTACGAGGTGCAGCTAGCCGAACTTAGCAATATTAGTTGACCTTGGTGCAGACCCGTCGTATCTCGCCGTCGGATCCGGTCTTGACCCCGATGCGGCCGAGCTTGGCCATGGCGGCGACGAATGCGTCGAAGAATGCCGTCTGGTTGGCGGCGAAGTGGTTGACGGTGGCCCGGGAGCGGCGGTCGGCGAAGAGCACCTGGTCCGAGGCCAGCAGGCCCTTCTGCTGCTGCAGCGTCTGGTAGTATCCGTTGTCGAACCGGAGCGGCGTGGCGGCGTCGAGCATCGCCACCGTGGTCGGGCTGTAGTTGAGCGGGCAGGTGCCGCGCATCTGGCGTAGGAAGTCCAGGTTCATCGGCGGGCTGTACGCCGGCTTCGCGCCCTTGAACGGGTACAGCCGCCGCACGAACTTGTCGCAGTGCGTCACGCCGATCGTGTGCCCACCTGCACCCGCCACCGTGGTAAAAAATATCATCAGTAAGAACGAGTTCCACTTAAGCTGTCAGTTCGTGAGTCGTCACTACAGTGTAGTAGCACTGGTCATTCATTTGCTGGCAGTGACTTGGACTATTATGTGTGTGATGACGGCGATAGCAGATTAGGAGAAGTTATGAGCGCCCTCATGTCGCCGCCTCCAGCGGTCCAGCCATTCCGGCGCACTTGGGTGGCATGGGACGTGCTAACCACCGCTCCAACCATCTATCTATCTAGCTAGTCGAATGGGCTTTAGCAGTCTTTCGGCTAATAATTCAGAGGAATGTTTGCCGATCGAGTACCTGATAGCGCGATCATGTCGGTCTGGGTGAGTCCGTTGAAGGCGAAGAGCTTGTTGAGCTGGTCGAGGTTGTTGCCGGGGCCGGGAAGGCTGTGCTTCACCACGGCGCGCGTCCCGACCTTGCCGTCCAGCCGCCCCAGCTCCACCGGGTAGAACGGCCCTCCAGCCTGCATCGATCAGCAAACAGTATTTTCACCATTAGAGTGAGCACGAGCTTACGAGTACATGAGCAGAGTTTCCAGCACGATAATTGTTGGATTAGTTCCGTAGCTGTACCGCTACCACAGTAACCATACGGGCTGCTAGTGGTGTCGCCGTAGTATTTTTTGCCAAATCTGGCCCTTATCACGAACTAATGACGGATCTGGCCGTTTCTGAAAACTATTTCCAAATCTGGCCCCTCGAGGTCGGCGCCACGTATGTGAAGCCGAAGTTGTTCATGTAGTGAACAACTTCGGCTCCAGGTTAGATTGGCGCCGACATGAACAAATTCGGCTCCACATAACGTGACGCCGACCCCGAGGGGACAGATTTGGAAATAGTTTTCAGGAACGGCCAGATCCGTCATTAGTTCGTGATAAGGGCCAGATTTGACAAAAAATACGTCGCCGTACGCGTTTCATTTAAGCGGCGCAACCGTGTATACGTACTCACTACTCCGGCGACTTGTGCCGGGAAACTGAATCCGGTCAGCAGAGGAGGCTGGTCGGAAGCGGACAGCGCAGTAAACTCGGTCCCGTCGCCTTCGTCGTCTACACGCCATATGCCCTCTGGAGTCTGGAGCTGGAATAAATAAGGCAGTTGAATTCCGACCAGCTGGACCCAGCTGGGACAATTCCCATCTCGGACCAGATTTTAGCGCCAAAAGGTCTGAACTTTTCATGCTCATTAGAGTACCTTAAACGAGCTAACGAGTAACGAAACACCAAGAATGAATGTTGGAGCCTTGGACATACTATGCTAGTACCGTTTCCAAAACGAGTATAGGATAATCTAGTGGAGTGTAAACGAAGTTCCTCAGATCACCTGCTTCGGATCGGAGCCTTGCTTAATCTAATGCTGCTACTAGTAGTAGTACGTACTTAGTGTACCATAGGGGTAGTTGTCTGTTGGGCGGTGTCACTTGCTTCCGTCCTAGTAATGGTTTCGGCACCACCGAGGTCGCGCAAAGGAACTCGAGCAACAGGGCGTGGGGTACGAAGTGTACGTGTTCCCCTGCACAGGGGGTGGCATAATGGCGCCACAGGCTCACAGCTAAGCCGGAGTGGGCTCGCCATGCCGGCCGCGCAGAAGAACGCCAGTGACCTCTAGTGCGCGCACGCCGTGGGACATGTCCGCCCAATCATAGCTGTCTCCCGACGGCCCGAGCGCGAGGTACGGTTAGCACTAATAAAACACGGACCGGCCAGGCTAAGTACGCCTGTGGCGCACACTAATCCCGCCCGTGCGTGGCCATCATCAATCAGAGCAATGGCGTGATGGGATCGACGGCGACGGGATTCATTATGTCTGTGTGTACCTGCGAGACGACGTCGCGGGTGGCGATGGCGAGGATGTCAGCGCAGGACACCTTGTTGGAGCAGCTGGCTTCCACGGCGGCCTTGGCGCGGGTGATGAGGTCCAGCGTGTCCGGCGACAGCGTCGTGTCCGCGCCCGCGCTGTGCTCGTCGCCCGGCCCCGAGATCAGCACCGACGCGTCGCAACCCTGCACGCACGCACCATAGATTAATCGACTGAAAGCAAGTTTAACACTGCATAGCTGGTTTCAATGGATTCGTACATACCCTGACGAAGCAGTCGTGGAAGAAGAGGCGGAGCGTGCCGGGCGCGGCGTTGAAGGTCTCCTGCAGCTTCTGCGTGACCACGCCGCGGACCAGCGCCTCCACCTTGGGGCACGTCGACGCGTAGTAGTTCTGGCTCAGCCTCGCCTCCGTCGCCGTCGCCACGAGCAGCACGCCGACCACCGCGGCGACGAGCACGCTCTGCTGCTGCATGGACCGCAGCTGCAACCCTCTCGACCTCATTGCTACTATCTATCTAAGTAATAGCTCTGCTTGTCTCGCTCCCTTTGGCCTCCTAGCTCTTGCTAACTCCTCACTCTGTCAGCCTCTGCCTGGCCTTAACTGCTTGCTTGCACTTGCCGCTGCTCTCTCGCGCGCGCTCTTTCTTTCTCTCTCTGGAGCCAAGCTAACACACTCGGCGTGCCTTAATTGAGTGAGGAGAGAGGCGGGCGCTCGCTTATATAGATGGAAAGATCCGAAGACGAGCTGAGCAGGGCTCGCCGGGGAAGGAGACTCGATCGACTCGACTCGAGATGAAGTGTTACTGGTTGCAATGATGGGGATGAAGAAGGACAAAGAATATTAAGTCCCCCGCATGGGCCTGCCTTGGGAGGACAAGCCCTGCTCGACTCGGCACTTAAACAACGGCCAGCGCCAACTAGCAACCGGCTGTGCTCCTCTTTGCTCGCTCACTCCTAGCTAGCTTGCTTCGTTGCTTGCCTCGAGAGAAAATAACGTGTGTGAGAGTGAGAGGAACATGTGAAGCAACCTGTTTATTTAGCGTAATTAAACGCGGATGTAGTACGCCACGTACAGGCTTTGTTTATCACTCTCGAAAACCTGTCACCTGTGATCATATTATTATGGGCTAGCCGCTAGCTCCCAGCGAACAACTTGATCACTGTTTCCGCAGCTCGCTCGTGTCCTTTGCACCTCGCGCACAGCTGCGTTCAGCTCAAGCATTTCGGCGGCACGGATAGGCATGCAGATGCTCGTCCTCCATGTTCGTTAGAGCAGTAGCGCCGAAAACGGGAGGAGGAGCAGGAGCGTGTCACGGGAGGATTACTGACTGATCTGGAAAGCGCTCACGAGCTCGTCGGCGACGCCGGTAGCTGCCGCCCCCGGGAACGGAGACGGGGGAGAAGCGTGCACGTCCCTAGCTTGTCAGGCCATGTGGGATGCCAAGAATGTACGAAAGCTTCGCGGAAAAGCTCGAAGAGCGGTAGTGCAAAACGAGGTGGCGTCTAGATACGCCGCCTTTAGGCCGGCCCGCACGCCACGGGCGCCGCGAGAGGAAGGAAAAAAGGGAGAGGAGAAGCCAAGAAAGGGAGGAGAGCAGAGTCAAAAAAGGCCGGCCGGCGTGTTCTCCTTTTGTTGCTTGCTTCGGCATATATTCCATCCCCTGTGATTTCTTGCAGGTTTAGTTAATAGAAGATCCACTGAAGTCTGAAGGAAGAGTGGTAGTGTGGTACTGCCCGTTATAGTGCACGAGACCAGTAACGCTCCCGAGGGAATCCTTGACGCGGAGAGGATATTAAAGTGCTTCTAACAGAGGACAGGTGTGATCGAGTGAGTGATGCACTGGTTTTTCGGGAAGCTTTTTACTGTCGGACTAAACTGGCTGTGGTGAATAGATCCTGTTGGGGTGTTGGGTCTGGAATGCCGAGGTATGCGACAAGCTTTCGGGCATATCAGGTCCATCATCACGAACTCTCGTTCTCGCCAAGTGACCTTCGAATTTCCTGTACTCTGTTTTGTACACGGCCGTGAAAGAACAAGTGCTTTTGTTGCTCCTTCACGTCCTCACGTGTTGGCCAATCAAGTGGCTCGGGTTTCATTACATATGACTGAGAAGTTTTAGCGTATCATGTGGGAAAGTGGCAGAAATATTGAGAAGTTTTAGCTGAAAATGTGGGAGGTTATAAAAAATACAAGGGAAAAATGAATGAGTTTCTAGGAGCAACTAGACACTACTTTGATATAGTAGAGGATGAGGATCAAACCCAGCCTGCCTAGTCCACCATCCGTGGTGCTAACCAGTAAGCCCCTGGGTGACACTACAAGGTATAAACGGAAACTCTCCCCCCGACTCCCGTGTCGCCTCCTTTGGCGGCCCGAGAGAAGCCCAAACCCTAGCTGCCGGAGGAGCTCTCCCCGCCACCTCCCACCGCCGCTGGTTTGGACGTGAATGAACACATGTTTTGTCCACGGCCGTGAAAGAACAAGTGTTTTACCACATGATACGCTAAAATTTCCTATACTCTGTTTTGTACACGGCCGTGAAAGAACAAGTGCTTTTGTTGCTCGTTCACGTCCTCACGTGTTGGCCAATCAAGTGGCTCGGGTTTCATTTCATATGACTGAGAAGTTTTAGCGTATCATGTGGTAAGTGGTACAAATATTGAGAAGTTTTAGCTGACCATGTGGAAGGTTATAAAAAATACAAGGTAATTACAGAAAAAACTCTATAACTCTCTTCTTATTTAATGAAAATGGCAAGTCTTTTGCCTAGTTTCAACAAAAAATACTATTTCATATTTATAAGGCCACCATATGTTTGCCATTTTTTTTGTTGAAACGAGGGCAAAAGCTTTTCCCATCGATTTATTAAGAAGAAGGGCAAGTTAGATCTTTACCACGTACGTACTAAGTTGTTTATGATGCAAACACAGAGAGATCTTTGAGGGCAAGATTGGGTTGGCCGGGGCACAACAGATTTGGTGCTCCCGTGCTCCAAACAAATGCAAGTTCTTCCTCTGGCTGGCTGTGAAGAACACATGTTGGACTGCAGACCGCTTATGGCGTAGAGGGTTGCCGAGACCGGCCTCCTGCCCGTTGCGTGATCAAGAGGAGGAAGACATAGACCACCTCCTTCTTGGATGTGTTCTCTCTCGAGAGGTTTGGCACTCTTTCCTGAGCAGGTGGGGTAGAGCGGCCTGGGTTCCTGCACATAATGATCACCTTGTGGGTTGGCTACCTTCCAAGGCTCCGGGAGGTAACGACGAGAGAGACCTGTGGACGGCGATCACCTTGATATGTTGGTGCCTTTGGAGGCATAGGAACGGTGTGGTTTCGAGGGTCACAGACCATCAGTGGATACAGCCATCAGGATGGTTGAGGCAGAGGCTGACCTGTGGTGGGCAGCAAGGATGTTCAGGGGTAGCCTAGGACCCGTTGAGGGTTGGCGAGTGATCCTTTTCCTCTTTTACTGCGGTGGAGTGGTGTTTTTGGCGCATGTGACTAAACGCATTATAACCGGCCGCTTGGCCTCCCCTTCTTGAAACCGATACGTCTGCTTGGACATATCCTTAAAAAAACAGAGAGAAAAAATCACAAGATACATGTTTAGTTACTCTGAAAATGAAAAGTTTCTCACACGATTTATCGTGTTATTTTCTTATTTGGCTTTTTAGAGTGAATTTCACTTCAAACCCCATATTTGTGCGTCTGTGACATATATTACCCATTTAGAGAGAGTTCTACCAAACTATCCCATCTAGAAAATTTTGAACATGGATTTTACCCCCATTTTAGCATTTTGAATGTATTATTAGGTAAGACCACCCTGTTAAGATGATATGGCGGGAAAACTTATGTAAAGTTACGAGGGAATCATCGGTGATCATGCAACCTTCTCTTATCAATTTGTTACGTTCCTCATCGTCGTCCTTGTATTTTTGAATCTCAATCATTAACTCACCCCTTACATAACTTACATGCATAAAAAGTGGGTCTAAACTTTCTATAATACACAATCTATATGAATTTTGATAAGATGGGACAATTAGTGTCACAAATGTATAATTACAGGATAAAAAGCTTGTGTGCATCATCTTTATGCAGGGGACGCGGTTTGTTAGCCTCTTTGTCAAAAAAATGTATTAACTCATAAGCCAAAGCATGACTTCCTTTTAGTTTCGTAGAAGAACTCCATCTTCATTAAACTTCATCTTGGTGCTTCTCTTCACTTTGTCCTTCTTGATTCAATTCAATGGTATTGATGCCAATAAATGGTTTTCAAGCAAATGGTATTTATCCTTGAATCCAACAAATGGTTTTCAAGCATTGCTATGGAAAATCTATTCATATAAAACTCAATGAAATTGTTAGTCCATAGAGGGTTTGGAAGGCGGATAGGCTTCAGCTTCGAGGTTGGCCAAATTGCAGGTTTTTCCATCATCTATTCGGTTTCTGGTACTCAATTCCGATTTGGAAGATGGTAAAGAATGGCTCGGCTTATCGATGTCCGGATGACTTGACAAGCTTCTCCCCACTCAAATATTGGTGGTCGGCCAATTACAAGAAGGAACACTTATCTTGTCGTTTGTTGTTATGTTGGTCGCATGGGAGCTATGGAATAAAACGAATGTGCGAGTCTTTCACAACAAGAGCACTATTGTCATGATAAAAAAACGAAGCAAGGAATTGGGCAAAAAATGGAACTATGATTGACACTCACTATTAAGACATCGCAACCAAACTGAAAAATTCAAGCGGTTCTTAAATAAAAATAGGAAAGAATTTTCTTCCTCCCAATTTTGTTAGCCCAAAAGACAATTTTTCTCTCAGTTTTGTCGGATCATTACACTGATTCACTAAATGATTATTGAGTGGTTCTTATTCGAAAAACCCTGGCCTTTTGTTTAGGTTAAAACTCAATCAATTGCAGGCCGGCACCTTTGGGAAATTTCTTTTGGGAGAGTAATTTCGTTATGTTATGGGCTTCTGTTGGCTTCTCTTCTCAAAGACCTTATAACTCCTTAATTCATGAGATGATGCAAAAAAAATTGCCTTTGTTAAAAAAAAAGAGCAGTTTTTTTTACCAAAGAACAGATATCAAGAAATGAGAAAACTGAACTTTCTTTATGCTAAGTGCTCGACTGCTTGGTACAGAAGAAAAGTGAGAAGGTTCGATCGAAATTGTGGGGGGAAAAGCATCACAGCATGCAGGCAGTGCTCTAGGTCGACCGGGTTAAGGATGACTCCAACGGGGCGACCCATCGAGTCCGCGCGCGTCCGTCCCTGTCCGCGGGAGCCAAAAACACGGCCCAACGGGGCGACGCAAATGGACCGCGGTCCGTTTTTTGGTCCGCCGCGACGCATTCCTGGCCCAAATTTGGGTCACCGATGCGTCGGGCCCGGACGCGAGCGGACCGTTCCTGCATCCTCCCTGAAAGGGCATGGCGCCCCCATGTGTGGTTTTGGTAATTAATGACAATCCCTATGGACTAATGGTTGCATTGAGTTTTACTTGTAGTGTTTGTCCATAGACCATGCTTGAACTCCATATGTTGGATTCAAGGTTGATGCCATGAATATATTGATATAATGAAGTATTTGGCATCAAGATCGTCGAGTTGAGCATATTGCAAGTATGTCTTGAAGAAAAGAATTATGTGATCATTCATGGTTATCTTCAAGACATCATCTATTGAAAAGAGAAGAAAAGATACAAGCGCAAGTTCAAGAGGAGCATCTCGAAGAAATCCTAGGCTTGAAGCTTGCCACCCATTTAGAGATAATGTTCATGTGAAGATGTGCCTAAGAGAGGCTCTCCCATAGTGGAGTATGGGGGAGCAATGTTTGAGTCTTCACCAAGCGAAGCGCAATCAAGAAAGGTGGTCCACTTGAAGAGATCAAGATCGACGTCATCTAGCTCAAGTGGAATGCGCAAGGCAAAGGTATGATAGGGTTTCTATTTTACCGGTCTCGTGGTACTAGTTGGGAGACCGGGTTATAGGATAGATACCGTACTATCAAGATGGGCTCTCGATTGAGCTTTAGCGTATCAGTTGGAGAGAGCTCAAACCTTTGCATACTTGCCTTCATCATCTTTCTTGGTTCTTATTTGGATTTTCTCCTTGTTGGGTTTTGGTGCTTGTTGTGATCTTCATGACAAGCCCAAGTTCTCCGAAAACGGATTTCGTATGGAAAACTTGTTGCGTTTTCAGGTTGGAAATATTATCGGTCCACCTTCGAGATAGGGTCCACACCTTCCCATGTGTGGTATCCCCTCTATATTTGTGACCCTTAATATTTGGAAAACTTGTAGGAATGCTCTTGTCGCTACCTTTCCAACCTCGTTGGTTTCATCTCGTTTGGAACTTCCTTGCAAAAGTTATTGCGGTTCTCTTTTTCTGGTTCTGCAGTTTCTTCTTGGCCGGTAGTACCGACCCTCGCCCGGTACTACCGGGTGACCCCTTGCGGAACTACCGGGCCCAGTACCGGGCCCTATACCGGATCTCCAAATGCTCTCTGGACTGGCTCGATTTAATCCGGTAGTAGCCCCGGTAGTATCGCGGTACTACCGGGTGGGGAGCACTACCGGGCCAGGTGGTCCGGTACTACTGTTGCGCGCCGAGTCAGGGAGCGCTGACTGGCCTTCGTTCTTCCTCGAGTCAACGCGGCTCGGTACTACCGGGATCGGCCCGGTACTACCGCTGCGGCCTTTTTCGTCTGCAACGGGCAGATTTTTGAGAGGACCTTTTTAAGGGGGTTTCTTCCCCAACGGTTCTCTCATCCCTTGAGCTAGCTTTTCCCCTCTCTCTCCTCCATTGTTGACTTTTGAAAAAGCTTGCCTTCCTCTCAATCCCTCCCATGATTCTTGCATATCTTTGAGGGAATTTGATAGGAGATCAAGATCTACATATTCATCCAATCCATTCCTCCTCTAAGTGAGTGGAACCTAGTAGATCGTGATCTTGAAGTTCCATTTGTTGAGTTCTTCCTTGTTCTTCCTCTCTTCTCCCCCCACAAGCATTAGTTGCTTTTGGTGGGATTTGGGAGTGAAGGATTTGACCACTTCTAGTGGTCTTGCCTTCTTGCATCGGTTGCATCGGTTTGAGTTCTCCACGGTGATACGTGGAAATCGAAGTTGAGAAGCTTGTTACTCTTGGGTACTTGGGGTGCCCTAGAGCTTGTCCTCTTGGGTACTTGGAGTGCCCTAGACGGTCCTTGTTGATCTCGGAGTTTTGGTGGCTCGCGGGATAGTTGGGAGCCTCCAATTAAGTTGTGGAGTCGCGCCCCAACCTTGTGATTCTTGTGGCTTTGGGAGCCGTGGGAATTCGGTGAGAGCCTCCAATTAAGTTGTGGAGTGTGCCTCATCCTTGTACGGGTTCGGTGACCACCCTCAAGTGTCCCATAGTGGTTCGTGGCACTCCGCATTGGTGGAGGCACGAAAGAGATTACGGTGTGCTATTTGACGGCTATTCGGGGATCACTTTGTGACGACGCACCGCTCCAACGGAGACGTAGCTTCCATTGGGAAGTGAACTTCGGGATAAATCATCGTCTCCAAGTGCCTCGGTATTTCTATACCCGAGCTTCTTACTTATGCTATTTACTTTGTGATAGCCATCGAGCTTGAAGTAATATATCTTGCTATCACATATTTGCTTATCTTGTTTAGCATAAGTTGTTGGTGCACATAGGTTAGCCTAGCTTGTTTAGGTTTCGTGCTTGATAAATTAAACGCTAGTTTTATTCCGCATTTATTCAAGCCTAAACTGCAAAGAATTTTAATCGCCTATTCACCCCCCCCCCCCCCCCCCCTCTAGGCGACATCTGTGTCCTTTCACTCCCCGTGTCCGCCCTGGCCCCGCGTGTCATCGACCCCAACGGCCACCTACCCGTAATAACTGTGGGCGGTGGAGCTGTATAAAATCGCCCCGGCCGGCCAAACCCTAGGGCACAAACCCTAGCACTCCTCCCCAATCGCGCCGGCCGGCCAAACCCTAGCCACGGCGGCCACCATCTCCAAGCTCAGATCCACGCGCCGGAATGTATCCGCTGCCGCCGCCGTCGCAGCATCTGGTGGACGAGGTCGAGCGAGCGCGTATGAGCGCGCGCGGGCGCTATCGCGGCAGCTTCTCGCGCCGGATGGCGACCAGCCCGGCATGGGCCGGCATGATTCCCCAGCCGCCGCGTCCGCGCCTGACGGACGCCCAGAGGAGTGCGGTGGAGGCGGCGTTCGCGGACTGCGCCGACAGCGACGAAGAAGAGTACGCCGCCGGTGTCGCGGCAGCCGGTGTCGCGGGGGATGGCGCGCCGCCAGAGCCTCCCATTGGCGTGGGCGGCCTTGCTCACATCACCGAGGAGGAGGCGGTGAATGCAGCCCACATGCAGCTGAACGCGCAGAGGGCGGCGGCGTTCATGTCCGCCGCGCGCGCCTGTGACGACGCTGTAGTGGAGGAGGAGATGAAGCAAATGCGCCGCGCCGAAGAGTCCAAGAAGCGCGCGGCGAGGCGCAAACGGCACCGGGAGGCCTTGGCGGCGGCCGAGGCCGCGAAAGGAGCAGGCAGCTCCACCTGATGTCAGCTCCACCGCGAAAGGAGCCGAGGCCGTGGCCGCCTATGCGCGGTTCATTTTCCACTAATACCGGCGCCCGCTACGTGTTTCGTAGCTAGAAAATGATCAAAGAAGATTGAGTCAGCCAGCCCTGGCTGGCCATGGGCGCGATGAAGGAAGAGCCAGCGGACTCAATGTAATTTTAGTTTTAAAAATGTAATCCTAGTATTAAAAAAAATGGCAAGCGGACTCAATGCGTCGGCCCCGTTGGGGGCACTGGCCAGAAAGGGGCGGACATGGGCCGGACGCGCGTCCGTTCCCCGACCCAAACGGACAAAACGCGGACCAAACACGCGTCCGTTTGGGTCGGCCCGTTGGAGTCATCCTAAGTCTTAAGTTCAGGTCGCATCCGGCTGAACGGAAATCCACTGAATCTCCTTGGAAAGTTGGAATATTTGTCTCGTGTGGCTGCAGCTTAAAGAACGGCAATATATAGCTTTCACGTTTTTAGCAAACACGAGTGTGGTCTATCCTCTTAGATTTGTTATTGCACTAAGCATATATGTAAAGCTTATTATTAGTACTATCTTGCAATGGAGGGAACATCCACTCGAGTCCGTGCACACATTTCAATATATAATTCCCGTTGCTTTCGGCCTGTACACTTTGGGGTTTCTACTTTCTAGCACCCATATTGCTGTTTCGCATTACTGTATGTTATCTTAAACAGAAGTGTGTAATGTTGGACATGTAGATACTGTGCGCTATGTCAATAAGGATCCCACATCTCAGGAAACAAACCGTGCTCCTGTGAGGCACATCTGATTCCTCCCACTGATCAACTTCACTTGCATCGAATGCTACGTATGGACTATAGCTAAATTTTTTTTAATAATACATTTTTTTAATTAAATTCAAAAAATATTACGCAAAATAACGAAATTGCAAAAATAATACGGCCTCGGCCCAAGCTGGGCCGATAAGGGCCCGTCGGCCAGGCTTGGGCCGATTTGGCCTGTCGGCTGGTGGTGAAACCTGTCGGCCAGAGCTGGGCCGACTAGCCCAATCGGCCTTTACTGGGCCGACAGGATGCTGTCGGCCCAAGCTGGGCCGACAGGCTCTTGTTTTTTTTTTTTTCACCTCTCCGTCCACTTTTTTAGCCACAAATGCAGACTAATTACAGATGAAATGAAACTCCAAATTTAAATCACTGATGCACACATATAAAACATAGTCTACAAACACTGATTCACACATATTACAGATAAAAACATAGTCCAATTTTAAAACATTGATCCACAATATTACAAATAAAAGTACAGTCCAAATTTAAAACATCCTAGTTTCTTCCCCTTCCTCTTGGTCCTCGGCTGCCTCGTCCACGTGGAGCAGCTGCTCTAGTTGCCGGCGCAGCATTCGTAGGTGGGAATTTTGTACAAGCAGTGTCTCTGTGACCAAAATCATTGCACAAGAAACATTGCACTGTCGGGCCTCCGGCTTCAGATTCATCCATACCATTTCTGATACGCTTGCACGGTCGTCTACCTCTACCAGGGCGCAGTAGCCTTTGGTCGGGGATGTACTGCCTTTCATTAGGGTCAACCGTGTTAAAATTACCCACAGCTCGAAATCCCACCATTTCACCGGTCCAGGTATTAAGAACAGACTCGTTCAAATAATATGGTGAAACGAACGAGATGGCTGATAGTCCGAGTTGCCCACACGCAGCCAATACATGGGAGCAGGGCAGGTGAAGCAATTTTGGTTTATTGCATGTGCAGTCACATGTTGGTCGGGCTTCATTTCCAATTCTCACCTCATGCGTTCTGAGCTGATTTCCGCAACCAAACTTGTCAGAAGGTAAGCGTACCTCGAACCTCCTTTCTTGATTTCCTATGGCCTGCACAGCATGAGTACGAGCTTTTGCCATCTTCCTATCCATGTACTCCGTAATCTTCTCACAAAAAGGTGTGTTTGGGTTGTTAACGATATGCATGTGAGCTTTCTGGCGTCTTTCTCTGAAATACTTGACTGTGCCCTCAAAAATACCCTCCACAATGGCTGTAAGTGGCAATGCCCTATTTCCTCTAAGAACGAAGTTGTATGTTTCAGCAAGGTTGGTAGTCATAACACCGTACCTGGCTCCATAAGTGTCGTGCAGCAAAGACCACCTCTCAAGAGGCTCGTGCTCTATCCACTGCTGAAAGTTTTTGATCAACCTCCCAGTCTTTCTCCTAACACCAGGAGGATCAAATCCTGGCAAGTCACAAAGCCCAACAGGTACATCCTCAGCTGGTGGAGGTCCGGTTGCTAGCTGTTGCGCCACAAGTTGCACATGTGCTGCTACTGCAACATTTCGTGCAGCTCTCCTCTGCCTAACATGCTGGTTAGTGAAGTCATCAAGCTTACCACGTACGAATGTGTATTTCCAGAATTGGTTCTGCTTGCACAGTTTTTTGAATAGATTCATCAAAGCCTTATCTCGGAACTGTGAGAAAAAATTGGCCCCCAAATGGCGCATGCACCAACGACTCTGCAGGTCTAGCCATGGCGTTTCTTCCGCGGCCACAGGGTTTGTGAGTGCCTTGACGGCGTTCAGTATACCAGCATGGCGGTCATGAAGGATGCACACGTTCGGCTTATCTTTTACTACTGCTATTTTAAGCTGCCTGAAGAACCAAGTCCAACTTTCAGTGTTCTCGCTCTCCACAAAAGCAAATGCAAGTGGCACGATCTGATTGTTGCCATCCTGACCAATGGCAGTCAAGATTTGTCCCCTATACTTGCCAGTAAGAAATGTACCATCAACACAGATAACGGGCCTGCAATGTGTAGAGGAGCCGAACAACTGAGTCATATGAGTCTAGGAACGATCCGAATCTTTTCTCAAGTGCCATCTGCTTAGCCCTCCAAGCTTTGCCATAAGATATTTTGTACTTGAACCTGGTGAACACCTTATGTATAATAGCCTTCGCTTCCATAGCTTTGCCCTGTACTATTTCTGAGTACAGCAACCGAGCTATAAGCGTCGACGAAATGTTACGATGATCTTGAGGAATACTCTCAATTCTACATGTGTGATGTACTACGTCGCTCACTTTCCAGTTTATGCCGAAGTGAGGACGATAACCGTGCACCCTTCCAGGACACCCTGCTACCTCACATTCCATTGTCAGATATTTTTTACTCGACACCTTGGTTTTGAATGTCTTGCAAGTCGACATTGCCCACTTAATGATTGCATCTTGCAAATGTTGCTTGTCGGTATATAGAGCACCCGCAGAAACCTGGTTCTGATGGTATTCCCAGGCAGAATCATGACCATCGTTCACTGTCATTGACGACGAGAAATCATGACTCCATGGCGCAGGATTTGGCACCACATGTTCGTCATCCGACTCGTCGGAATCATACCCATAAGCACTACCACCATCTTCGTCTTCCTCTTCCATCATTTCTTGGAATACATCGTCTGCTGCTGCCTCAGCAGCATCTTCATCTCCCTCTTCCATATGCTCTGTCTGACTATTTTGGCCAGATTCATAACTACCACCTCCAACATCTTCCTCTTCCATCTGCTCTGTCTGACTATTTTGGCCATAGTCATAACCACCACCTCCAACATCTCCCTGATTATAATCATGTCCAGAAAATTGCATCTCCTGACTACTCTGGCCAGGATCGTGCCCTCCCTCGCCTTCAGGCGCAATCACCTCCTTCGCGACAGGTATCAGTAAGGCATGAGGGGTACATCCCCTGCTTGCGCAGCCTTGCAACCATCGCACCATCTGAGAGGTCCGTTCTATCGGCCTCAAATAAAAAAACACCGGGGACCTTGTCTTCGTCCACAGTGCATGCACACCGACGGTGTCTGTTTCAGGAAGCTCTAAACACGCTGCCAACCAATCTTTCAGCTGACTTATAGACCATGTTTGTGGGTCACTCAGTTCCAACTCTGACCATCGAAACTCACCCAAATCAGCTCCATGCTCATTTACTACAACTTCGCCAGGACCGTAGAAAAACAAACATTTCACTAAATTACTCATCTCAACAACCTAAAAATGTGACACCAATTTACTGTTACAACCGGGAACAACTATATACTTAATATTGTTAGCAAAATAAACGCATACCCTTGAAGCGTGCCGATTCAATGGACCAGCAACGTCACCACCACCGCCAATGCAACACCGCTTCACCACCACCACGCTGCACCATCCACCACCCTACAGCAACCTCCACCTAAACTCCACCATTGCTCCAACCAAACAACACGAAATCACACAATAATCCAACACATCTGTAGATCTGAGCTGCCTTAACTCTCTAACACTTGTAAAAGGAAGATTTGGTGGCTGGATGGACAGATCGCCGCTGAAACGCAGTAAGGAGCTGCTGGTTTGAGAGGAAGAAGAAAAGGAGAGAGAGGACGCGAGGAGAAAGATGTGGGCAGGGCTGGCCTTATCCAGCGTCCTGTCGGCCCAGCCCTGGCCGACAGGCCGGTCGGCTGAGTTCTGGCCGATTTGTGCCCACCCGTGACGCGTGACGGCCTGTCGGGCGCAGGCCTGGCCCACCATGCGATCTAGTCGTCCCAAGCCTAGCCGATAAGGCCAAATCGGCCCAAGCCTGGCCGACGGGACCTTATCGGCCCAAGCTGGGCCGAGGCCGTATTATTTTTGCAATTTCGTTATTTTGCGTAATATTTTTTGAATTTAATTAAAAAAATGTATTATTAAAAAAAAATTAGCTGGACTATATAGAAAGTAAGGAATAAGAATTTAATAATATTTAAAATGTAAAAAAATCTAAAAACCGGATGAACATCCATACCAACGAAGTAACGTTAGTTCTAGCCAACGAAAGTAATTTTACTACAGGTTGCTTTGGAATATGCTTCTTCCAACCAACGAAGTAACGTTAGTTCCAACTAGCTAGCTATAGCCAGGATATGATCTAAAACAAGTCTTGGCACAAAGGAAGATTGCCACGTCACTGTAGAGTAGAAGTGGCAATGCGAATGATGAAAAGAGAAGATGGACTCGCCACCACTCATGAAGAGACTGCATTCTGAGAGCGGTCAGTACGACAATCTAACCCTTTAACGGTAACTGCTTTGGAAAAAAGTTTGACAGTTGCAGCGTAAAGCGCGTCACTTTACCGCGCTTCCAGAACAAAAAAGAAAGAATAGTTTTCCTGATGGGAAGCCCGGTGGAGCACTTATCGAAAATGCTAGACTTACGGACGTGATGCGGCACTTATCAGCACTGATGCCTACGGACTACCAGGTTACGGACGTACGTGTCCACGTTCCATTCGCCCCTCCCCTAAAACTGCCCTCCCTGAATTTCATCACGGGCCCACCTGATCCCGTAAGATTGATCCGTAAGTCCCGTCCGTAGGTGTAGCATTACTGAGCACTTATCTTGCGACATGTGTGCTAAAGAAAGCGCGACAGTAATCAATCACCACTGGCCGACTGACGTAACTTGGAAGGCAAAAAGCTCAAGTAAGACATGATTAACAACAGGGGGTTAGACGATGATTTAAGATCCCTACCACATGCTGACTCGATCATCTCCATTTATAATTTCCTTTGGCCTTTTCGAGAGAACCGATCGCGATCGGCGTCAATTCCATGTCTGAACTCTGAAGATAAGAAACCAGCTGTGTGTGATGGCGGCCGGCCGTCTTTCATAGAAGCGCGCGCGCAATCCTGGTGGACGTGCGTGATGCCTCAACTCCTAGCCAGCCATGTGAACGAGTTGCGAGGCCATTAATGTCCGGCGCGTCGTCGCGGCATTCAGGGCGGTCGATTAGGAGGCGGCGCGATCGTGTTTCCCGATGATCCCGGTGATCGTCAGGGCTTGTTTGGTGCTAGAGTTTTGTGGGGGATTAGTGGGGATAATCCCCTAAGGGATTGGGTGAAAACTCTACCCTCACCCAATCCCCACAAATACTCTACCACGTCAATCCCCAATCCCCAGTTTTTAAACTCATCATTTGGTAGATAGGGATTGGGGAATAAACTCATATCCATGGCAAGCACCAATTAACACAAATGAACATGCATTTTAACACCAATTAACACAAATGTATCACATAAATCTCAGCTTTCGACAGATAGAACTTGTATCACATAATTCCCAGCATTCAAAAAATAAAACTTGTTGCTGAAACATTTCCAACATTTCTTTTTCTGTTACAAATTGTTGCTGAAACACAATGTAGATATTAAGGTCTCAAATTGTTGCTCTTATTCCGAATGATCTCAGGAAGGACAAGCCTGGCAGCGTCTACCCTCGGAATCGTCTTTGTTTCTGCAACAAGCACAAGAGTATCATCATGATCAAAATAATGCAAGACGGTGGACAAGGGCATAGAGCTAAGCTAAATTCACCGGCGTGAGGAAAATCTCCCGGTTCTCAGAGCATTACGAAACTCACCCTCTAAACCATTCAAACAGTCTTAAATCGTTTGCATCGGCCAAAACTGGACACAGTGCATATCAGTCTGGACGAGGAGGCACTAAGGACTTGAGAGAGAACCGAACAAATCAGTCGCAGGCATTATAAAGAACCAAGACCTGGCCATTTTCATCACCGGCGACCTATAATAAAAAATCACGATCCAGTGCATCAAGAACGAGGCATAACACATGAATGAAAATTAACCGATTTATAGAAAGATAGGTGCACTACAAGATTACTGCACGACAGCATAATATTCACATGAGCGCACTTACAGCATACAGACACACATACCAAATCGAACACGGGTACCAGCTAAATCGACAAGATCTACAGCAGCAGCTCATCGGATCAACAGCACAACACACATACGAGAGAGAGTAGCACACGACACGGGCGAGGGTCTCGGAGGAGGAGTAAGTCGTAAGCAAGCGAGGGAGGACGCCACAAGAACGATGCCATACATGCGGGTCGGGTGCACGCTGGCACTAATAGAAAAACCACCTTTCGTCCAGAGCCGAACCAGCCATTACTCCCGGTTCATAGAAAAACCGGGACCAATGCCCCTCCCCTGCCTATAAATAACCCACCCCCTCTCTTCTCTCCTCTTTTTTTTTCTGGTTGGATTGGTGGGAAGTGGGTGCTAGTTTTTTTTTCCTTTGCCACGCACAAGATGTGTTCGATGAAATGCCCGAGCCACACTTAAGTTCACACAAGATGATATCCTCGGCCGAGGTTAGCAACTTTATCCTTTTCATCTGTAATTGATACAGAAATATTGCACGTGTCGATGTACGGTGGTCATTTCACTATTCAAGATGTTATTGTAATGGTATTTGATAAACTTAATTATATGATGCAGATGGATGCACGGATGCGATGGATGTACGGCGAACGACGCAGTTCCGAGTTTATTGCAGGCCTGCATAAATTTCTCGAAGTGGCTGAGGCAAACAAAGTGGATAATTTTATGCCTTGTCCATGTGAGAAGTGTCGGAACGTCAGGGAGTACTCTGACCCGAGAACCATTCAAGACCACGTGATTCGGAGAGGTTTCATGCCCAGCTATAATTGTTGGACCAAGCACGGAGAAAGAGGGGTTAGGATGGAAGACAATGAAGAAGAGGAGGATGATGACAACTATCCTATGTTCCCTGAGGAATGCGGTGATACTGTAATGGAAGACGTTGAAGAAGAAGGAGGTGAACATCGGGCATCAGATGAGCCCGCTGATGGTCTTGGTGGGGTCATTTCTGATGCAAAGCGAGAATGCGATACAGAAAAGGAGAAGCTAAAGTTGGAGGCCATGCTAGAGGATCACAAAAAGTTGCTGTACCCAAATTGCGAAGATGGCAGCACAAAGCTCGGTACCACACTGGAACTGCTGAAATGGAAGGCAGAGACTGGTTGTTCTGACAAGGGATTTGAGAAGTTACTGAAAATAATGAAGCCGAAGCTTCCAAAGGATAACGAATTGCCCGAGACTACATACGAAGCAAAGAAGGCTATCTGCCCTCTAGGATTAGATGTGCAGAAGATACATGCATGCATTAATGACTGCATCCTGTACCGCGGTGAGGAGTACGAGAATATGGATAAATGCCCGGTATGCAATGCACTGCGGTACAAGATCAGACAAGATGACCCTGGTGATGTTGAGTGCGATGACGAGCCCCCCCGGAAGAGGGTTCCTGCTAAGGTGATGTGGTATGCTCCTATAATACCACGGTTGAAACGTCTGTTCAGAAACAAAGAGCATGCCAGGTTGTTGCGATGGCACAAAGAAGAGCGTAAGAAAGACGGGAAGTTGAGACACCCCGCCGATGGGTCCCAGTGGAGAAAAATCGACAGAGAGTTCCCGACATTTTCAGATGACGCAAGGAACTTAAGATTTGGTCTAAGTACAGATGGCTTTAATCCTTTTGGGGAGCAGAGCTCCAGTCATAGCACTTGGCCCGTGACTCTATGTATCTACAACCTTCCTCCTTGGTTGTGCATGAAGCGGAAGTTCATTATGATGCCAGTGCTCATCCAAGGCCCGAAGCAACCCGGCAACGACATTGATGTGTACCTAAGGCCATTAGTTGATGAACTTTTGCAGTTGTGGTCCGAACCAGGTGTACGTGTGTGGGATGAGCACAAACAACAGGAATTTGACCTACGAGCGTTGTTGTTCGTAACCATCAATGATTGGCCTGCTCTTAGTAACATTTCAGGACAGTCAAACAAGGGATACAATGCATGCACGCACTGTTTAGATAAGACTGAAAGTATACATTTGGGAAACAAGAACGTGTACCTGGGGCATCGTCGATTTCTTCCGAACAGTCATGCCGTAAGAAAGAAAGGCAAGCATTTCAACGGTGAGGCAGATCGCCGGAAGAAGCCTAACCTCCCTGATGGTGATGTTATATATGACATGGTCAAGGATTTAGAAGTAATCTTTGGAAAGGGTCCTGGCAGTCTATCTGTTCCGAATGACGCTGACAACCACGTACCCATATGGAAGAAGAAATCTATATTTTGGGAGCTACCCTATTGGAAAGTCCTAGAGGTCCGGTCTTCAATCGACGTGATGCACGTGACGAAGAATCTTTGCGTGAACCTGCTAGGCTTCCTGGGCGTGTATGGGAAGACAAAAGATACACCAGAAGCACGGGAGGACCAGCAACGTATGAAAGACCCATACAACAAGCAGACGGATAAAGGGCGTCAATACTTAAGCAGCTACGCTCTTACCAAAGCAGAGAAGGAAATCTTTTTTGAATGCCTGAGCAGTATCAAGGTCCCGGCTGGCTTCTCGTCAAATATAAAGGGAATAATAAATATGGCAGAGAAAAAATTCCAGAACCTGAAGTCTCATGATTGCCACGTGATTATGACGCAGTTGCTTCCGGTTGCATTGAGGGGGCTTCTACCGGAAAATGTTCGAGTACCCATTGTGAAGCTATGTGCATTCCTCAATGCAATATCTCAGAAGGTCATCGATCCAGTAACTCTACCAAGTTTACAGAAGGCTGTGGTCCAATGTCTTGTCAGCTTCGAGTTGGTGTTCCCCCCATCATTCTTCAATATTATGACGCATCTCCTGGTTCACCTAGTCGACGAGATTGCCATTCTCGGTCCTGTATTTCTACACAATATGTTCCCCTTCGAGAGGTTCATGGGAGTCTTGAAGAAATATGTTCATAACCGTGCTAGGCCAGAAGGAAGCATCTCAAAGGGCTATGGAACAGAGGAGGTCATTGAGTTCTGTGTTGACTTTATTCCTGACCTTAAGCCGATTGGTGTTCCTGAATCGCGGCATGAGGGGAGACTGAGTGGAAAAGGCACGCTAGGAAAGAAAGCACTGATATGTAGGGACGGGCATTCTTTAACTCAAGCACACTACACAGTTCTACAAAGTTCCACCTTCGTGGCTCCGTATATCGAGGAACACAAGAATTATGTACGCTCCAAGAACCCGGGGAGGATGACTCCTGGATTAAAGAAAAACACATGGAGACTTTCGGCAGTTGGTTGCGATTACAGCTCATGAATGACACCACTGTCGGAGATCAGCTCTACTTGTTGGCCGCGTCACCATCTTCGACTGTATTGAATTTCCAAGGGTACGAGATAAATGGGAATACATTTTACACGATCGCCCAAGATAAAAAGAGCACCAACCAAAACAGTGGTGTCCGCTTTGATGCAACAGACGAGAATGGGCAAAAGGACACATACTATGGTTACATAGAGGAGATATGGGAACTTGACTATGGACCTACTTTTAAGGTCCCTTTGTTTCGGTGCAGTTGGGTCAACATGAAGGAGAAGGGATAAAGGTAGACCAGCTGTACGGAATGATGACAGTGGATCTCAAGAATCTTGGTTGTTACAGGAACGAACCATTCGTCCTAGCCAATGATGTGGCTCAGGTTTTCTATGTGAAGGACATGTCCTCCAGACCGAAAAAAAGAAAAAATAAGCAAACGAATACATCAGACGATGAGCCAAAGCGTCACATAGTTCTTTCAGGGAAAAGAAACATCGTGGGAGTCGAGGACAAGACAGACATGTCAGCAGATTATGATAAGTTTGATGAAATTCCGCCCTTCACAGTGAAAACTGACCCAAGCATCCCGTTAAATAATGAAGATGCTCCATGGTTACGGCCGAAGCGATCATAGGCCAGGGACATACGCGAAGAAGGGTTCATGGCATTTATGTAAATCAATGTAATGTATTAAACCTTTATGTGATGTGTAGTAATGTATTAAACCTTTATGTGGTGAAAACCATAATACACGAAATGGGAGTTTCCACCTAGAAGAAATGGGTTATATCACATGTGAGTTTTCTTTTTTGTTTTCTGTTAATTAATTGCATGACGACCGGTGAAACACGCGTGGTAGGTGGTTGTCGGCTCCCACACCTCCCGTGGGAACCTCTCAAACCTCAGCTTCGTTAGGTACAGCCTTCAGAAGAAAACTCCAACGTCTTACACGCGCTCGAAAAAGTTGGAACAAAACACACGGTTCCCCCTGCATACAGCCCGACGGTGGCTCGTGAGTGCCCGCATATCAAATGCACCGTAGGACGTAGCTAGGGAACCCGAATGTTTTGTGTTTGAGCGCCACTTCGATCCAAGCAGCGGTAAGACGTCTCTGATGATCTACAACCGTCCGGCAAGACATCTCTGATGATCTGCAACCGTTTGGAACGGTCGCAGGTCATCAGAGACGTCTTGCCGCTGGTTGCCCAAAGATGCCTCTCCGAGTGACGCTGGAATGTTTTGTGTGAGTGAGTAACCTGTCTGAGGAGGGGGCTATATATAGGGTACGTGTGCTTCTTTAGTCCCGGTTGGTAACACCAACCGGGTCATGTGGCTCACGAAGTGGTCGTGATACTGCTGATCCAACAGCTCACAATCCCTCAAAAGAAACACACCCCTGATCCAACGTCTCACAAGCGCTTGAAAGAAACACACGATCCGTGTGCTTCTTTAGTCCCGGTTGGTAACACCAACCGGGACTAAAGGCGGGCTTTGCGGTCACGACATGTGTCCTCCCCCAGCGCTGCCCTGGGCACGTGTCCTCCCCCAGCGCTGCCCTGGAGGTCTTTATATATTGTCGCCGACGGGGTAAACCCTAATCCACCATTCCTAGCCACGAACGCATCGTCTCCACGAGATGGATCCGCCACGCCCACCGCAGCGCCTTCTGGACGAGGTCGAGCGTGCTCGGCAGAGCGCGCTTGGGCGCAACCGCGGGAGCCTATCCCGCCGTATGTCCACGAGCCCGGCGTGGAGAGGAATGCCCAGCTACCGGCCTCCTGCTCCACCAGGTGCAAGCGCTTGTGAGACGTTGGATCATGTGTAATAATGTATTAAACCTTTTATGTAATGCATTCTATGGAATGTATTAAACCTTGATGTGGCTCACGAAGTGGTCGTGATACTACTGATCCAACAGCTCACAATCTCTCAAAAGAAACACACCCCTGATCCAACGTCTCACAAGCGCTTGAAAGAAACACACGATCCATGTGCTTCTTCCTTATTGGTGGGATTCCCTTTAGTTCCGGGTGGTGGCTCACAAAGTGATATTCAACAGCTCACAAGCCTTCAAAAGAAACACACCCCTGATCCAACGGCTCACAAGCGCTCGAAAGAAACACACGATCCGTGTGCTTCTTCCTTATTGGTGGGATTCTCACTATATATATGTAGTCATGCATGGCCTCCATTGGCATAGCACATCTAAACTCATATCTGCAACCTCATCACTCTCCCATGGCTTCCACCGTACCCACTCTAACCTACTCGGAGGCGGAGGCGCTTTGCGCCTCGAACTACCCCTGCCCGCCCGGCTACGACGTCCCCGCCGGCTGGAGGCTGAGCACCGGAGGCGTGCCGGTCCCTCCTGTCCCTCAAGGTTTGGCGCGCCGGGCGGCCATCACGAACCACTACTACCTCGAGCTCACTCCGGCGCAGCGGATGGATCCCCGCTGGCATCCCGACTACCGCCCGACTTGGGACACCTTCTTCATCAATCGGCGTGAGAGGGCGCTCGCCAGGTACGAGGAGGACGGCCCGCCTCCTTCGAATTTCAACGAGGCCGGCCGTCGGCTGTGGTGGAGCGGCCAGACTCTCCAGAGCGTCATGAACTACATCACGGCCGGCGATAACCCCCGCCTGCGCTACCCTCGCTTCCAGTCCAGGCGAGCGCCGCCCGACGACAGCGACGACGACGGCGGCGACTACGACGACTACGAGGACGAGTATTATAGGCCTAGGCAGGAGTATGACTAACCTGAGCCACATCGTTGGTTAGGACAAATGGTTCGTCTATGTACGACGACGATCGTGTAAAATGTTTGTCTATCTACGACGACGATCGTGTAAAATGTATTATTTATCTCTGCATTTCCAACTAATGATCTTTAGCATCTGAATAAGTAATCTGGTTTTGAGTTAGTTATGCAAAAGATAAAAGTTAATGCATTTTTTAATTCAAAATGGCAAAATGGTTAATAGTTTGAAAGTTTAGTGAGATTCAAATTGAAAATGACAATAATAAAGTATGCAAAAGATATGAGTTAATGCATTTTTGAATTGAAAATGGCACAGTTGATACATGATGCAAACAGATGTATGGATGATATATTCAGATTCCTTATTTTTTCTGATAATAATAAACATATTATTGTATTATTTGGATTTATAATAATAGACATATAAATAGACGGGGTTCATTTTTCTTAGCATTTTGATACATTAATCATAATTTTCTGATAAACAGATTAAAAGTTATTGATTTTACAAGTTTAAATCATTTCCTGGAAATTATATAAAAGAAAACAAAAAAATTTCGAAAAGCCCATTTAAAAGGCCTTTGGTCCCGGTTGTTCTTACCAACCGGGATGAAAAGCGGCCCAAAATTGCGCGAACTTCAAGCGGCCCAAAATTTGACCTTTGGTCCCGGTTGTTCTTACAAACCGGGACCAAAGACCCTTTCGTCCCGGTTGGTAAGAACAACCGGGACCAAAGGCCTTTTGTTTATAACCGTCCGTGCGTTTCCTCTTCTTCCACCTCTGCCGCAGTTCCCCCGACGAGACGCTCCACCTCTGGCGAAGCCCTGCTCCGGCGATTTTTGATCTCCGGCGCGGCCCCGCCCTCCACCTCTGCCGCCACCCTGCTCCGGCGCGGCCCCGCCCTCCACCTCCTCCGCCGCGCGGATTGACCGGCCGCGGAGCCGCCGCCGCACCTCCCTCTTGCTCGCCTCGCCCCTGCTCACCGGCGTGGCTAATCCGGCCGTCCAGACGCCGCCACCCTGCACCGGCGCGCTCCACCACCACCGGCGCGCTCCACCACCACCGCCGGCCGTAGCTACTCGATCAAGGTGAGTGCTTGTTAGTGTAGATTAAAATTGTGGATTAAAATGTTTGCATTGTAGATTAAAATTGTAGATTAAAATGTAGATTAAAATTGTAGATTAAAATTGTAGATTAAAATGTTTAGAAATTTATAGCATTGTAGATTGTAGATTAAAATGATTAATATGTTTAGAAATTTGTTAGATATAGAAATTGTTAGGTTATAGATCGAAATTGTTAGGTTATAGAAAATGCTAGGTTAGTTGTAGATGATTTTTTGTTAGCCATTTGTTAGTGTTAGTTGCTAGGTTAGTTGCTAGGTTTTAGCTATTTTTTGTTAGCCATTTTCTGTTAGCCATTTGCTAGAATTAGTTTTGTTAGTGTTAGTTTTAGTTTTGCTATATATTGATGTTAATTTTAGTTTTGCTATATATTGATGTTAATTTTAATTTTAGCTTTGCAAATGATTTTGAAGTGGTAATACATGCTTTTCAGTATATTTTAGCTTGAGTCTTATGTTCTTGAGCTTAATGGCTTTAATTTCTTGATGGTTTAGGGTTTAGGGTCTCCGAGTTCGCCGTCTCGCCCAAGAATCCCCGCCCGAGGTGCTCTGCCGCTCCCCGCCCGAGGTGCTCTTGCAAATGAGATTATAAGGCAGCATATGAAGTTTCTAATTTGTTCTTGCAAATGAGATGATATTGTGTATGTTACACACAAAAATCAAATTGTGAAGTTTCTAATTTGTGCTTGTCCTAATTAAATTTGAATTTTCCTGTGGCTTATCTCCCTATGTGTGTGCACATATGGTCCTAGGCACTGAATAAAAAGGTTGCCAAGTGTTTGCATTATTTTTTATGGCCTTTTCTTATTTTCTTAGTTTTTGTACTGAAAACAAAAGGGCAAAAATGTCCAAATTATTTGGGTTCTACAAGTAATGAGGATCATTCCCTAATTTTTAGTGAATTTTCTGAGGTATGAAAAAGGTAGCTCCTTTGTAAACCTAAGAAAAGGGGATTTTCTGAAAATAAATAAAAGAGTATTTTATTTTAGGTTTTTGGGCAAGTCAAAAATTGTGTAGATGTATCTTGACATATGGAACAAGTTACCCAACTAAAGTTTTGTGCATTGTTCTTAATTTGCAGAAACTATGGAACGAGACGAAAATCAGGAAAACATCCTCGAGGATATAATCCGCGGGCCGGAAGATGTTGGCGATGTCACCTCGCAGTTTCTGAACAACTCCGGTGAGGGAGATGAGTCTCTCAACCGAAGAGACGGCTCCGGTGAGGTAGAACCCGACGGCTGGGGTGGGGGAGAAGTCGGCGAGGGAGAAGCCGACGAGGGAGAAGCCGAAGGCTCCGGTGGAACATTAAATGTTGCAAACTCCGGCGAGGTGCATATACATATATTAATGAAGCCGAAGATTGTATTAATTAAGCCTCTGCTGTCTATATACATATATTAACGCTCTTTCTTCTTTTAGCCCTCCGGATCGAGCAAATCTTCTGTAAGGACAAAACGAGGCCCAGCCAAAAAGTTGGGCGACCAAGAAAGGTACAGGATCGAAAAAGTCGCTGAAGACGGCACACCGACTGCTCCCCCTGGTGTTAAAAAAAAATGGTAAAGCAATGCGGAGTTCTTGTTAGGGACTACATCCCGATCACCGTTCGAGAATGGCATCAGCCAAAGGAGGGAGGAGTAAGATATGTCGGCGAGGAGGGCAAAGAAAGACTTTGGAGAAAGCTCATGCTTAATTTCACCCTGGCGCCAGAGGTGGATCCAGATGAGGAGGATCCAAATGAGGCAGAAAAGATTGCCCGGAAAAACATGGAGCAAAAAGTCAGGACTGGGCTCTTAAGAAGATGGCCGAGCTATTCAAGAACTGGAAGAAAAGATTGAACAGCGAGTTTGTCCAGAAAAATAAGACTCCGGACTTCGATAAAGGGTATGAGAAGATAAGGATTACTGGGAAGAATTTGTGGCGTACAAGAAATCGGAGGAAGCTCAGGAAAAGTCTGCAAAAAATAAGGCAAATGCTGCTAAAAAGATCTACCACCATACTATGGGGGCTGGTGGCTACGCTTTTAGCATGCCTAAGTGGGAGAAACTTGAGGCGGACCTGCTGGCTAAAGGGATCACTCCAGAGCCACTCGCATGGATCGAACGGGCAAGAAATTGGTTTTACGGGCATGGGGGCACGTTGGACGCAGAAGGGAAGTGCATATATAACAGAAGACACAAAGATAATCCCCTACTACCCATCGAAGGCATTAGAAATGCAGTAAAGGATGTTGCAGAGGGACGGTTCATTCCCGATAGAGAGGATGACGAGCTCACACGCGCCCTTGGGAATAAGGAACACGACGGACGGTTACGAGGCGTACCAGGCTCCAAGCCCAAGACAATTGCGATTCCCGAGCACAGGAAGAAATTTCCTGATAGAAGCCATCAGAGGAGAAAGGAAAGGGAGGCAATGGAAGCACGCGCTGCTGCAGACCGGCTGCGTAATATAGAAGAAGAATTAAAGCGGCAGAAGGATCAAATTGCCGCACTTAGCCAGCAAGGTACTAGCGGCCAATCTCAGCGGCACATGGTAGAAGCTGCATGCGATGGTACCGGCGGCCCATCGAATCGGAAAAGCAGCGTGGCTTCCACGGAGCTCCAGGATGGTACTGATGATGCAGTGACGGTGGCTCCACTTCGTCGCTACCCAGTGGATGATATCACGGAGAGCACACCTTGTGAGATGCATGTGAAAGTTTTTAACTTAACCATGAAGGTGGCGGTCGGCTATGTCGTACCAATTGGACCTAATCCAACTTACCATTTCTCTCCGGTTCCAAATGGCTACGCTGTTGTCGCGGTGGATGAAGTGATGAAAGATTTTGAGGAGCTGAAGCTGGAACACCCTGCAGGTGAAGATGGGGAGGTGCTTGAACTTGGAGAAGCCAAGAAAGCGACCATTCTATGGCCAAAGGAATTCATCGTGCTTCCGAACTGGCAGCCAAGGCCATCGACTCCTCACCAGTCTCCAGCGCAACAGTCCTCTTCACCGCCTCAGCATTCTCCAGCGCAACAGTCCTCTTCACCGCCTCACCAGTCTCCAGCGCAGCCGTCTCCGCCCACCGCTCGTACTATGAGGGGTAAGCGATCACCGAAACGTAAAAGGTCGACGCCCCTCCCAAAAGTACCTCATAAGAATCTTCCCATTAGACCTTATGACAGGACTGTAGCGGAAAACGCCGCGGAGGTGGCTGCCTACAATAAGACTTTTTTTGCACCAAAAAAGCCCGAGCAAAAGCCGGTATACGATGAAAAATCCAAAAAGTGGGCTAAGTCCTTCCTTGCGCAGCCATCCCAAATATCGATGAATCTGCAATCTGACTATGGTCGTGAACTTAGTAAGCTAGCACGTGCCCAGTCTGAGCAGGACAAGGAAAGAAGTGCAAAAAGCGGGAAACAAATTGCCCAGCTCGGACAGCAGAAAAATCAATCGGTCCCCCCGCTCATAGTGTGTTCCGATATCGACAAGGACTTCAGAGCCGATATGGATAAGGACCTGCAATTATTGGACCCCAGAGCCATAGCTGCTGCTAGAGAACATGGTATCACTGTATCGCAGGCCATGGAAAATGCTACCGCCATGGGTATGACTCTTGGTCAACTTTTAGGCTATGAAGAACAGCCAATGTTAGAGATAGCACGGAAATATGTCACAGGGGAGTCTATGGTCAGTAATGAGGAGCTCACGCGTCTATCAACACATATGCGAAATCTGCACAACTGGTACATGGTGCACACATCAAAGAAGGGCGCGAAGGAGTGGATTGCGGTGGACGTTCGAGTGGAGCATTTCTTCAAACCTTACAGTATACAGGTTCAAATGACTGAACTGTTTCAGTTATTCAATCAGCGCGCCTCGACAAATCTATCCTCAGTTGCTATTGTCTGTAAGTGATTTATTTTCGTAATTAAGTCTCTAGCTCAGCTCGTTCATTGCCTGTATTATATTATCCTGACTATATATATATCCTTTTGTACGCTATTATGTAGAATGAAGATGATGGAATGCAAAGCATCTAGACATTATGAGGTTGGGTTCGTTGACCCATATATCGTTAATGAACATACGTTACGCAATCACCCCAGAGACGTGGAGCATGACCTGACCACCTCTTTAATCAAGCAAAACTTCTGTACGGAAATACTATTTCCTTACAACTTCAAGTGAGTGTTTCTGTCTTGTACATATTTTTATTTGGCTTTCTCGATGTTAAGTGTAATTGATGAGTTATGCATGTCTGCTTTATGTAAACGTCCGCAGGTTCCACTGGATTCTGCTAAGCATTCAAGTTGACAAGTCCATAGTTGAAGTCCACGACTCATTAAGTTGGGACCAAGCGACGTGGACCGAAATGAAAGAAATGCTCAATAAGTAATTTCAATCATTATCGCATTATATCGGCCTCTTTCGTTCGTTTCCTGATATCAAGTAATTAATAACTCCTTTGTTCATTTTTTTGGCCAAAGCAGGTGTTGGACACTATTCAAACAGAATGTACAAGGTCCATTCAAAGATGAGCTAACTTATATATCGGTGAAAAGTCCGCAGCAGCCACCGGGGAGTAATTTATGTGGATTCTACGTTTGCGAGTTCATTCGCGAGTTGACCTCTGAGCGGAGAACAACTTCTTTGAGCAAAATGCGGGAGAAGCTCGACCCAGAACGGCGCATACGAGCAATTCAAGAGGAATTGGCGGGATTTCTGCTTAGGGAGGTCATCGATGAAAGGGGAGAACATTATGCTGCGGACGATGAACTACATATGTGATCTATCTCCATGTAATTAAATAGTTGTATTCTCGCAAGAGATCGAATATTAATTATATATGCATCAACGTGTACTGTGTATATAGTAAGCGTATAATATGCGTACGGAAACGATGGAGAGCACGTCGGCGATGCGAAGAAGGGGGAGACGACGGAGGCACCGACGAGAGGGAGAGGGGGCACCGGCGAGAGGGAGACCCTAAACCCTAAATAAAAAAAAAACACTCATTGGTCCCGGTTCGGAGTCTCCCCCCACGCCCAGCCAGAACTGGCCACGTGGAGCCCCATTGGTCCCGGTTCGTGGCTGAACCGGGACCAGCATTGGTCCCGATTGACTAGTCCCGGTTCGGGAACCGAGACGGATGGCCCAACCGAACCGGGACCATAGGCCAGTTTTCTACTAGTGTGGATTCAACCATGCAGGTTCGCATCGCAGGTCCAAGTCTAGTTCTAAGCTCAACCGAGATTAGCTGATGATATCCACTAGTCAAGTGTATCCCAGTGGCAGCAGAATGGGCTGGTTCGGCAGCCTGAATAATTTCGTGATGAACATGCGCTCGTGCCCGCGCGCGCCAAGCCAACATTTCCTGGACCCAGACAGACTGCCGGGCTGGTCCAGAGGGACGACCGGCACACGAGGCGCATCCACCTGCTCGCACTTACCCTGTCTCGGCGACTCTCAACTGTAGTCGGCACCCATGGATCGGCGTGCGGCTGTCTCCCTTCCTGCCACTCCCTGCGCAAAACCAATCTAATATAGGTTTTGGAATGTTCCGGAAAAGAGCTAGGGCGCCATGACAACTCGATCAGCTCGGTACCATATGGCATTTTCGAGTAAAATTCATCTATGGTCATCGAATTTGAGTCGGTATCTCACTTTGGTCATCGGACTTCAAATTACCCTAAATACGGTCATTTAAGTGATTTAAAAAAGTTCAGTGAATGAAAACTATTTTTGAACGATTTAAAAAAATGAACAGAAAAATATTTATGAACGATTTAAAAAGTGAAAGTACATATCGGTGAACAGCAACTAATTTTTGACAATTTTTAAATAGTGATTATAAAGTATTTTTGAACGATTTTAAAAAGCGAACAAAAAATGTCGCTGAACAGAAACTATTTTTGAACGATTTTAAAATGTGAACAGAAAAGGTCGGTGACTGGAAACTATTTTTGAAATATTTTTAAATAGTGAATGTAAAGTATATTTGAATGAGTTTATAAAGAACGAAAAATGTAGTTGAACAAAACCTATTTTTAAACTATTTTAAAAAGTGAACAGGAAAAGGTCAGTGAACGGAAACTATTTTTGAAATATTTTTACATATTGAATATAAAGTATTTTGAACGATTTTAAAACTGAAACAGAAATTATCACTGAATAGAAGCTATTACTGAACGATTTAAAAAAGTGAATAGAAAAGCTCGGTGAAAGGGAACTACTCTTGGACAATTTTAAGAAGTGAACAGAAAAAAGTCACTGAACATAATTGTTTTTTGAATGATTTTAAAAAATTGAACAGAAAAATGGTCGATGAACAGAAACTCTTGTGATTTAAATGGGAAAAGGAAAAAGTTCATTGTATGATTTTTCAATATGAACATTTATTTTATATGAATGATTTTTCAATATGAACATTTATGTTTTTCAAACTAATTTTCCAAATAATTCATTCTATTTTGAACGATTTTTCAATATGAATATTTATTTTATGAACAATTTTTTCATAAGAACATTTATATTATTATTATTTTTAAATATGAACATCTATGTGTACGATTTTTAATATCACCGAAGTAACGTTAATTCCAACCAACGAAGTAACGTTAGTTCCAGCTAGCTAGGATATGATCTAAAACAAGTCTTGGCACAAAGAAAAACATTGCCACGTCACCGTCTAGTAGAAGTGGCAATGCGAATGATCAAAAGAGAAGAGAAGATGGATGGACTCACCACCACTCATGAAGAGACTGCATTCTGAGACCGGTCAGTATGACAATCTAACGCTTTAGGCGCTGTTTGTTTCTAGAGTTTTTGTGGGGATTGGTGGGGATAATACTCTAGTGTATTGGGTGAAACCCCAAACTTCACTCAATCCCCTAGGGATTAATCCACTAGGTAAGGATAGTGTATTGAATCCCCTAGTGGATTGAGAAAAAATGAACTAGAGTTTGGCGATTTGTGGGGAAAGGTGTGGATAAAACCTGTCCAATACACTAGAAACAAACGATGTTTTGAAGTTTAGGGTTTCATCCAATCCACTAGAGGATTATCCCCACCAATCCCCACAAAAACTTTAGAAACAAACAGCGCCTTAACGGTAACTGCTTTGGCGAAAGTTTGACAGTTGCAGCTTAAAGCGCGTCACTTTACCGCGCTTCCAGAACCAAAAAGAAAGAATGGCACGCACGGTGGAGCACTTATCTTGCGGATACATGTGTGCTAAAGAAAGCGCGCGCGACAGTAATCAATCACCCCTGGCCGACTGGCTGACGTAACTTGGAAGGCAAAATTAAGCTCAAGTAAGGCATGATTAACAACAGGGGGTTAGACGATGATTTCAAGATCCCTACCACATGCTTTGGCCTTTTCGAGAGAACCGATCGGCGTCAAGCACGAATAGCTGCACCCATAGGTTTTTGTAGCTCCTTTTTTTCTCTTTCTTTTACTTTGCTTTGTACTCCTCTACACTCCTTCTAATTTAAATGAAAAGCAGGCCAGACTGCCTTTTCCGTCGAAAAATTTCCATGTCTGAACTCTGAAGATAAGAAACTTGCTACTAGCTGCGTGTGCTTATTTCCGTTGCGATTTCGGGAAGACGATCGATGCCGGCCGTCTTTCATAGAAGCGCGCAGCCCTCTGCATTCATGCGCGCGCGCAATCCTCGTGGACGTGCGTGATGCCTCAACTCCTAGCTAGCCACGTGAACGAGAAGGAGTTGCAAGGCCATTAATGTCCGGCGCGTCGCGGCATTCAGGGCGGTCGATCAGGAGGCGGCGCGATCGTGTTTCCCGATGATCCCCGGCCGGACTTCCGTCAGCTGGCTCCTGGCTGGCTGGCAGCCAGCCAGGAGCCCGCGGTTTCCGTTTCGATAGCATGGGTCTAGACGTTGCCACGGCTGCAGTTGACGCCATTAATCCTGTCCATGGTGGCGGACACTGATAGGTCCTAGGCAGAGGAGGAGAGGAGAAGAAGTTGCCGCGCGATGTTGAAGATGTACTACGACTACGAGGGTGTTGCTTTCGAGCCCATGTCGACCACACGTACGTCCTTCTCGCAGCGGATTCTATCGCACCAGCTGGCCCGTGGCCCATGGGTGCTCTGCTAGGTTGTAATGGATGGATGGATGCATCCTTCTTCCTCGGAGTTGAGCGCCCACCGAGAACGATCCTATCCTTTTCCGGCCAGATATCCATTCGTGTATCTATCCGGTTCTCCCTGAGCAGAGAATGCTGATCGATCTTCCCGCATGCTACTTGTAATCATGGAACCATGCATTCGCCGGATACGTACGGGCAAATCTTGCAACGCATCGAGCTGGCCCGTGAATGCGCATCGCCGGATACGCACTGTTCGAGCAGCTGGCTGCCCGTGAGCAAGACCAGGACACCACCTCAATGATCGACGGTTACTTTGTTAAAGACAAATGATTCCGAGGAGTGCAGGCGAAAGACGAAGACGAAGACGAACGCAAGTGTCGTCGTCGTCGATCATCATAATTAATCTACACCACTGCATGCCCATGTGTCTCCCTCTCTTGAGACGCTACCGCATTTGTTTGTTTGTTTCCTTGCGCAAAATGCAGACAGCACACACAATGGCTCTAGCGAGTGGCCACACATCATTGGAGGGCCGGGGGGTTGGCTATGCCTATCCAATTCAGGTGTGTCTTTCAACCTCATCATTCGGTGCTCATCCTGGATTCGTGTACGGCACTCCTGCTGCACGCACGCACGTACATGCCCAACAATTCGATCGCCCCTGCCCTACATGTACAGTATGGTAGTAACATTGCTTTACTCTGTTAAAAAAACATTGCTTTATGGGTGCCATTATTCTCCGGAGGTCTGAAAGGCAGAAGAAGCTAAGTTCGGGTCATGCAACTAATATATGTAATTTATGGTACTACAAAACAATGTAGTGTAACTTTATCTTCAGACTTGACGGATAAGCAAAGATCTCCCGCCGTATCAAACGCAGCGTCGGTCAGAAGTTGTATACTACGTAGTACAAAACATACAAGCTAGATGGTCGGATAGATGGGCTAGCTGGATAAACATACTCGAATAAATTCAATTGTTTATGCCGCCGAATGCCAGGCTAAGCTAGTACTTAAGTATGTGATGAGCGAGTATGCACGGCTGGACGAGGCTGGGAGTCTGGGACTGCCACGCAGACAAAGTACTCACAGGGTGTGCCATGGGGAATCTGCACGGACAGCTAGCTACGAGAAAAACGTTAGTGAGCCGGAACCTGCCGCCCCATGCAGCGGTACACAGCTAGCCGCTGTTGGATACATGCGGGTGCACATCCACATCCACATCCACTGCTTTTTTTTTTAGAACCATGCAGGAGTGCTGCATGTAATAAAATAGATAGGACAGAAATGACAAACACATTGGCGAAAGTCTTACAGATATGGCATGATGCCAAGCAAGAAAAATGAAAGGCTATACTACGACCTCAGGCTACCAAAGCAAAGCGTCATCGTAGGAAAACGCCCAGGCCAGCCCTAAGTATCCCGTAGAATGAGCTTCCCGGAACTAGCTAAAGCCCACTACATTGCCTCATTTTTAATGTGTTCTATGATATGATTAGTGGGCTTGATGATTTTATCGAAAACTCTCCTGTTTCCATACCTCCCATGCAATCAACACGACCATAGAATCTAGTTTCTTCTTGTTCTTCCCCGTAACAGTTCCACGTGCTTGAACCCACCATTCGTTGAGCTTAGACGGGGCTGCACTCTGCAGATTGACCCAAGTGAGTAATTGGCCCCAAATAATATTGACGACCGCACATCCCATAAAAAGGTGTTGGGCATTTTCCTCCGTCGTGTTGCAGAAAGGGCAATTTTCGGGATGCTGGAGCCCTTTCTTTTTTAGGCGATCCATTGTCCAAACTCTCTGACGAACAAAAAGCCACATTGCCAATTTGCACTTCATTGGAGCACAAGAATTCCATATGGCCTCCGCAACATCAGAAATAATGTTGGTCTTGAAATGCGCTTGGTATACAGATCCAGCGGTGAACGTGCCTTTTGAATCCCACGACCAAGTCCATTTATCTCCGGTTGACGGATTAAGCTGTACCCCCTGGCATTTTTCAGAAATTTCCAACACTTGCATGAAGTCGTTGATCGTTATCGGTTTTTTATCACAGGCGCCTCGCTGTCGACGGGAACGTCACCTCCCACTGAAGAATATTCCGCCTAAATGAGAAACACCAGTGTCAAACATGGGGTTTGAACTCTGATGGGTTGGAGGTGAAGGTGTCAAGCGGCGGCCCGCAACGGCCCACATAAGTAGGAATTAGTTCAAAAAACGAAAATCTGGCCAAAATCAATACAGCTACCGTAGGCTAATTTCAATAGGAGCGGGTCGGGTTCGGGCGCCGCCCTGCAAGCTGAGTTGGAGGTACAACCACCATTCTAACCATCTTCCCACAGGCAAATTCTCTACACCCGAGATTAGCTAATGATGCCTGATGATATCGGTCAGTGTATCTTGTGACAGCAGAATGGGCAGGTCCGACGAGTCCCCCGCCCTGTGATCCTAATCTCGTGGCGAACATGCGGGTGTGCGCCGAGCCAACATTTCCTCGACCCAGACCGCCGGGGTGGTCCAGAGATGACCGGCACACGAGGGATCCGGAGGCGTATCCCACGTACCCTGTCTCGGCCGCGACTCTGAACTGAGGTCGGCACCCATGGATGGATCGGCGTGCGGCTGTCTCCCTTCCTGCCACTCCCTGCGCAGAACCAATCTTGGTTTTGGAATGTTCCGCACTTGCCAGCCAGGTCCGGAAAAGAGCTAGGGTGCCATGGCAAAGGTGGCACATGGATTTGTCCTCTCGATCATCGGATGGCAAAGTTGGCAGTGTTGATGCATCTTGATTTGTTTCGCAAAAAAAAATGCATCTTGATTTGGAAAAATAAAATACACTAGTGGGTGTATGTCCATCGGGCCTGACTGAGCAGCCAGATAATCTTGGACTGGGCTGCATATCGGCTCGTGCATACGATCTCTATGGGCCTAGCGCATGTAGCAATTAGGCTGGGCTTCAAAAAAGAAAGGGCCATTCATGACTCGGAAGACTGGCCTGGCCTGCTATTAGCCTATTACGGCGTGAAACGGGTCCATGCACTGGATCAAACACCGTCAAGATCCTAGCAACAAAAAGAAAAGAAAAGAATGGTCCACAGACAAAAATGTCGGCTGCACCAGATTCCGACTTCCATGTTTTGAAACTTAAAAAAAAACTGAAAGAACTATAGTGCATGGAAACATACAACACTCTGCAAAATAGGCAATTCCTATATGTGCCTCTTAGAGCATCTGCAATGCAACGCTAACCAAGGCCCAAGGGACGCTAGGAAAGTAATCCTGTCAGTTTTTGGAAGTTTGCAAGTGATTCTTGGCTTCTTTTACGTGTCCGGCGCATAAAGAGGAGTCCAGCGCTACAAAGTATGTGCAAAATATACTGCTGCTAGCTGCTACATAGTATGTGCCTCTTAGAGCATCTGCAATGCAACGCTAACCAAGGGTCAAATTGGCAGTTTTCCCCGTGGGGGCGGGTACCCGCGGGGATATACCCGCTAAGAACCGGGGATGGGGCAAATTGCCTCCATGGGGATCGCTTGGCGGGTACCCGATAGCATAGCTGGGCGGGGATGGGGGACAAATTCGCCCCGTGGAGCCTCCATGGATACCCGCTAACTACTGACATGTGGGACTTTTCTTTCACGTAGCAGGCCAACCTAGCCCCAGCCAGCCCAGCCTAACCTAACTCAACACTCAACCGGCAATCACGTACACGGGAGACACACACGAGGCAATCCTCTTCCTCACAGCGCCGCCATCTCCCTCTCGATCCTCTCGCCGTCTGGCTCTCTCCCGTCTCCTCTCCCCAGCTCTCTCTCCCGACGAGACTCGCCCGCACGCCAGCCGCATCCCGTCGCCGACAGCCATGGCTCTCAGTCCTCACGATATCCCTGCCTCCATGGCTCGAATCGGCGGCCGCTGTCAGCGCAGGACATCTGGCCTTCCTTTCCGTCCATCTTGAGGAGCATGGGAGCCGCGAGCAGCGGACGATGCCGCGCTCCACTTGTCCCCTCCGCACGCGGCGGCAAGCAGCAGCCAGGTTGACACCGCGCAACGGCAAGCACCAGCCAGGTCGAGCCCACGCACGACGAGGAGAAGTTGTCCGCTTGGCCGCCCTCTTCGTCCGTTCTTCTCGATCTGCAAGTCCCCGTGGAGGCCCCGTGGGGATCGGGTATCCGTGACTGGCGGGTACGGGGGACGTTTTCCACCCGCGAAGCTTGGCGGGGATAGAGGGGATGGGGATTCGCGGGATCGGGACGGGAACGGCGGAGTGTCCCCCGGAGATACCCGGCCCCGTTGCCACCTTGAACCAAGGGACGCTAGGAAAGTAATCCTGTCAGTTTTTGGAAGTTTGCAAGTGATTCTTGGCTTCTTTTAGGTGTCCGGCGCATAAAGAGCAGTCAAGCGCTACAAAGTATGTGCAAAATATACTGCTGCTAGCGCTGACGCTTGTGTATGCTGGGAATCTCAACTCCTTAAGCGCCAACGCAAGCGCTTTGCGTTGTGTATGCTCTTAGCAAGCGTTGCGTACCCACCTCTAGGTTATAGGCCTTGCGTCTCCACAGTTAACGGTGAGTCTAGAAATGAATTGGAGGGTGGGCTCAAAGTTAACAACAGTAAATTAAACGTTGTCTTTCAAGAAAAAAAGTCATTATCTTAGGCATGAAATTATTTAAGACAAATATATTACAATGTTTTAGGTAAAAAGCATACAGTTCACACAGTAATACATCCAGTACTATAGGAGCAACAACAAAAGATTATTTGGGGATGGGATGGTCATATTTCTGTGCGCTGGGCCGCTGGGGGCTGAGTGCCTGAGTCACAATGGGCTGAGATAACGGACGTACCAGCAGTTTAGGACTAGATTAGTAATAGTAAATTACTTTTTTGATATTTTGAAGGGCAGACTAAAGCCTGTTAAAGCCTCCGTAGTGGACTCGCCTTTGCCAGCAGCCACATGCGACAGGAAAATAGGTAATACCTGACGGTTTTCGTGGGCTTGATCTATTCTTTTTTGTTTTATTATTATTATAAGATATTTTCCCTGTTTCATATTTCTTTAGTTTTCTATTTGTTTTTGATTGTCTATTGGTTTCCCGGTTTCTTGTGGATTTTGGTATGGTTTATCTGGTTTCTTCTTTGTTCCAGTTGTTTTCATTTTTTTCCTTTTTTATAATATATTTTGGAAATCACATATTTTTTACTCTTAATACTAAGAACATATTTATTTATTCCTAATTTTTTGTGTGGTTTTTATTTCTATATACATTTTTTATAATCCATAGAAAAATATTCTTTAAATCATGATCAGTTTTCTAGACACGTAGGAAAATTTATAATACACTCGTATGGACATCTATTTTTGACATATATGAATATTTTATTTTTGTAATAGATTTTTCAGTATCAATTAATTTATAAAAAGAAAATATAATTCAATTGTTTTTATAGAAGAGAGACCCACACATTTGTGGTCGAATTTTGTTAATGGGCCTTTTCAATACGACCCGTTAGGAAGCGGCTTGAGGCGAATATAGCATATGCGTCGCCTAAGGCGAGCAATAAGAGCTTCACTACAAAATATCAATTCTAATCTGATAGAGAATTCGAGAAACAAAAATATGGAAAATTCCACGTGGGTAGTATTAATCCGCGAATTCATAGCCATAGATTTGCTAGTTTTCACATAATTTATCTTATTTATTTGTTAGACCTGCAGTCGGTTGTGTGAGTTGGTGCATCAAGAGACACATCCTTTTATTTACCCAACTTCTATTTCCTCAAGGCATCACATAGCCTCCTTAATCCCACCTCATAATTGTGTTACTACCGCATCTAGCTCGACATGTTTGAACTCTGATTTGGATCATGCCTTCGACCTACCGTCAAACCTTCGCTGACCCAAGTGATCCCTCCAGCCCAACCCTAATCGCTCTAGTGACTCATTCTTTCTCGGTTCGACTAGTGTCGATGCCGTCATGTCGCTGGCGATCCCCCTCCCAACCCTAACAACTCTGGCGATCTCTCCTTCCTCATTTCCACGACCATCGACACAAGGTTTCCACCTCGGTGTCCACCACTTGTATATAGTTCAATATCTTAGGAAAGAACACAAACACCTTGGCTGTAGCAAGTGCGTAAGTTATGCGTCGCTTTGGTTTGACATCCATGCATGCTGAAGTTGAGTGATTTCCATCTCACCATAGACATCATCAGTATCTGATAGAAAAATATGCATGTGACCTTTATTGGGAAGATGCAGCGACCATGGGTTTGTGCAAACAAAGAAGTTTTTGTTTGTTTTATTTGCAAATTAAGGAAGTGACTGCTTGTTGAATACTCCCATAAAGTACAAAACGTAGTTTTAAAACGAAATTGCTAAATCATGGACACGGAATTTGAAAAGGTTTTAAGTCATTTTATTCTCAATAGTGTTTCAATTCAGCCCCTTTAAAACTTGTATTTATTTTAATTTTATTTGTTACAATTGTATTTTTTGTTGTGCAATCACACTTTTAATGGTGGGCACAAAAACTGAAACATGGGAAATATTTATACATCTGCATTTACTTTTTGAATTGCGCTGGGTACAGAAGTGAGGGGAACGTAAGAATTTGGACGGCGGTAAGAACAAAAAAGTGAACGTGCGGGCGTGCAGCCTGATCATGATCATGCAGATCGTGCTGTTATTTGCCCAGTTGGAGCGGTAAGTTAATGCATGCCGCACTTATTTGCACTAGTAATTATAGTGCTCTCTTTAAACGAATTGAGCAAGTGCAGACCATGTTGATATGTCATTTGACGTTGATGAATTTAGGTCTTATATGATTGCTTTTCACGTATTCGTCCGTATCTAAATAAGTTTACTTTTAGTTTTGTCCTAAGTAAAAGAAATTATGTTTGACCATCTTCATATAAAACATGTCTGCTTCAGTACCCCCCCACACAAACTCAAAGTCGGTGATGATCGTGACTTGAAGACGGTGGTTGCCATTGCCGGAGCTAGGAAAGGGTGGAGATGGCCGGAGCCGCTGGCAGCAACGATCCACAAAGGGAGGGACACGCTCGAGGTAGGTGATAGTGAGGCGATGGACTGGGGTGTCGCGCGATCGAAGTCCATCGTGAGGGGCTCCTGCACGTCGTGCAATATACATGGTTGGACATGGTCTTAGGCGGGTAATGAATTTAATTAATTAAATTAACTAATTATGGAGAAGCAATCTTTGAGTTCGGGAGGGGGTACCAAAGCAGACTCCATATCAAAATATAGCAATACTTACAACATCAAATTAATATCAGTAGATGTATGTTGTAACATAGTTTCTTTTTTTCCGAAATGGGAGCATAGTCCCAGGCTCTGCATCGTGATGATGCACACAGCCGTTTATATTAATAAAAAAAGTTGTAACAATCGTGATGATGTAACGTAGTTTCATATTATACTAATTTAATGTCATAAATTTTGCTAGTTTTTTGTAAAATTGTCAAACTTACAAAAATTGACTCAACACAAAACTAGAATTGCATCTATTTAGTGACGGAGGAAGTACGTGCCAATCAGCAAGAATCCCGCCGGGCCGCCGGCACGGTAATTTGTGTATTGTGTTAGAGGATGATGACTCAGGTCACATATGCAAGACATAATCTGCATCCTATTCCTTCCCTGGATGATCAATCAAAATATCCAACGGTAAGACACTCAATCGGCTTCCACGCCCAAACAGTATAACCTTGACAAATCTTTAATTAGAGAATCAATGAGTATAGGCATCGCTTAGCTCCATGATTCGAATCAAAATCCATACAAACACGATCGACCTTATTATAACAATCCCAGTCGAACGTCATGGACAGTAATTATGTAGCAGCAACTGGTCGACCGATCGGCGGCGAGCCTATAGCTAATTTGGGTACCGGCAGTCGCGGCGTATCTCGCCATTGGCGGCCGTCTTGGCCCCGACCCTGCCGAGCTTGGTCATGGCGTTGGCGAAGTCGTAGAAGAAGGTGGCCTGGTTGGACGCGTAGTAGTTCACCGTTCCGCGGGACCTCTGGTCCGTGTACAGCACCTGGTCGGAGCCCAGGAGGCCCCTTCCGGCCTGTAGGTTCTTGTAGTAGGAGTTGTCGAACGCGGAGGGCGTCGCGCCGTCGAGGAACACGGAGCTTTGGTTGGCGCAGATCCCCCGGAGCTGCGCGGCGAAGCCCGAGTCCATCGTAGTGTCGGTGCCGATCCTGCTCTGGAAGAAGGTGCAGTCCGCCGCGCCCAAGGTGTGGCCACCTGGATTCAGGTAAATTGCAACTTGCAAATGGAGTCCACGGGAAGTGAGCTTGTGCATGATCAGAAGCTGACAAGTTCAGTTACCTGATAGGGCGATCATGTCTGTCTGGGAGAGGCCTAAGGTGGAGAAGAAGGCGTTGAGCTTGTCAAGGTTGAAGTCGACGTGCGGCAGCACGACGCTGCTCTTCGTTGAGATCCTTCCGTCGTACCGGCCTAGCTCCACTTGATAGTTCGGTCCTCCGCTCTGCAATTTACCATGCATGCACACAGTTTGCATGCCACGCTCAGATTTCGGAAGCCATCATCCAATGGCCGTTTCATGGCAAATTCAATTTCTAGTTGTTAGAAAGGTACCTGGGAAACGGATTCCCTGGCGGCGAGGGCGAGTATGTCGGCGCAGGAAACCTTGTAACGGCACTGGGGGTCGTTGTCGACGGCAGCCTTGGCGTCGAGGATCGTCTGAAAGCCCTGCTGCTTCAGCGACTGATCGTCCGAGTTGTGCCACTCGTCGCCGTTCGAGTTCACGATCATGATCGATGCATCACAGCCCTGCACAACCATATGTAGCAGCGTGTCAGCCAATTATTACTAGATGGTACATGTACATGCATGGGAAGAAAAGGTTCCTGCGTATATAACGTACCCTGACGGCGCAGTCATGGAAGAAGAGTCTGAGCGCGGCAGGCCCAGAGATCTGGGACTGAGCCATGGACTGCTTGACGGAGCTTCGGACAATGGTCTCCAGGTTGGGGCAGATGTTGGCATAGTATCCCTTCCTCAGCTGCGCGGCAGCGAACGGCGAGAGGAATACCAGCTGCAGCACGACGGCTACGGCAAGGATGGATGACCCAAGGATCGCCATGGATGCTTCAGTTGCTTAAAGAAGACTGTTGCGTCGCCTGCTCGTTCAAAAGTGTGGCTGGCCGACTAGCTAGCTAGCTAGTGCCTTACTGATTTTGCTGATCGAGGCGGTCTGAAAGTGATGGGAGATATCGGATATGGAGATTACAGGTGCGGTTATATAGCTCATATCCTCAGGCCGACAGATAAGGTCTGGCTTCGGCACTATTCAAATCGATCGTCGTCTATTGGAGTGTGAGTGGAACTCCAGACAAACACAGGTTCGGCCCCCTCCAACGATGTATAGCAGGGTCCAGTACATGTATAGCTGTATATCTTGTATTAGCTTAACTAGCAAACATGCCCGTGCGTTGCTACGGGCAAATTGTAATTGTTGATGCACTCAATTAAGAAGATCTCCGCATGCGACAAGGTCGAGGCTGGAGAATAGATTTGAAAAATATCTTCACCACTTCTATTACTGTACTACTCTTAGGAACAGCTCCGGCATCTCGCGAACCCACAAAACGTCGACGTCATGCATCACAGACTTGGCGATAACATGAACCACTACATTACAAGCACGATTGGCATGCATAAAAGGGATGGAGGTAAAAACATTGATGAAGCTAATTGCTTGATCTCACGAACGCTCATGCATTCATCCTATCCAGTAGAGAAGCAGACGGGAGTGCATGCCGGATTGACATATTTTGAATAGCCAACTTTGTCAAAAGAGCAACTGCTAGCTGCCACCTACCAGAAATAGCCCAAGTGATCACGCAGGACATAAACAGCACCGACGCGATGAAGCTCTGACTGAAACGCTGCATCCACGTTAAGCATAGCCAACCCCTCGGGCGGTGGAGTCTATTTAGGAACAGACTGCAAGGGCTCACGCCTACAACACGGCATGGATGCATAATCTTTTCCCCATTTCGTACAATTTTTTTAGCCTCCCAAATATGCCAAGATGTGACTGAAAAAACGGTGGCATGAACATCAGACGCCTCGTGATCAACTGAAGGAGTCATTTTCAATCATCTGTGCTTGCATCATGGATATGTTGCATGATGTATTAGCTAGTGCATAAGACTTTCAACTCGCACGGAGAAAGAAGAAAAGCTGAGAGAAAGAGAGCTAGATATGGAGAATGCCGTTTTGTCTCCCGGGAGCATATGCTCCCGGTATTTTCAAAAAAAAATCAAAATTTGAAAACTTATCAAAAAAATCTAAAAAAATCATGCACGTACCTGAGCATGGTACGCACCGCCGTGAATAATTTCGCACCGAAATGTCGCCCTGGGCAAAAATGACAAATTTCTGACAGGAAATGAGATCCCAAAATTTGAATTTCTTGTCAGAAATTTGTCATTTTTGCCCAGGGCGCATACGGTGACATTTCGGTGCGAAATTATTCACGGCGGTGCGTACCATGCTCAGGTACGTGCATGATTTTTTTCAGATTTTTTTAATAAGTTTTCAAATTTTGATTTTTTTTGAAAATACCGGGAGCATATGCTCCCGGGTGCCAATGCGAATTTCCGCTAGATATGCAACTTGTTGCAGCTCCCTCTGTGGCTCTGTCTCTGTACCCCGGCGACCGGCGTGCTAGAGAAATGCCAGTGACCTGTATCGCGGCTCGGCAACTATCGTTATGGAGGTGCTGCTCTCTGCACCGTGCGCACGCCGCCGCCGCTTTCTCCTGCAGGTCCACCTCCATCTCCTTTCCGTCGGGGCTTTGGAGCGCGGGGCGCAGGAAATTCGGCTCGCCACTGTAGAGCAAGAGGTTGGGGATGAGGACCAGACCATGGGGAACGGGAGGGAGGGGCGCGGGGCGATACCAGGAGGACGGGCGGCGAGGAGGCCAGGTGGCGCTGGAGGAGCGCGGCCTCCCCGGCGGCGGCGCAGGGAGCGGGAGGATGAGGGAGCGAGGGAGACGCTGGAGGAGCGCGGCCTCCCGACGGCGGCGCTGGAAGCGGGAGGATGAGGGAGCGATGGAGACGTTGGAGGAGCGCGGCCTCCCGGCGGCGGCGCAGGAAGCGGGAGGATGAGGGAGCGAGGGAGACGTGGCTACTGCGGATTGATTTCCATACGATGCGAGGGTGTAGCCACGAGGCCGAGGACGCCATGGCTGGCGTCGTCGCCCGTCGAGCCTAGCTGATCCGGGATACGGGAGGGGATAAGGTTGGTGGTCGTGGACTGTGGGTTAATTTCGGATTTCATAGGGGGTTTTGTGTAAAATTGTCGCGACGTACCAGGACTGGTTTTTTTTAGCGAGGACGAGGAGAGGCACGAGGTCAAGAACCGGTTTTTTTAGCGAGGTGTTGGTTTTTTTACGTACCACCACGGTCGTTTACCTATATTATATAGTACTAGCAAAATTCCCGTGCGGTTGCAACGGGAAGGAAAAAATTGTGTACGTCTTGCATTACAAGAACGGCTGACGTAGTAAATGAAACATAAGACTTGGAGTGAATACATTTTTTTTTACGGAAAGTTGATTGTTTAAGTTGTGAAGTATGGTGTAAAAGCAATTCAATGGTTTAATTGAATGTAACTCCATATGAATACCTGACACTCCCTCCGATCCGTTAAAAGTGTCATGGGAAAATTATCTAACCAGTACAAGTCCTACATATAGCTTGTGACGCTTTTTCGAATCAGAGGAAGTAGTAGAAAATACATATATGCACAATATTTGATATTCATATGCCGAATCATGTTTATTCAAAAACTTAAGGAGTTTTATCCCATTCAGGCTATAATCAAAGCAATCCATGTGGTTTCTAATCATTTTAAGGCTAACATTCATTCTTGTGCACATGTACGCCCTTGTTGAGTGCAGCTGAAGTAAGATATTTAGTGATGTAATACCTTCAGGCAACAACCAAATCTACATTAATAGGAAATTCGTTGGTTTCTTCAAAGCCCTTCCTTGCGGGAGAAGCCTATCATATGATGATATGAGCATATTTTGCAAATAACTATCATGGAGCAGAAATAGATAGTTCTTCCTATTAATTTCTTGATGGAAAACAGAGGTAGCAATATCAACAGCTTTTGGACCTGTATCAGTTTAATGAGCAGTAGTATTTTGAACATTTGTATTTGTGGACCCAAAGTCCTCCATCTCACAAAAATCTTCATGATTACCAACCCTTCACTTGATGACATTGTTTTGTCACATAGAAGGGTTTAAAAAGAAATCCGTCCTACCCTCAATTTGCATAAACCTAGGACGGTTGGTTGACGCATCTATTTCTCTTCCTCAATAGTACATGCAGATGTTTGTTTGGTTGAAGCCGTCGTAACTTGCTTCCATCAGCGGTAGCTGCAACGCCTTCCTCTACCGTTTGTCAAACTTTTAGTACTGGTTGATGGATTTTCAGAAGATGCACCTCCCTGCATTGCTGAAGAGGACCAGACTGATTGCAAACTTCTAGGACTAAGATTTGGTACTTCCCCTGCTCCACATTTTTCTGCTCAGCTCCAACATGGTGTTTGCGATTCGATTTGGATATGATTGTTCAGTGCCACTTACAGTTCTAATTTCCAGTGCTATTCCACCTTCCTGCAGCTGAATTTTGCTTTTACTGAATTACAGAGATCAAAATATGTGACCTGCAGGCTGCACCCGGGTTTTCTCATTCTCCCCGGAACCAGAGCAAAAAATACTGACATAAACTGCCTGCAATTCTTCAGCAGCCACGCAGCGTAGCGGCAGCGGCAAATCACAGCGAAGCAGCGGCGGTAGGGAACAACGAAAACATCCAAATCGCTCTCACTTGTTCTCCTCTCTCTCTCAGCAACAACAGGTCAACATCAACGGATAAACAGCAGCAACTCCCATTGCACTTGCACTGAATCCCCACGCCTCTGCATATGGCCGCGTCTCCTTCTTCCCCCTTGGCGCTGCCCCAACCTTGACCCAGAGGAGTCGTGCATCCACGGCCGGGCCAGCCTCTACTCAATCTCTCCCTCCCCTCCTCACCATCTGTTACGCTAAGCGGCCTTCAACTTCCTCCCGCCGGAATCCGAGCCGCTGTCCGCCGCCGCCGTGGAACACTGCCGTCAGCTGGCTCCTCTTCCCTTTCTCGGCCTTCCCGGAAGCGGGCATCGCTTCCGCCTGCGAGATATCGGCCATAATGACCGACGCGTGGTGGTCCTGGTCCACCTGCGCCAGAGGCGGCCTTGACGGGTGGTGGCTCGGGCTTGTCGGAGGCGACGGGCGGCGCCGGCGGGTCACGGAGGTCGATCTCCGACCATTCCTCCGCGGACAACCGGCCGGTGTGGCGTACGGCATGCTGGACGCGAGGTGAGAAGGGACAGAGAGGATAAGAGGTCATGGACTACGGGTTAGAAACCTTTTTTTAGCGAGGAGAGGCACGAGGTCGAGAACCGGTTTTTTTAGCGTGTTTTTTTTACGTACCACCACGGTCGCTTACGTATATTATATAGTAGAGATATATAAAGATAAATATAATAGTCTGGCAAGACGTAATTTATTCTACCCAGCCCAGCCCAGCCCAGCCCAGCCCAGCGACTAGACCAAGCGTGCTGAGGAAGGCCAACACAAGTACCTATGGCCCTCAGGCCACAAAGGCAAGTACTACAGCCTAGGGCCTTGAAATCGACCGATTGATCTATGTGCTGATGTGCACAATCGTCTACGGACCTCTTGTACTGCACGCTGCACGCACGATCTCATCATCTTCTGCCCCTTTGCCGGTGCCAAGCTGATCGATTGCACATCGCCGCCGACCTGCCCCTCCAGGAAACGCCACACAAACTCGAGAGAAGCTAGGACAATTTCCGCACGCCGACAACTACGACCTAACATCGTTCCACGCGCCACGCCCCCCACTACAGGAAAGAGGTTCTATGCCGACGGCAGCCGTCGGTTTAGATCCGTCGCATACATACCTGTAGACATAGCCTAGAAAGCCGTCGGCATAGTGTCATCGGCATTTTGTTTCCAAAATTATTTTTTCCAAAAAAATTATTTGAAAAAAATTGAACTTTTTTATATTTTTTAATTCTATTCCGAAATTTACCACTTTTGTTTTTTTTTTTTTTCGAAATTTCCCACTTAGCTACGCACTTAATCTCTAATTATATACTTAATTTTAGGTCAAAGTACTTCCCTTGGTCAAACTTCTCATTCGTTCAGTTGTCCTCAAATTGCTCCAGCCCAACCACGCTTAACTTTTGAGTTCCTTTCAAATTAGCGTCCAAATGAGATGTTAGAACTTACTGATATTAGTATCCTATCAATCATATTAACACCTGGGTCATGATGTTACACTTTTTATTGTTTAAATTTTGAAAATTTATTTGAATAAATAACAATGATTATTAATAATATGTTTTAAATAAATAACAATAAAATTTATTTTACTTTATTTTCTCCTTTTTACATTTTTTTGCGAAAAAAATCCTGGCATTAAAAGAAACACCAAACAGTACAGAACAACTCAACGAAAGCGAAAATTACAACGAATCCTTGAGATGCCCTGATGTGGTTGGTCCCGATTTTCACGGATTTGTGCGGAGAGAAAGATGAACACGAAGAACACGCGATGAACGAAGAACACAAAAGAGGGGAAAAACAACACACAAGGGTAAATAGCAAGTAGCAACCCGGCAAGACTCGATTGGTAACAAATCCCCGTGGGCAGCCCCCAATCCTCCTCTCCCAAGCACACCTTACTCTTAGGATTGTTTGTCCAATTGGTCAATCCAACCAATCCAATCTATCCACTCACAGAGGGAAGATTAGCAAGTAATCGCAACTACAAGCGGAGCCTTGGTATCCACGCAGGGATCTTCTCCTCAGGAGGAGGCCTTGGTTCATCTCCACATGTGGAGGCCTTGATTCATCTCCATAGGAGGAAAGAGACACTTTGAGAAGAAGGAGCAAGGCTCTACTTTAGTTCTCAAATCTTAGTCTAACCCTAGATCTAGTCCAAGGAGTGCTATTTATAGTCTAGATCCAAAACGAGGCGAAAGGATAAGGTTACACGGGTCCTGTCCCGAACTCTTGCCCGCACTGGCGGTAGTACCGCTGGGTCAGCCGGTGGTACCGCCGGTGCGGGCAGGCGTCGCTGCTTCCCACGTCGCCTGTACCGGTTGGTACCGCTGCTGGTGCCGCCGGCGGTACCGAAGTTGTCGCAGAAACGTTGATCCGGCGGTAGCAGGCGCGGTAGTACCACCGGCGTGGGGATCGCCCGTCCCACGTCCCCGGTACCGCCGGTACCGCTGTCGGTACCGCTGCTGGTACCGCCGGCGTGGGTTGTGGCTTTGCTGACTGGGCCAGGGGCGGTAGTACCGCTTAACCCGGTGGTAGTACCGCCTCCTAGGGTTTCTTCTTGCTTCTTGTCTTCTTCTTCCTCATCATCTTGGCTCGATCCTTGTCCATCTTCCGCGCTTCCTTGGGAGTCTTCATAGGGTCTTCAAGTCCATCATAGCTGAGCACACACAAGGTATCGGAATGAAGTAGCAAGCCATTCAAGGAGTGTCAATCACATATAGATAGGAGTGAATTCACCTTATCATGGATAGTTTGACTCTTGCTCTTGTCATTGGGCCACTTGTTGTAGGAGCCGTAGGTGGGCTACATCATCTCCCCTTGGAAAAGAGTCGTCCTCGACTCTTGGTCATCCTCATCGCTTGATGTTCCAAGTATGGCGATAGGTCGGCGACGTTGAAGGTGTCATGGACCAAGTGTTTGGAGTTGGAGATGTCGATCTTGTAGGCATTGTCGTTGATGCGCTTGATAACCTTGAAAGGTCCATCTCCACGAGGGTGAAGCTTGGACTTCCTTGCATCCGGAAAGCGATCTTTGCGAAGGTGTAGCCAACAAGGTCTCCTTCTTCAAATATCATGGCGCGCTTGTGTTTGTTCATCTTCGTAGCATGGTCTTTGTTGTGCTTCTCAGCGTAGTTCTTGTTTCCTCATGGAGCTTCTTCATGTAAGCGGCTCGCTTGTCGAAGTCCATGTTAACTTGCTCACGGAGTGGAAGTGGTAGCATGTCGAGCGCGGTGTAGGGGTTGGAGCCATAGACGACCCGAAGGGTGTTCTCTTTGTTGCGCGGTGAATGCTCGATTGTAGGCGAACTCGGCGTGTGGGATGCACTCTTCCCAATTCTTCAAGTTAGGCTTGATCAACACACGAAGGAGTGTAGATAGGCTTCGGTTCACCACTTCGGTTTGGCCATCGGTTTGAGGGTGGTATGCGGTGGAGAATAGTTGCTTGATTCCCATCTTGGCCATCAAAGTCTTCCAAAAATAGCTCACGAACTTGCGTCACGATCCGACACAATGGTCTTTGGCACTCCATGAAGACGGACGATTTCCCTGAAAAACAAAGTAGCAATGTGTGAAGCATCGTCGCTCTTGTTGCAAGGTATAAAGTGTGCCATTTTAGAGAAGCGATCAATGACGACAAAGATGGAATCCTTGTTTGTTTTAGTGCGTGGGAGTCCTAAGACAAAATCCATAGCTATATCGGACCATGGGTGATGTGGAATAGGCAAAGGTGTGTATAACCATGAGAGTTTAGAGTAGACTTAGCTTTGAGACATGTAGAACATCGTCGAACTAGGCGTTCCACATCACGCTTCATTCGGCCAATAGTAGTTGGTGGAGAGCATGGCGTAGGTCTTGTCGCGCCAAAGTGACCCATGAGTGTTCCTCCATGAGATTCCTTCAAAAGGACCAAACGAAGCGAAGACTCGGGTATACATAGTTTGTTAGCCTTAAACAAGAAACCTTTGTGCAAATAGAAATCACCAATTCCTTTGTGCTCCGAACATTGAGCGAAAATGTCTCCAAAGAAAGCATCGGTAGCATACAACTCTTTAATCTCATCCAAACCCAAGACACTAATGTCAAGACGTGTAAGTAGGTTGGCCTTGCGGGATAGAGCATCCGCGACCACATTGTCTTTACCTTTCTTGTATTTGATTACAAAAGTGAAAGACTCAATGAACTCAACCCACTTAGCATGTCTTTTGTTCAAATTTGTTTGACTTTTCAAATATTTCAAGGATTCATGGTCGGAATGAATGACAAATTCCTTAGGACGAAGGTAATGTTGCCACACATCCAAAACACGAACCAAAGCAAATAACTCTTTGTCATAAATGGGGTAATTCAAGCGAGCTCCATCTAGTTTCTCACTATGGTATGCGATGGGTCTACCATTTTGCATAAGCACTCCACCAATGCCCAATCCACTTGCATCGCATTCAATCTCAAATGTCTTAGAGAAATCCGGAAGGGCAAGGAGTGGTGCTTCGGTTAATAACCGTTTGAGCTCATTGAAAGCAAAATCATGTGCATTGCCCCAAATGAAAGGTACATTTTCTTTGTAAGTTCATGGAGGGGGCAAGCAATTGTGGAAAAATCCTTGATGAAACGGCGGTAAAATCCGGCAAAACCAAGAAAACGTCTCAACTCCTCAAGTGATCGGAAAAGGCCAAGTCCGAATTGCTTGTATCTTTGCTTCATCACTTCGACTCCATCCGAAGAAACAACAAAACCCAAGAAAACAAGTTTGTTGGTGGCAAAAGTGCACTTAGAAAGATTTGCATAAAGCTTTTCATTGCGAAGAACCAACAAAACTTGAGCAACATGAGAAGTGTGCTCTTCCAAAGATTGCTATAAATAAGGATGTCGTCAAAGTATACCACAACAAATTTCCAATGAAAGGACGCAAAACATGATTCATGAGACGCATAAAAGTAGAAGGTGCATTGGAAAGACCAAATGGCATGACGAGCCACTCATAAAGACCAAGCTTTGTTTTAAATGCGGTCTTCCATTCATCACCTTCACACATTATTTGGTGATATCCACTTTTAAGATCAATTTTGGAGAATATAGCGGAACCACAAAGCTCATCAGCATATCATCAAGTCGAGGGATAGGATGGCGATACCGAACGGTTTGGCGTTGATGGGGCGACAATCCATGCAAAGGCGAAGAGTGTTGTCGTGCTTGGGTACCAAGATGACGGGCACGGCGCACGGACTCAAGCTCTCGCGGATATGTCCCATGGCAAGAAGTTCTTGTATTTGCCGCTCGATCTCCTTTGTCTCTTCGGGGTTGGTGCGGTAAGGAGCGCGGTTTGGTAGCGGTGCGCCGGGAACAAGGTCGATGCGGTGCTCGATTCCACGTAGAGGAGGTAGTCCCGGTGGCACTCTTGAGGGAAGACATCTTCAAAGTCCTTCAAAAGAGACAACAAAGAAGGAGGAAGGTTTGTGAAAGTGTTAGTCATAGAAACTTCACCCTTGCATATGAGCACATAGTGGAGGGTGGATGGGTTCTCTCAACTCCCTCATCTCTCTCTTTGTGGCAAATAGTGTAAGTTTTGTGGGAACTCTCTTTGAAGTGTCACACTCATTTGGCTTGTGGCTCTCACTCACTTTATGGTGGGTCTCTCGCTCACCACTCATCTCACTAGACGAACGATCTTGTTGTGCCCTTGCAATAGTCTTGGCGTTGTCGGCGATGACTTGACTTGGTGTCATGGGACGAAGGACGAAGGTCTTGTCGTTGTTCTTGAAGCTATAGTAGTTTGTCGTCCATCATGCATAGCACCCTTGTCAAATTGCCATGGACGCCCAAGGAGTAAGTGACAAACGTTCATAGGCACAACATCACAATCAACCGTATCTTCATAGGCTCCAATCTTGAAGGACACTTGCACCATGTGTTGAATCTTGACGGCTCCGGTATCACTCAACCATTGCACATGGTAAGGATGTGGGTGCTTCTTGAACTTCAAGTTGAGCTTATCACAAAGTTCTTTGCTCGCTAGGTTGTGGCAACTTCCACCATCTATGATGACCTTGATGGACTTTCCATTGATTCCCGCTCTTGTTGAACAAGTTGCATCTTTGGTCTTCTTCCACTTGAACATTGGTGGTTAGAGCTCTTGCCACAACCAAGGAAGGGTTGTTGTCGCCATCACAATAGATCTCACTTTCTTCTTCTTGAGCACTTTGCATTGTGGCGACCTTGTTCAAAGCATTGTACTCATCTTCACTCATAGATTCATACTCTCCCATGTCATTGATGATCATGACCTTCTTGTTGGTGCACTCAAAAGATTTGTGCCCTTGTCCGCCGCACTTGTAGCATTGCAAAGTCTTGTGCCGGACGAAGATCCTTGAGGCGCCTTGGAGAGGGAGGTACTTTCTTGAAAGGTTGAGGCGCTTGAGGTGTCGAAGTAGAGACTCTTGGAGGACCTCGAGTGTTCGCTTGAGGAAGAGCTTGTGAAGGTGTAGGAGTTGACGAAGAAGGCTTGTTGGCGTAGAATGCCTTTGTCTTGAGGTATTTGAGCTCTTCAAGCACGTGGCGCTCGGCCTTGGAAGCTTGATGTACTAGCTCAACCAAAGAGGCATATGGTTGGAACTCCACGATCTTCTTGATGGATAGTTGAGGCCATTCATGAAACGAGCCATGGATTGCTCTTCGTACTCGTTGACATTGGCTCTCATCATGGAGATTTCCATTTCCTTGTAGTACTCGTCAACCGACTTCAAACCTTGCTTCAACTCTTGCAACTTCTTGTATAAGTCTCTAGTGTAATGGCTTGGCACGAAGCGCTTGTACATTGTTTCTTTCATTTCAACCCAAGTGTCAATTGGTTGTTGGTGGTTAGCGACGCGAGCATCTTGTAGTTGTTCCCACCACAAGAGGCATACTCTTCAAACTCCATCGAGGCTAAGGCAACCTTCTTGTTGTCGGAGAAGCGTTGCACACGGAAGATCTTGTCAACCTTGAGTACCCATGAGAAGTAAGCTTCCGGATCACTTGTGCCGTAGAACTTGGGTATGTCAAAGCGGACGTTGGTCAAGTCATCATAGTCGTCACGGTGGCCACCACGTGGGAATGCACGTCCACGTCTCCTTCGGTTGAGTCCATCACCATTGTGTTGGCTTGACTCGTTATCACTTGACTCGGAACGTTGGTGTTGGTGACGATCATGAGGAAGCTCTTGACGAGGCGCATGTTGAGGAGGTAGCTCTTGTTGAGGAACGGGTTGCTCGACATTGTTCGCATTGTCATGGTTTTGATGACGTGGCCTTGGAGGATGACGAGGGTGACGTCCTTGTTCACCAAAGTCATTCGCACCCGGAACGCCATTGTCATTAGCCAATGGGTCATGACGATCACGTTGTGCGGTGGTGGTGATGGTATGCGTTCACGACGATCATCATTTTGGTGAGGTTGTTCTTGATGCGCATTGGCATTGTTCGCGTGAAGATCATGTTGTTCAACGTGAGGAGGAGGTCGTTCATGGGCGTCGCGCCTTGGATCATGTTGACGTTCTTGTCGAGGTTCATGACGTCCATGACGTGCTTGTGTCGACCTTGAGGTGCTTCTTGTACGGCTTGAGTGTGAAGAAGCTCGTTGTCGCGCAAGGTTGATAGCTTCGGTCAACCGCTCCATATTTGCTTCTTGCACTGCATGCGCGTTGAAGGTGTTTCTTGATTTTGAAGACGGCGCTCGAAGCGTCCTAGTTATCACGAAGAAGTGTCGCATGCCACAAGCTCCGATTGTGTGACATAGCCATGATCACCGCGAACTCCACCATGGATTTCCTCTCCGAGCTTGAGCTTCCGTTTGTACTTCCCCTAAACATTTTCTCAAGATCAAGTGAGATATGTGGTAAGGAAAAACCAAGACAAACTATATCCCAAGTATAATGTGGCTTGAGAGGAGAGTATCCGGTTCTAACACCCAACACACACACTTATGAGGATAGGAAGGTATGAAGTGGCAAACGAAACAAGCAAACCCGCGACAAGTATATTGTCAAAGGTAGAGAAAATCCACAATGATCAAATTACCAAAGAAACTCCAACCACAAATGATGAAGAAACACACACAAAAGCGAATAATGGGGTTGGGCGACCAAAGGGCGAGCACTCGAAGATAGACAACCTAACGAAGACTACGTGCTCAAATGTCACCCAACACAAGAAGGACGCTAGCTCAATTGCTTTTTGTGGGCAACGGATTTGCACAAGAGTTAACACTCACACTCACTTTGGCGGTCAGCTTTGTCGCAACCTACAAGAGATGAACTTGGCACCACTTGATTCTTTTCTTTTCTCTTTTTTTTTTTTTGATTTTTGCTTTTTGACGATGATTCCTTCTCTTTTGCTAGTGCCAAGCTCTCTAACGATACACACTCGCCAATACTTGAAGACAAACACTCAACACGTGCAATGCCTCGCAATATCACCGAGCTAGTCCAATAGGTCAAGTTGCGCGAAAGGAAGAAGGGCTCACAACGGATTATGATGGTGGGGAATGTCGAGTCCTTGGTGGCGTCGTCGCTTGGCGTTGATGATGCGTGCTGCGGAAGCTTGTCGATGTCGTAGACGTAACACACCAAGAAAGGACTCAAACCAAAGAGGAAATGCCAAAACGAACCGAGGAAAAGAAAAATTTCTGAAAAATTGGCCCTGGCGGTAGTACCGCTTAACCGGCGGTAGTACCGCTGCTCCGAATCTGCTCGATTTGACTCGATTTTGGGATTGGGCTCCAAAACTTCCTCGAATCCGTGGGAAATGGCAAAATTAAGGCTAGGGAACGCAAACAAAGGTGGAGGGGGTCCTAAAGCAACAGATCCATGGACAAAAACTACCAAAAACGCAACGAATCGACAGATCGGCTCGAATCAAGGCAAGGCTATTTTTGGTGGAAATTTTCGAATTTCTCAAAAACGAAGAAAAATTTGGTGGATTTTGGTGGAAACACAAAACAAATCCGTGTCAACCTAGAGCTCTGATACCATATGATGCGGGTAGGTCCCGATTTTCACGGATTTGTGCGGAGGGAAGATGAACACGAAGAACACGCGAAGAACGAAGAACACAAAAGAGGGGAAAACAACACACAAGGGTAAATAGCAAGTAGCAACCCGGCAAGACTCGATTGGTAACAAATCCCCGAGGGCAGCCCCCAATCCTCCTCTCCCAAGCACACCTTACTCTTAGGATTGTTTGTCCAATTGGTCAATCCAACCAACCAATCTAGCCACCAGAGGGAAGATTAGCAAGTAATCGCAACTACAAGCGGAGCCTTGGTATCCACGCAGGGATCTTCTCCTCAAGAGGAGGCCTTGGTTCATCTCCACATGTGGAGGCTTGATTCATCTCCATAGGAGGAAAGAGACACTTTGAGAAGAAGGAGCAAGGCTCTACTTTAGTTCCAAATCATAGTCTAACCCTAGATCTAGTCCAAGGAGTGCTATTTATAGTCTAGATCCAAAACGAGGCGAAAGGATAAGGTTACACGGGT